>CM070497.1:4902551-4926500 GCA_036324585.1 Champsocephalus esox | reverse complement strand
CTTTGCTGGCCCGTTAGTGCGCTGCTCTTGTGCCATGGTTACGGATGAATGCATGGGACCACTTCCTTTGCTCTGGTTGATACGTTCCCTTCTATTGTAACAGTGAAGGGGTCCCTGACAAAGCCCATCACCTCTGTGGGCACTGCAGAGCAAGTCCATCCAATCAACCGGCAAAGTTCTCTTTCAACCTCGCAATGAAATCTGTCATCACATCCGTGATTTGTGCCGGGGATGTGATGTGTTTGTGGAGCGTCGGAAAATGCATCATCGGACCCGTACTCAAGTCGGTCGCGAAAAGGTCCAGCTTGACTTGGGCAATGACTCGCGCATCTGCTCCACAAGATCAATGACCGATTTGTCTCTGTTTACGCTTCAGAGTTCCGAGAGACATGTTTTAGAGTTGCTATCATATGACCACCGTTACTAGCACCACTAGATACACTTTCACTTTGGTTTAGTGGTTTCTATGCAAGGCGGAGTGTTGCATTCATGGTCTATACTAGTGTAGGAATTTGGCTACGGGAGGCTGGGCCACTCGGGAGTTGGTTCTGGGCCGCATCTGGCCCGCGGGCCGCCATTTGAATAGGCCTGCACTAATGCATAACTAGTCTTGAAACTGGTTATGTGTTATCAACATGTCAATGTATTATAAGCATTCGTTTGTGACTTTTAACTGCCAGTGACATTAACAATAAAAAAATAAAAGAATGAACAATGATGGAAAAAGCCCACCTGCGTTACCCGGAGCAGCCTTCTAGGACCCACGCTCAACCAGGCGTTAAGCCAGGGGGCACTCGTCCGCTACAGACCAGAGGCTTCGTCGAGGAGGAGGGGGAAGCGTCATCAGTCGAGGAGGACGAGGATTTCCAGGAGGGAGAAACCGAGAGAGCATTCTCAGATGAGTATTAGCCTTTCCCCATACCTCCACCTTCCACCCTTTGTCTGTAGGGTTTTTGTCTATTCTTCTTATATATATATATATCTATATATATATATATATATATATATTAGGGATGCACGATAATTATCGGCCCGATATTAGGAATTATGACGTCATCCCGATAAACCGATAACAGTATTAATAGCCCCGATAATAAACAATATATTTTTTGGGTAAAAAAATAAATAAAAATACTGCGGTGTGGGTGGATTGGGATGAGGGGCGCTTGTTTTTCACTCGGCTCCTCCCGTTTTGCCAGTACTGTGGTGTTAGTGGTTTAGGAAGAGGGGAGTTCTTCACAAATCCAGCGCTCCCGAATATTTCGAAGCTGATCAGTCACCTGAAACATCGCCATCGCTACGATGGTGTGTTAAAAGCGTACGAAGACAATAATACAATACAGTGTGTGTGTGTGTGTGTGTGTGTGTGTGTGTGTGTGTGTGTGTGTGTGTGTGTGTGTGTGTCTGCGTGTGTGTCTGCGCGTGTGTCTGCGCGCGCGCGTTGGAGCTATGTGCAACTCAAGGCATATGCTCGAACCGGAGCTGCCTGGACGCTGCAATCATGTTGCTGAGTGTGCTGACTTCTCCTCCAATGTCCCGCTGTCTGCTGCCTGCATAAAGTCAAGTGCTCGGCGCAGTTGTGTGGATAGAGCGCTCCTCTGTTTTCATTTAAACAGCTCCTTATATCCGTTAGCGCAGCTAGCTAGCACCAGATGCGAACAACAACAATGCACGTGAGGTCTCTCTCTCTTGCTCGCTCGGACCACACGTACACACACCCTCCCGGTCCTCCAGATGGCCAGTCGGTGCCTGCCGGTGAGCGTGGAAGTGTGGTCTGCCACAAGCGGGAGGCAGGAGCGGGGCTGTCAGCATCAGCTTGTAGATGGTATTTTAAACTCGATGCGCTCTGAAACTACGGGGCGGCCGAGGAAAAAAAATACACATGCGTTAATCGCGTTAAAATAATTAGTGGCGTAATTTTTATTTTTATTATCGGTTATCGGTATCGGTCTTGAGAAGCAGGAAGTTATCGGTATCAGTTTCAAAAAACCAATATCGTGCATCCCTAATATATATATATATATATATATCTTTCTCTCCTAGAATTTTCTTAGACGTCAGGAGCCGTCCATTAAGGGGGGGGTTCTGTCACAGTTTGCTTTCTCACTCACCTATTTTCTGCATTAACTTTCCTTAGTCACCTGGTAGTCACACCCTGTCTCTCTCACTCTGTTGCACCCATCAGCTCCATTAGTATTTAGGCCCACTTCACCTTCACCTCAGTGCCAGATCGTACTTTGCAGCATGCCAGTCTTTCCCGCATTACCCTTCAGATTGCTCTCCCGGTTTCGACCCTGCCTGTCCCTGACCAGCCTGCCTCGCCTGCTCCCTGACCCGTTCTGTACCTGCGACTCCCGTCCTGCTTTCTCCTGGAACCCTCGCCTGTCCCCGACCAGCCCTTTGCCTACTATCTGCCGTTTTGTCTCCTACCAGCCTATTGCCATCAATAAAGCTGGTTACCGACTATCCCTGGTTTCCCGTGTTCTGCATTTTGGTCCTCAGCTCGTTTGTGACAAATACGCCAAAGCTACACGTGATTTCACTACACTTTATCACAATATATTGTGACAACCCTGTGGTTGTCCATCGTATGGTGCTGTTGAAACCTGAGTTTTTTCTTGCAGAGAGTCTGGAGGCGGAGCCAGGTACTTTAATCGGGAGAGATTAGGCCCACCTGTGGCACCTGGTTCCAGACTATTTAAGAGGGCTGCAGAACAGTCCCACTCTCTCTCTCGGCTGCCAAGCCCTGTGCATCAGGCCAGCACTTCTCAGTTTGCTTATTTGTTATTTGTGACCAGTTTGGATGATATAAATAAATTATTGTTTTGGGCAATTTATGTTTAAATAATCTTTCCTTTTGTTACAAAAGGAGCCAGCTTGTAACAAAGTTGCTTTGGTCTGGCTTAACCCTTCACCGATTGGTAGCACACACTTGAATTTAGTGCCTGTAAAACAGAAGGTGCGGCTCATTATCATATAAAAACGGGCTTGGGGTTAGAAAGAAAAACGTGTTGAAATATTTGTCAATTGTGGCCCTCTTGGCTTTCTATATTGAACAGCTTGCGGTCGCAGACTACTTGAGGTCAGTACTCGATGTATAACCTGTCTAATATATGTAATATGTAATGTAAAGCGATTTGAGAAATTGGAAAAGCGCTGTATAAAAATGTATCTTCTTTTTAAAAAGCTCACTGATAGTTTAAAGATCCCATGTCATGGCCATTTCTACTGATCATAATTCCATTGTTGAGCAATTTTCCAAAATCACATTGGTTTCTCACAGCATCTCTGTATAGTATGTGTATTCACTCTCTGTCCTAAACGGCTTGTTGGAGCTCCTGCTCCCTGTGAGCCCAGTGTGCTCTGATTGGTCGGGACGTTGCGAGGCTCGTTGCTGCTGTGAGCTGCTGCGAGGAGCGGACAGATTTCCAATACAGCGAAACTCATCCTGAGCACATAAACACTCACAGCCGAAGTAAAAACAATAAGTGTGGCTTGATATTGAGTAAGAAGAAGGTTTACAACGCTGTGAGAACGGGTCTGCGGAGAGCATTTCTCCGCCATCCCAACTCGTCTATTACCAGCGTTCAGGGAGCTCTATGCAAGTCAATGGGGACTCCCTGTTAGTTACCCAAGGGATCCTGGTGTGTGAGGTGCTCTGCGGATTGGTCCATTTGGGCCATTAGTCCATTTGGTCCATTTGTTGTTGATCTGGGTATTCTCACGTCACAGAACCCAGGAAGCAAACAATGGAACATGAGAAATCTCCAACGAGGCATTCTGGGGCAGCATAGGCAGGTATTTTCTGTGTTAGAGTTTTACTCGCTACAGGGTGCACTTTGAGGGTTTTTGACTCTGCAGACCGTTTACATGCAGAACAACCTTCATTACACACAAGGGGAAGGGTAATAACCGGAAAAGCGTGACATGGGACCTTTAATAGTACAAAGTGCTGTCACACATTTAAAGCAGGGGTCGGCAACCCCTGGCACGCATGCCAGCATTGGCACGCGGCACCGTAACCAGTGGCACACTAGGAATTTGTGGAATAAGTGTGCAAAATATTTAAATTGTATTTTCGGATCCTGAACGAAACCGCCGCCAGAGCGCGTCTCCCCGTTACCTGCAGAAGGAAGCCATGCACTCAACGCAGCCCCGCTCTTAACTCCAGGCGACTTTCTACCGCTTTCCTAGGTGGTGCAGTGCTGATCGTTTTACCACAGAGGAAAACACTTCACTAATTGCAGTACCCATAAAGAGCTGTACAAATGCCCTAGTTTTTGCGTGGCTGTGTCTTTAGTTGAAAGCCCAGTGCACTGTAAAACAGTTCATGTCAGTTCAACTTGCAAATGAAAGTCCACCTGCTGCCTTGAAAAAGCAAATCAAGTCAACTTGAAGACAATCTTTGTTTCAACTTATTAATGCAAGTCAGTCTCGTTGATATGACTTGAAGGTTCTAGTTGTATTAACATTGTTTTTTAAGTTGTCTAAGTTGATTTAACTTTATACTTAGAGTTGAGACAACTACCAATCTTACATTATTAGGGCAAGAAAACTTTATTTACCTAGTCAAATAAACTCACATTTCAGTATTATAATAACTCACACTTTCAAGTTCTACATTTATATAACTCATAATTTCAAGTTAGGAAGATTGTAATAATGCATTTGTTTCATCTTAGATATATTATTTGTATTGACTTCGGATAGCAAGTTTACATAAATGAATAATAATTCTTGCAGCGCATTTGTTCAGATATATAACATTTATTTAAAAAAAAACATGTTATACATCAACTTATACCCAAAATGTAATTGGCAATAGAAAATGAAACCATACAATACACTTGCATGACCATGCTGCTGACCATACCTGAGTTCGTCAGGTCTCTCACCTCACTGCAGTAACAGACACACCTGAAACGTTGAGGTATGCATAGTTGCACACATATTCACTTAAAAATGAAACCCGAACAAGACATCACACTACTTTTAAAACACACATCAACATAGGATGACAGCTGGCCCCAAGGACACTGGTCATACGACACGCTTTTTCTCATCTCTGACACTGACTGCGTGACCTAGGCATTTTTTAATTTTTACTTGGGTACACTGAAGCCGAGATGGAGATATGCAGAGTAAGATCTATGGTCTGCTGTCAAAACTTTACAAACTACACTGCTGAAAACAAGAACAATATATAGAATAACAGTCCGAAACAGAAACTCCCTTCTTCCAGGATTTATGACAGTCATTTGTTTAGAGGTGATATCTCAGCAGTTTATTTCTGAGTCCATGGATTCTTGCAGAGCACTGGTCTGGTTTGATGGTCATGATGACCTTTTGAAGGAACTCAAAAGAGTATTTCATGTTGCGGGGGTACTCGAGGTTGAGGCAGTAGATTGCCCCCATTAACATGGCAAAGCCTGTGGGCACATCTCGGAGGTCATGTAGGATGATCTTCTCTTCTAGCACCACGGCCACATTGAAGACTTCCAGAGGAAATGAGTCAAGCAGAGGGCCTTCATGTCCTATCAACAGTCCAACCTGCATTCCTTTCAGGATCACATCGAGGGTTTCTCCATGAGCCTAATAACAAAGACACATACATCTTAATTGACTGTTCCAAACTTGAAATAAAAACACGACAAATTGCAAGGTCATCATTTTTTCAGTAATTATTGCAGCTTTGTAAGCCTCCAACAGACTTGGAACCATGGCATCTAGTCCTTCCAGCAAAGATTTCAGCAGGTCTTTGGTGACGATTCTGCTGAACTCGGCACATAGCTAAAACAGACAAAAGAACAGAGAAATTACATGAGTGAGAGAAAAATAAGAGCACCATGTAACAGCTGTAGTAATTTAAAGAGAGGAATCCAAAACATAACGGCAAGAAATAGTACATGCTTTATGTTGTTGACGTATAATATCCTATAGTTCAGTAATAGTAGTTGTACCACATTGAAAGTCCTCAATTATAATTAAATGATGGAGTATATGATATTATACTCCATTACTTATGTAATAGTATTATCAGCAACTTAAGTAGAATTATTCATCTTGTAGTAAAATATGCCCTTTTTATTTTTGTGTTATAGCTGAAGGTACAAAAATATATTGTGTAGAAGTAAACAATTGCACAAACTGCACTCGATTAGCAAAGGATTACCTGTCTCTGACCAAACAATGCAGGCCATCTCTCCATGACAGCAGAGATCAGTGGCTCGTCACCGATGATCTCCTTTCTTCGCTGTGAGAATGTTGCGATCATCAGTTCACCCAGAAGCTGTAAATCGGAGTCCTTCTTCTGCACTTCCAGTGCCATGGTATTGCGATCTTTCTCTGACTTCCCAGTAGTCTGTCCCTCAGGTGGCTCTGGCAGGTAGTGGATCTCTCCTTTTTTTGACTTTTTGACTGGCTTGTGGTTTTCCTCGCCCCTTTTTCTTTTATTTACAAGAACTTCAGGGCATCCAGCTGCCATCATTCTCTGACGGTAATTGCCCATCTTGAATCTCAAACTAAATACCCAGCAATACCACCCTCTACCTGACCCTGGCTCTTTGAGACATGGGTGTTTTGCAACAAGAGCTTTTGCTACACTTTCATAATGGTCTTTGTTGGGATAGGCTGTGATTTTAGATATGATATCCGCAAGTCTGTCCAGTATTTCACTTTTCACACCCTTTGAGATGACCATCACAGTTTCATCCTGGGCATACGCATCATTTGCTGCTCTCAGCTGATACTCAACATCATGGGAGAAAGCTGGAACAACACAAGGATCGGGCCATTCTGTCGATTGACTGCTACTTGGGGAATCAAAGCTTACAGTATCCAGTGTTGAGTCAGAAACCACCTCAGAAGATGTGAACAAAACCTTCAGAGTGGCTCGTTCCGCTGGTAGCTCCTTAATGTCTGTCAAATTGCAGAGCTGATTCCCAAAGTCCGAATCTTCAAACTGTAAAATGAAGTTCCCTCGGAGACCAAGAGTGTTGCGCAGTTTTGCACACAGATCATCAACTGATGAGGGAACATCTTCTAGGGTGACCCGCCTTATATCTTCAGGTGAGAGGATAACTCTGAGAAGCATCATTGAGGTGTCTGCATCAGCTGAAACACAGTTAACAATATAGAAAACACTTTATCATCAGGAAATAAACACTGGAAGTGAATTGAAAATAAGTTGCACGTAATACAATTTACGGAAGACACTAAAAAAACACTTCCCAGTCCAACTTTACCTTAATTTAACATGAATGTCCTTGGAGTGACAAGCAGCTTTCCTTCCACAAGGTATGCAGCAAGAGGGGTGTAGTCATTCAGATTGTCAGGCTCGACAACCACAGTCACTGCAGGGTCTCTTCTGGAAAGTTGGAAACACCCGAGATGAATCACGAAGGCTGCTGTGAATAGTTCCATAATGAATGATATGCAGCAATCCACTACACAGATATCGAGTACTCTCCCAAAATCTGGCAGTCCACTTGTCCGTCCAACTGAGAGCACCATTCCTTTCGAATATTTTGTCCCATTTAAGTAAACAGTGGAGGTGAGAGAAACAGAGTTCAGATCTTGAAACTTACTCCTTAAGGCCTCTCTGATAGCAACATCTAAGATGTCCACAGATACGATTGATGATTTTCCCAGTCTCAATGCTTGGTTTGAAAATTGTTGGCATCTCCAAATAATATGCCAACATCAGCTGATGTCTTGTGGCTAAAGTGTGCAGAACATTTTTGAAGTTGCCAGTATTGCGAACCACCTGTTTGAAGAAAGAATGTTTGGCCTCAAATCTTATTGTCCAGAACTCAATTGGTGGACCAAATTTCTTGATCAGTACAGGGTAATGTTCAAGATAATGATGCTTGGGACGTAATCTTGTACCAGGAAATATTTCCAATAGCAACTGTCTGTGGTCAGAGATTTTTGCTTGTAGGTAGCGCAGGGTTTCTGTTGTGAATGAGGGGCTGGATAGTAGCTCCACAATGTCTTTCAGTTCAAGGATCACAGACCAGGTTTTTTCACTTTCTGGAATTCGGTGGCCGATCAGCAGTGGAAGGAATCTCAAAAGTGCCCAGTTCTCATGTCCATTGCCACCAATAGTTCAATTTTTGGAAAAGTTTGTGTAACGAAGGTTACTATAGACTGACGGCTTTGGGGACCTTGTAATATTGCACATGTGGGTTGCACTTTATATAATGACTTCCTTTTGCACAGTAAGAATGTCACTCAGCACTTTAGTGAACCGTTTACACTTTATTAGCATGATTTGCACAGTACAGTTTTGACATGGCCTATTTGCACATTTTTATATAATATATACTATTTATTGATGTAGTCGTTGTTAAATGATTAAACCGTATTATTTGGAATGTCGTCTGGCAGATGCTGGTCGGTCCTCGGCTCCACCTGAAAAGAGAGGGGAGTTATAGTGAGAACGCCGAGAGTATTTATGATTGTGTAAGATTGACAGCGGATGAGATTAATCATTGTGTGCAGATGTCCTGTTTTAGCGTGTATACATCATGACGTTAAGTTGCATTAATTGTAGAAGTGAACACTGTGTAAAGGATACGTCCATTGCTTACCCATGCTGTTTCGTCCGGTGTCCGCTCCAGTGTGTTTGGCCAAAAGGTCCTCGGGGGAAACAAACACTGACTAAGGAAGGTTCCGGGACGAACCAAGTGGCGGGATGGGCGTAGGGGTTTCTGTGTAGTTGGGAATGCATTTCTATATATTATGGTCGGTTATAATGTGTGGTTTGGGGTTAACTTAACAGCTGGCTATACACCACTGATCATACATGCACCGAATGTTATAGATTATCGTTATACCAATTATGATGACATGTGTATCAATAATTGCTCACCTGTGAATGGTTTCTCCCAATAAGATCCTCTATAAAAGAGCCAGTCTTCAGTCGGAGGAGAGGGGTGAACACCTCCATGCTGGCTGGCTGTTCTTTATGGTAGAATGTGAAATAAAGACACTATGGTGTGCAACTCTACCTCCTCTCGTGTGTGGTTCTTTCACTGGAAATCCAGCCGCTAAAAGGGTCACTGTCTCACAAATGGTGTCAGAAGCTGGGCCCACACTACAGTGAAAGGATGCAGAGAGGTGGAAAAAAAGATGATAAGGAGGACCAAGAGGGGAGAGCCGCCTCGTCAGTTGAGCCAGGCAGCACAGCGGAGTCTAAAACCGAGGGGAAGCTGGAGGAGCTAGCAGAATTGGTGACGACGCTAGTTCGTGTTCAAGTGGCTAAAGATGAACAAGCAGAGAAGGCGTCCTCAATTCAGGAGTGCCGTTGGAGAAGCATGCAGCAGCAGTGTACTGAGATACAGCAACAAGTATCCAGGATAGCACAGGAACGGAGACAAGAAGATGATACTCAGGACAACAGCCAGTTTCACGGAAGAAGTGAGTATCAGGACAGGGATTATGAGGATCGTGGTGATGATGAGATGTCCAACCAGAGGAGACATAGTCTCCAACAGAAGGAACCCTTGGCCCATAGGGAACCCAAATTGCTGCCGTTATCGCCAGAGGATGACATTGAACAGTTCCTGACAACTTTTGAGAGAATAGCATATGTCTGCCGCTGGCCAAGAGACGGATGGGCCGTGCGCCTTGTTCCCTTGCTCACCGGTAAAGCTCGTAGTGCCTATGTGATGATGGACATGAAAGACTCTGACAATTATGGGAAAGTTAAAGCAGCAATTTTGTCAAAGTTTGAAATCACACCGGATACTTACAGAAGACGATTCCGGTCCCTGAAGATCGAGTCTGACGAGACTCCACAAGAGCTGTATGTTCGTCTGAAGGATCTCTTCGTCAAATGGGTAAAGCCAGGAAAATCGACCGTGGAAGAAATATCCGAGACAATTATCCTAGAGCAGTTCCTGAGGATGCTCCAGCCTGAGCTAGAAATCTGGATAAGAGAGCATGACCCCAAGACAGCAGCGGAGGCAGCACGCCTGGCAGAGGTTTTCACATCAGCCAGGAAAGAGAGCCGGGATGCCACCCGCAGTTGGGAGAACAACCGAGGCCCAAACCAAGCTCAAATGCCGAAAAAAAAAGAAATTAGGTGCTACCATTGCAATGCTCTAGGTCACACCAAGCCATATTGCCCAGTTTTAGCCCACACCAAGCCATCTCTCCTGTGTGAAGTTCCTAGGTCAGACAGGGTCGAGAGATTAGGTGGAAAAGGCAGGAAAGTACCAGTTTTGATCAATGGGCAGCGGGTAGAAGCGTTGCTGGATACAGCATGTTTTCAGTCAGTTGTTTTGTCCAGTTTGGTCCCTAGGGAAAAGTGGAGTCAGGATACTTCAACCATAAGTTGCATTCATGGTGATCAACATGTTTACCCCACAGCAGAGGTCTATCTAACTGTAGGAGGCCAAACCTTTATGTTGCCTGTAGCATTAGCCCCAACATTGCCATACCCAGTCATTCTTGGTAATGATCTCCCTACACTTTATGACCTAGTGCACAAGCCAGGTTGCAAGTCTGACAGGGAAAGATGTGAGGTTGGGAGCCTTGGGGCAATGGTCAGGGAGCCACTTAGCCAAGGGGTGGTGAAACCAGTTCTACAGCCAGTCAAGCCGTGCAATGTTACCACTAGAGCGCAGAAACTCGCTGAGATGCCTTTTTATGGGGTGGACTGGGAGACAAGTCCAGGTAAACCACCCAAGACTAGAGCGCAGAGAAGAAGGGAAAAACTGAGGGGTACTCTGGAGAAAGGGTCACAGGAACCTTCAGAATTACCAGATCTGCTAGACTTCGACTTTCCCCCAGATATAGGGGCAGTACAGAAACTGGATGCCACACTGACGCATTGGTTTGGGAAAGTAACAGAGGTTGAGGGGGTTAAGCTAGATAACCATAGCTATCTGGAGGAGGCCACCTACATAGTTAAGCAGGGCATCCTCTATCAGCGCAAGGGAAATAGTGAGGTTTTAGCTCTGCCAAAGCAATTCAGAACCAGAGTGATGGAGTTAGGCCATTCAATTCCATGGGCAGGTCATATGGCTTTCCAAAAGACTTTGCACAGGATTGGAAGTAGGTTTGGTTGGCCAGGGATGTATACGCAAGTCTCTCAGTTCTGTAGGTCTTGTGAAACCTGTCAACTTACCTCATCAAAGGGAGTAGCCTGTGCACAACTTCAGCCATTGCCTATAATAGACGCACCTTTTGAGAGGATAGCCATGGACATAGTAGGACCTTTAGAGAAAAGCTCCTCAGGACACCGTTACATTCTGGTTGTATGTGACTATGCCACCTGCTATCCAGAAGCCTTCCCTCTCAGGTCCATCAAAGCCAAGCAGGTAGCAAATTGTCTTGTTCATCTGTTCTCCAGAGTAGGCATACCTAGAGAGATCCTTACAGACTGTGGGACAAATTTCTTGTCCAAGTTTTTGAAGCAGGTTTACCAACTCTTAGGTGTGAAGGGCATTAAGACCACCCCTTATCACCCCCAGACAGACGGGCTAGTAGAGCGCTACAATCAGACTCTCAAAGGCATGCTACGCAAGTTTGTCTCCAATACAGGGGCCGATTGGGACCAATGGCTTCCGTACCTGTTGTTTGCCTATCGGGAAGTTCCACAAGTGTCGACAGGTTTTTCACCTTTCGAGCTCTTGTATGGCCATCAAGTGAGAGGACCCTTGGATCTTCTTAAAGACCACTGGGAGAGTCCACAGCCAGGAGGAGAGAATGTTGTCTCATATGTGATCAAAATGAGGAAGAGACTTGAGGAGATGACAGCACTGGCACATGAAAATATGAAGTCGGCACAGCAACAACAGAAAACCTGGCATGATCGGAAGGCCAGGGAGAGGGTTTTTCAATCCAGGACAGAAGGTACTGTTATTGTTGCCAACGTGTGACAGTAAGCTGCTGACAAAATGGCATGGACCTTATGAAATTACCAGGGTTGTTGGTAAGGTCACATATGAAGTATATATGCCAGAAAGAGTAAAGAAATATCAGACTTTCCATGTCAATCTGCTCAAGGAGTTCCAGGTTCGTCAAGAGCCTGTGTGCCAGTTGTTGGTATGTGCTGTCCAGGATGAGGAAGCAAATGAGAAGTTATTTCCTGCCACCACTGCAACAGCAGAGCCCTTGACGTTGGACCTGTCTCATCTATCTCCCACCCAGCAGGAAGGAGTAAAACCACTCCTTGACCCGGATCTTTTTAAAGAGACACCAGGTATTACCTCACTGGTCCAGCACAGGATCCGTCTAACAGGAAATGCTCCTTTTCGGCAGAAGAGCTACAGGATTCCTGAACGGCTAATTCCTGTTCTACAAAAGGAAATAAAGATGATGCTGGAACTGGGGATAATCGAGGTCTCCTGCAGTGAGTGGTGCAGCCCAATTGTACTGGTTCCAAAGAAAGATGGATCACTTCGATTTTGCATTGACTTCAGGTACCTGAATGCAGTGTCTAATTTTGATCCATACCCAATGCCTCGAATTGACGATCTGTTGGAAAGGGTTGGCAAAGCTCAGTACATCACCATGTTGGACCTAAGCAAAGGCTACTGGCAGTTAGCATTGGCACCTGAAGCTAAGGAGTTGACAGCCTTTAGAACCCCATTTGGTATGTATCAGTTCAGAGTCATGCCATTTGGTCTCCAAGGGGCGCCGGCAACATTCCAAAGACTGATGGACCATGTATTGAGGGATGTCTCTGACTTCTCTGCTGCATATTTGGATGATGTGGTTATTTTCAGCCAATCCTGGGATGAGCACAGGTTCCATCTACAACAAGTCTTGCAGCGGATCAGAGCAGCTGGTCTGACAATCAACCCAAACAAGTGTGCTATCGCTCAAAGAGAAGTGAAGTACCTGGGCTACATCATCGGATTTGGGAAGATTAAGCCACAGCTGGGGAAAGTCGAGGCCATACAGTCATTCCCTGTGCCCACTACCAAGAAGAAGATGAGAGGGTTTCTGGGGTTGGTCGGTTGGTACCGTAAGTTTGTTCCTCGTTTTGCAGACAGGGCGGTTGTGTTGAATGACTTGACCAAAGCCTCTGCTCCCAACAAACTGAAATGGACCGATGAGTGTGACAAAGCTTTTAGAGACTTAAAAGATGCAGTCTGCGCTAACTCTGTCCTTCACACTCCAGACTTTGACAAGCCCTTCACCCTGCAAACCGACGCTTCTGGAGTGGGCCTAGGGGCAGTGCTGCTGCAGGAGGAGGAGGGAGACTGGAGACCTGTTGTTTTCCTGAGTCGCAAGCTGCTGGATAGAGAGACTAGATACTCCACGGTTGAAAAGGAGTGTTTGGCAATGAAGTGGGCCATCGACTCCCTCAGATATTATCTGCTGGGGCGGCACTTAGTTTTGGAAACGGATCACAGAGCCCTACAGTGGTTGCATCGCATGAGAGATGCAAACATGCGCATCGCTGGATGGTACCTGGCACTGCAGCCGTATGACCTCACCGTTCGATACAGGTCAGGGAAGACCAATATAGTGGCGGACTTTCTGTCCAGAGTGTCGCAGGAATGAGACACTGTTCTCCTTCGGGAGAGGGAGCAGGAAATGTAACGAAGGTAACTTCGTTACTATAGACTGACGGCTTTGGGGACCTTGTAATATTGCACATGTGGGTTGCACTTTATATAATGACTTCCTTTTGCACAGTAAGAATGTCACTCAGCACTTTAGTGAACCGTTTACACTTTATTAGCATGATTTGCACAGTACAGTTTTGACATGGCCTATTTGCACATTTTTATATAATATATACTATTTATTGATGTAGTCTTTGTTAAATGATTAAACCGTATTATTTGGAATGTCGTCTGGCAGATGCTGGTCGGTCCTCGGCTCCACCTGAAAAGAGAGGGGAGTTATAGTGAGAACGCCGAGAGTATTTATGATTGTGTAAGATTGACAGCGGATGAGATTAATCATTGTGTGCAGATGTCCTGTTTTAGCGTGTATACATCATGACGTTAAGTTGCATTAATTGTAGAAGTGAACACTGTGTAAAGGATACGTCCATTGCTTACCCATGCTGTTTCGTCCGGTGTCCGCTCCAGTGTGTTTGGCCAAAAGGTCCTCGGGGGAAACAAACACTGACTAAGGAAGGTTCCGGGACGAACCAAGTGGCGGGATGGGCGTAGGGGTTTCTGTGTAGTTGGGAATGCATTTCTATATATTATGGTCGGTTATAATGTGTGGTTTGGGGTTAACTTCACAGCTGGCTATACACCACTGATCATACATGCACCGAATGTTATAGATTATCGTTATACCAATTATGATGACATGTGTATCAATAATTGCTCACCTGTGAATGATTTCTCCCGATAAGATCCTCTATAAAAGAGCCAGTCTTCAGTCAGAGGAGATGGGTGAACACCTCCATGCTGGCTGGCTGTTCTTTATGGTAGAGTGTGAAATAAAGACACTATGGTGTGCAACTCTACCTCCTCTCGTGTGTGGTTCTTTCACTGGAAATCCAGCCGCTAAAAGGGTCACTGTCTCACAGTTTACATGTATTGCTTGAGGCCTGTTAGTTTTGTCATTAAACTGAAAAGGGAATGATCCTATCCTTTCATTAAGGTCATTCAAAGTGAAATACTTTTTAGCAATCAGATCTGAAAGACACATGCACAGTTCCACAGGTACAATTCCTTCGAACAAATCATGAAGAAAATCAGGTGGATACCCTTGTGCAGGATGAAAGTGAGCAAGTCTTCTTAAAGATCAAATGCAAAGGTTTTTTTATAATTGCCAGTAAAATCGAAATCATATCACTACAACACTATCTAAGATATTGCAGTATTAAAATCGGCAATGCGAAATATTTATTTTGTTCAACCCCCAACACCAAGTCCGACGATTTATTTTCTCAGCCGCTCCTCCGCAAGATGGCGTCCCGATGGATCATGTTCATGTCAACAGATTTCCCGAGCATGTATGGGCTACGCAAACTTTGATCAACTTGATTATAAATAATCCACGGACCACCAACAGGCTACATTGTTTCACATAGCCTATTACGGCTGTAGCCCACACAGAGCCGAACACACGCGATAAGAGCAGCCAGCGGCACCAACCATGAACAATATTAATATTAATAATACAGCTATAGCACAACACAACCCTCTCACTGCCTGGAGAGACGCGACGCCACACACACACTACACAACGGCTCGTCTTCTTGTGTCTCTTCAGCCCCCAAGTTAACGTTAGCTGTCAAGTTAGCACTAGCACTGACCTTAGCTCCCACCTCTCTCGGTTCTGTTGTAGCAGCAGTCACAACGTACGATGTGCTACCACCAGCGGGGGAGCATTTTGAATTGGGCCAGGAGGAATAATAGTGGATTTAATCCCTATCATAATGCATATTGTTCACACTTTTCCGTTATGAGTGGAGGAGCGATGAATGAGCTGCAGATAAACTTCAATGCTAACAGTGAATTAGCCCCGAGCGAAAAATGCTAACCTGTTACTGCACCGAAATCACTCCTAGTTCCCTGATTACTTATCCTAGCTCCACATCCAACACATTGTTTATGATCGTAAAGACACAGAATCTAACGGTGCCCACCTCTATAAGCAATACAACTTAATAAAACTGCAATTCCGTTATCTGCGTTATCTGCTGTGCTCCGTGCGCTTTGAAATCTAATCAAAAGTTGTTTACCTCAATTCTTTGGCGTTACTGATCCATCGCCCGGCTCTTTCGGTCTTTCAGGGGTTTCTTGTGTTGAAATATGGAGGGGACGGCTCCGGGTTTCAGCCTCCGATGTACTATTAATGCTTCTGCACCAACAGACTTGATGATAGCAGGATCAACGTCGTATGCATCACACGCGAAGTGGTCAGAACACAACTTGCTCCATTTTGTCGGTTGCCAGCCAACACGATTCACTAAAATAATCAATTTTTGGCGGATGATTTGGTCTTTGGGAAATGCATGGAAAACTCTCCCAGATCCCGCACCGTTCGTACAACAAAAAGCACAACAATAACCCAAGTTAATTCCGTTTTCTTTTCTAAAAACATGTGACCGAGACTGCCGAGTCATATTTGGTCCAGAGCATAGACTGTATATATAAAGGTATAAGGTCCAGAGACTGTTTGGCAACAGTGACGTCACGCGCGCGGAGGCTGCTGGGAATGTCATGTCAGAAATTCAGATGGCTTTGGGTCGAGTTTTGTATCAATAAAAAGGTTTTTTTTCGGGTGTATTATCTCGATTTAAATAAAATAAAAAATATAGGCAGTCTTAAAAACAACATTTCTATAAAAATGTAGCATATTTGGAAGCTTTGCATTTGATCTTTAAAGGACAGTCTCTTTTTAAACCATCAACACATGAGGCATCAGTTGTCTTGAGCACATTAACAGCTTCATCATACAAATGTGGTGTTCTCAAAGTAAAAGTCCCACTTCTGACATCATACTTCTGAATATCTGCACGGCTAGCCAAACAAAATCTGCAACATTTCTCCACATTGAAAGACTCTTGGTATTCAGCAAGTGAGTGTGCACCTAAGTTATCAGCAGACACATACAAAACAGTACCTTTCACATAAGAACCAAGTCCTTGTACAAATATACCGATGGTCTCTAAATGCTCAAGATCTCTTATCAGTGGTTCCAAAACCTTGCCGTAACCATATTGTTTTAAGTGTACAGTTTTGCACAATATAGCTAGATAAATTGATGATAATGTTGATCTAAATTTTAATGGTATGTTGGATAACACCCAATAAATGCCACACACTTTGTGTTTCTTTTTTGAAGTCCCCAACGGATTACAAACTTCAAAATCATCAATGTATAAGCCAAGAGCAATTCCTAATTCTTCAGTGAGAAGTTTGTTTTCTTTAAAGTATTCACCATCTTGAAATGAACTGTAATGACCTTCCCGTCTTCCCGATGACTTCTGTAATGATTGAAGAATCTCAGTTCTTTCAAACAACTTACTTAACAGCTCTAAAATAGGAACATAAACAAATGAATGGTTTTTTTCTTGTACATTTAGCACATACTCGACGGGTTCAATGACTGTAAAGTTTTTTTTATAAAATGACTGCCTTTTACGCTCTGTGCCCAAAGGTCCCTGTCTTGAAAGAAATGTCAGTGGGTTTAAAGATTGTATTTCATCAGACAATTCTGTAACAACAGAGGCATCAACTACACAGTTATTTTCCTCCAAAACCTTCTGTATAATTTCTTTGATATTTTGATCATCAAGTTCTCCAATGTCAAATAACTCATCAATTACTTCCTGTATTGCTGAATTAGAAACATGTAAAATGGTTTGCATGCGGAGGAATAAGGATGCAAACTTACTTTTAATGGTCTCTCTATTTTCAAGAAGACCTTCAGCACCAGGTAGAGAATCATATGAAGGTGATGCCTCAGTATCAGAAACAGAATCCTCCCTGATTACAGTATTTGTATGTCCATGCTATACACAAAGCCCTGGTCTAAGATTATTTAGGGTGGACCATTTATGATAGCGGCTTCTATGAGCAGTAAAGGTTGATAGTTGATAGTATACTCGACTTGAATGAGCAGTCTACGAATGGACATTTAACTGTTTCCCTGTTCCTCAAATGAGTCTTTAAATGAGCAAAATATGTGTTAATGTCACTAGGCTCTGAGAATGAACACAAATCACAGCATAATTTTGACACACATTTGTTAGCTTCTTTAACATGTTCTTTCAAATGTTTTTTAAGTAAAGCTTGGGTTTGAAAGCTGTTCAAACAGTCTTCATAAATACAGACAAGGCCTGAACACCTTCGATGATGTCCGTGATGCTGTTTATAATGCTGAATTATTCTTCCTTGCCAATTGGAGGAGAACGTACAAAACTTACATTTCCACTTCATGAACTGGACATGCTCGTTCACACCTGTAACACAAAATAAATGCACGTTATTTACCTTGATATTGACCTTCCACAAATATATTGGTATCAGAATTTATGTTTTCATATCAGCAGAGATGAAAAAAATGGCAATTTTTTTTTACAATAAAGACAATTATGCTCGGGGTGATTCAAATGTACGTTCCAGTGTTCAGGTTACATTTTTAATGGCAGTTGCCCCCTATCTCTTCAAATCATACCACAGCAGTAACGAGTTTCATGCAGCAGAGCGGTCAAAGATGTCACTGTTTGTTGTGTTTTTAATATTACGTTATTATAAAGGGCCGCCCCTCCTTATACGCAGATCACGCAGAAGCAGACTGAGGTGAGGCAAAATGTGGCTCATTTTGCGGAGGGAGCCTCATCTGAAGCGCACCTACAGCGCGCCACAGTTTCGCCGCTGTGAGGCTCCACTAGCCCCCCTGACTTCCCGCGTACCTGCTGCTATCCCTCTCTCTACGCCCCACCCAGCTCCCGACACTCTCTCATCTGCTCTTGGATGCCCACACACTACGTACATTACGCACCGCACTATTCCCGAAAAAGCTAAGCTACTCTCATGACATTTTGGTATGATACTTAAACTTATAAAGTAATAGTTTGAATATCAGACACACGAAAACCCAAAACAAATAGCCGCGTTCACACTGCGGTACTTTTCCCACAAAGGTTCATGCGAACTTAGTTCATGATCGCGTTCACACCAAAGAGCGGCTCTTTTGTGAGAAAAGAGTTATATTCTTGATTGGCTGGGCGAATTGCAAACCACGCCCCGTGTTGGAGTATACCGGACCAGGTCCGTCCTCCGCGCAGATCGTTTGGATATGGCCAGAGCGGGGTCGCCGTCCGGATCTGCCGATGACCTTTCTTAGTTCTGAGGGAAAAGGAATTGTGTCCTAGACACTATTCTCTGTTAGCTGTACAAAACTAGACTTTGCACTCCAATGGATTGTTTCTTCAAATAAGCACTTTATTACACAGTTCAACAAAGATATATCAATCCATACTATACCACAAAACGCCAGCGCCTTGGACTCCTTCTTGAGTTCCCACCGTGACAAGCTCGTCAGTGTGAGATCCCAGTTGAAGTGAGTCTCGAATTCTGAATATATCTTGTTCTTTATCGTATTTGCTGTGAAGCCCCCACCTTTGGTGCTCTCTGAGCTGCAATCTGCCTTTTCTGCCCAGCCACACCCAGTTTTAGCTAAGGTCAGGCCAGGGCCATACTCCCTTTTTTTCTAATTTCGGTGTGTCTTTGTTACCTGTTTTAACTGGTTTTCTCACAAGACAGTTGCGCCTTTTGAAGGTCAGGGCCCCACATACCGTACCATGGTGTTCTCGTCCTTGAAGATAACAGGATGTAGCCGGCCAGCAGTAAACTTTAACACGTTATTTTTCCACTCAGACAGCTCAATGTTTTTAGCGTTTCCATGATAGGATTTACTTTTGCCTTATCTTTATCCTTCAATCCCCCTTTTGCCCCATTCTAATGATTGGGGCAACAAAACAACGCTATTGTTTATGTACATTTATGTCAGCTGTTTTAGGCTTCTGTATCTCTTTCCCACATTATGCCATACGGTGGTAATGGTGGTGCTGTCGGGAAAGTGCCCATTGCTGCTGCTTCTTCTTCGCCTTCCTCAATGTCTGGGTTGTTTTCTAAGGATAGCAAGGCGAGTTGTTGGCCCAGGGGAGTAGAAGGTGCTATGGCGGTACTAATTATTTTGTCCACCATTGAGCGGATACATGGGATGCAGCAGCACCCGTACAAGGTCAAAATTGCTGCAAACACGGCCATTGATATCTTGTGTAGTTTCATTTTGTGGGAAATTTGGATGATTACTTTGGTCAATGATTTGCCTCCCCCTTTCACCCACTATGATAATGATTATTCCAACAATGATGGAAAAACAAAGTGTTAAGGCCAAGCAATAGAGGTGTTGGTTAGGTCCTGAGTTCTTCTTCATCTTCGTTTTTCTTGTAAAAGTTCTTTGGTATATCAGTGTAGGTGAGTGTCTCTTGTGTGGTGTGTGTATGTGATGCGTGTGGTGTACCGCCTACTTTGGGGGAGCGGTCCCTTGTTGTGCCTCCTCGCCGGCTGTTATCTCCTGGGCTGTCGTTGGTTCTCCTGTTGTCTCCTCCTCCTCGGAAGTTGAGTCGATGTCCATACTTGGGGGTTGGGGGGCTTCGGTTGTTTGCCTGATGTTCAGTTGGCCTAGGTCCTGGATGGTGTTAGCGAGGGTCCTGGTAGGTGCTGGTGCTTCCACACACCTGCTCCAGTGGTACCACGTGTCTCCTTTTCCGTCTACTCTGACTGCATGATCTGTTCGCTGGGTTACCTTGAGTGGTTCAGAGAACCTTGGAGCACACTACTTGGGTTTGATCGTCTTCAGGCGGACGTCTTCAGGCGGACGTCTTCAGGCGGACGTCTTCAGCGTCCCTGCTGCACTCAGCTTCCTCTGTGTGTCCTTTGGCTCTGGCTGCTGTGGATTCGTCCGCGAACTCACAGCGTAGGCCCCTTTTAGGCCGTCCTGGCTTGCCGTGTCTTTGTCCCCCCGATCCGCTTACTGCGGCTTCTGGGCTGCCTGCTAGAGAGATGTCTTCACGATCCTCCTTCTCCGGCCCACTGATGGCTCCTTCCGAGTCGACCTCCTCTGCGAGGGCCCCGTCCGTCCTGATGTTGTCTCTGGTCCTAGCAGGTGGCTTCCCCGCCGCACACTGGCACCAGCTGTCCCCCTTTCCTCCTATGCAGACGGCATGAGAGGTCCGCTGGGTCACTCGGTCGGGGCCGGAGAGCCACTTTGTCCTGATGACCTTCAGCCAGACGAACTCCGCTGTGTCGGCCTTCTGGGTCCCCCTTTTGGCGCCAGCAACCGGTGTGGGGAAATCTGATACAAATCTCTCAAGCCTACGCTCAGGGCTCCTGGGCCCTCAGCTTTTTGATCCTCCACTGTGTATGAATACAGAATTCCAACAAACTATCATCAAATGTCTTTCTATTATGAATTTAGATTAAATGTATATCCCCTTAATGACCTAAACAATAAAGTCTATGATTTTTACTTCTTTACCAGGCTAGTTACATGATGTTGTCTAAATTAAATTCTGTGTCATTACATTACTATGTTTTAGCTTTAACTGTAATATGTTCTTTCTACATTTCAAACCTCAGTTACTTAAATACCTGTTGAAATATTACAAAATGGTTTCGTTATCACAGGTCAACTTCTTCAGTATTCCATTCTGGAATTACATCTCTCACAGTAGCTCCTAAAATAATGTGTTAGTCCAAAAGCATGCTTGATAGTCATTGTTTTAAATCATGCAGTTGCACTGATCACATGCAGACATACACTCACACTGTCAGGTTGTAAAGTCAAGTTTGGTCAGGTTCACCCCAGAGTCAGTCATTGTCAGTGCCTTCTCAAGTTACACTGTCGGTCAGGGTCAAAGGTAATTTGGTCTCAGTCTTTTTGGCCATGTGTCGTGCTCTGCAGAGACTTTGACATGTCAGCATAGGCCAGTATCCTTTGTCTACAAAAATATGTCAAATATGGAGCGCCATCATTTATTAATTCACGACTATATTTTTCAAGATATCTCTAACTTTTCATTGGGACAGCTGTTTCCCACATTCCCTGCAACTTGGTACAAAACTCACTTCAGAAACTTGTGTCTATAATTATTGTATCAGTCAAAACATTATCAGGATCTGTAAAGCTCTGCTTTACAGATCCTGATCAAAAGGTGTAAATCTCGCGCCAGGCCGTATCCATATCCGCAGCAGGTCTCCAAGGTATGTATGTAACCACTTTTCAACCAGGGTCAGAAGTGGTTGAAAAAGAATAATGCTGATTTTAAGTCCAATTGGATTATGATTTGTCAGAGGTTTTTTTTTATTGCTTCTGTTTTGGGACGAGCACCACCTACTGATGGGGAATGGATGATTTTTGTTCATAACTCATTCTATTAATTTATCTTCAATTCTGGTGCACTTAAAGAACAATGTTACCCTCTTTAACAATGCGTGGAACCTTGGGTGTCCGAACATGCAACAATTACTCCCTACTTTATCAAGGATTTAAAAACAGAAGTCATTTCGTATGTCCATCCGAAAGCCCTCCTATGGTAATAACTATGTCACAATGGTGAAAACCAGTACCTCAAATTGAAATACTATATTTTGTTTTAGAACTAGCTTTCCCTTCAACATGACCTATATAAAGAAATATTTGTCTGATCTTATAGAGCTGTTACTAAAACTCTCCCTTTGAACTGATCAATACTGTAACAAATTATAACACTACCAAATTCACACTTGAATAAAAACTCTAAAAGAATCATTTGTAAACATGATGAAAAAGGGTTCTACTCTGTACTCCTAACTCCCAAACACCCACTACTTAAAGTCTAGTGCATACCTCCATCATGCCCTCCCCCTCCCTCATCAGTGTGTTTTAGGATGATTTTTCACTTCACTTTAATAGTTTTCTCTTTTCCGCTATTTTTTATTTACCAATCGATTAATTCATGGTTAATACATCTTCTTATCTTCACTTATTTATCAAGTCAATTCAAGTTCTTTACAATACATTAGTAGATACCTTGTGGAGTATTCACAATAACTAATCCTCTCTAGGGTATGAAATCCGTTCATCTTTAAGCAGATACTATTTCCTTATTTATCTTTTGTTCATGATAACAATGGTATAACAACCACACGTTTTACCCATAGCTAGTTTATATAACAAGATTATTATGTGTGACATAATAATCAGATGTCTTGTTTGCTAACCAAGAATATTAAACTTTAATCTTTTCAGCATTCCAGACCATCATTTAAACAAGCAGCCTCTTATCTAAACACTAAGCATTAAGGTTTATACACCCCCCCCTGGGAAACTCTTGCACAATTATGCTGTAAAATCATTGCATCATTCCTCCAGAACAATCTGAGACAAGCATGTCTCAAGATCTTGTCATAATGAGCACAGTCAGTGATGCAGCTGTAGTTAGTGGCAGGGTCCCCAAAAAGCTAGGACCGGCCCTGGTCAGTGGGCTCCAAGGAAACTCTGCCTGGCTTTGGGATGAGGGAAGGAATCACTTGACAGACACACGTTGTCGGCTGTACAGCAGAAATCCCCCAAAACCGCAGTACCTCTTCACACCACTGTTGCCTTGACAACGAGGCACAAGCATAATGTCAATATCTCCTATGCGTTCTTTGCACTTTTCTTCTGTTCGCAGTGAGCAACTCTTCACCAACACACTGATTCAGAGAACCCAAAAGGTGGTGCAGAACTATCCAATGCTGTTGTAATCCCAGCCATCCAGGCACTGAGAAAAACTCAATTTAAATCTCTCTCCCAACGGGTTGCAAAATAAAACGGCTGAGGTCAGGAATGCTGAAACATGTGAGTGTTAAAACAAACTAATGATAGTAGTCTGCCTATTCTTTATTACTTCAGTTCTAAGTTAATAGGCAAGACAAAGACACCCTCCTTAACCACTATACTAATCTTTTATCTACTTGGTTTATTCTATTAATTTTCAAATTGTTTATCTAAGTTGTGTTACAAGCATGGTGATGTTGTAACAGAATACACAAAGAACTGTATTCAATCCGCGCCGTATTTGAAAGCTGTAATGAATTAGAATCAATGTTTAAGGACGTAATAAAAGTTACATATATTGTTAAGCTAATTACCGTTTTATTGTGAAGGCATCTCTGGTGAACAGCGGCCTGTGGCTTTTATTTTGAAAGGCCGTTCCGGAAATATACTCCGTAATGTGAACACACAGTGAGTTTGACTTCTAAAAACACGGAAAGTTACGATAACAATCGTTCTAATGCATTAATTAAAGTCATGAAAGAGACAAGGAGGGGAAAAGGCGTGTGGAAGTAAGCAATGAACTGAAAATGCCACCAATGCTCTGTTTTAACGTGAACCACTTTTTACTTTCCCTTAACGTTACTGTATGTAATATAATTGTTTTCCTTGAAATATAATTCAGTACAATCCTTAGTTAATGACAAA
>CM070497.1:4873400-4902051 GCA_036324585.1 Champsocephalus esox | reverse complement strand
GAGATTTCCATAACACTGGCAACCGACAAAATGGAGCAAGTTGTGTTCTGACCACTTCGCGTGTGATGCATACGACGTTGATCCTGCTATCATCAAGTCTGTTGGTGCAGAAGCATTAATAGTACATCGGAGGCTGAAACCCGGAGCCGTCCCCTCCATATTTCAACACAAGAAACCCCTGAAAGACCGAAAGAGCCGGGCGATGGATCAGTAACGCCAAAGAATTGAGGTAAACAACTTTTGATTAGATTTCAAAGCGCACGGAGCACAGCAGATAACGCAGATAACGGAATTGCAGTTTTATTAAGTTGTATTGCTTATAGAGGTGGGCACCGTTAGATTCTGTGTCTTTACGATCATAAACAATGTGTTGGATGTGGAGCTAGGATAAGTAATAAGGGAACTAGGAGTGATTTCGGTGCAGTAACAGGTTAGCATTTTTCGCTCGGGGCTAATTCACTGTTAGCATTGAAGTTTATCTGCAGCTCATTCATCGCTCCTCCACTCATAACGGAAAAGTGTGAACAATATGCATTATGATAGGGATTAAATCCACTATTATTCCTCCTGGCCCAATTCAAAATGCTCCCCCGCTGGTGGTAGCACATCGTACGTTGTGACTGCTGCTACAACAGAACCGAGAGAGGTGGGAGCTAAGGTCAGTGCTAGTGCTAACTTGACAGCTAACGTTAACTTGGGGGCTGAAGAGACACAAGAAGACGAGCCGTTGTGTAGTGTGTGTGTGGCGTCGCGTCTCTCCAGGCAGTGAGAGGGTTGTGTTGTGCTATAGCTGTATTATTAATATTAATATTGTTCATGGTTGGTGCCGCTGGCTGCTCTTATCGCGTGTGTTCGGCTCTGTGTAGGCTACAGCCGTAATAGGCTATGTGAAACAATGTAGCCTGTTGGTGGTCCGTGGATTATTTATAATCAAGTTGATCGAAGTTTGCGTAGCCCATACATGCTCGGGAAATCTGTTGACATGAACATGATCCATCGGGACGCCATCTTGCGGAGGAGCGGCTGAGAAAATAAATCGTCGGACTTGGTGTTGGGGGTTGAACAAAATAAATATTTCGCATTGCCGATTTTAATACTGCAATATCTTAGATAGTGTTGTAGCGATATGATTTCGATTTTACTGGCAATTATAAAAAAAACCTTTGCATTTGATCTTTAAGAAGACTTGCTCACTTTCATCCTGCAAAAGGGTATCCACCTGATTTTCTTCATGATTTGTTCGAAGGAATTGTACCTGTGGAACTGTGCATGTGTCTTTCAGATCTGATTGCTAAAAAGTATTTCACTTTGAATGACCTTAATGAAAGGATAGGATCATTCCCTTTTCAGTTTAATGACAAAACTAACAGGCCTCAAGCAATACATGTAAACTGTGAGACAGTGACCCTTTTAGCGGCTGGATTTCCAGTGAAAGAACCACACACGAGAGGAGGTAGAGTTGCACACCATAGTGTCTTTATTTCACACTCTACCATAAAGAACAGCCAGCCAGCATGGAGGTGTTCACCCATATCCTCTGACTGAAGACTGGCTCTTTTATAGAGGATCTTATCGGGAGAAACCATTCACAGGTGAGCAATTATTGATACACATGTCATCATAATTGGTATAACGATAATCTATAACATTCGGTGCATGTATGATCAGTGGTGTATAGCCAGCTGTTAAGTTAACCCCAAACCACACATTATAACCGACCATAATATATAGAAATGTATTCCCAACTACACAGAAACCCCTACGCCCATCCCGCCACTTGGTTCGTCCCGGAACCTTCCTTAGTCAGTGTTTGTTTCCCCCGAGGACCTTTTGGCCAAACACACTGGAGCGGACACCGGACGAAACAGCATGGGTAAGCAATGGACGTATCCTTTACACAGTGTTCACTTCTACAATTAATGCAAATTAACGTCATGATGTATACACTCTAAAACAGGACATCTGCACACAATGATTAATCTCATCCGCTGTCAATCTTACACAATCATAAATACTCTCGGCGTTCTCACTATAACTCCCCTCTCTTTTCAGGTGGAGCCGAGGACCGACCAGCATCTGCCAGACGACATTCCAAATAATACGGTTTAATCATTTAACAACGACTACATCAATAAATAGTATATATTATATAAAAATGTATAAATAGGCCATGTCAAAACTGTACTGTGCAAATCATGCTAATAAAGTGTAAACGGTTCACTAAAGTGCTGAGTGACATTCTTACTGTGCAAAAGGAAGTCATTATATAAAGTGCAACCCACATGTGCAATATTACAAGGTCCCCAAAGCCGTCAGTCTATAGTAACGAAGTTACCTTCGTTACATTTCCTCCTCCCTCTCCCGAAGGAGAACAGTGTCTCATTCCTGCGACACTCTGGACAGAAAGTCCGCCACTATATTGGTCTTCCCTGACCTGTATCGAACGGTGAAGTCATACGGCTGCAGTGCCAGGTACCATCCAGCGATGCGCATTTTTGCATCTCTCATGCGATGCAACCACTGTAGGGCTCTGTGATCCGTTTCCAAAACGAAGTGCCGCCCCAGCAGATAATATCTGAGGGAGTCGATGGCCCACTTCATTGCCAAACACTCCTTTTCAACCGTGGAGTATCTAGTCTCTCTATCCAGCAGCTTGCGACTCAGGAAAACAACAGGTCTCCAGTCTCCCTCCTCCTCCTGCAGCAGCACTGCCCCTAGGCCCACTCCAGAAGCGTCGGTTTGCAGGGTGAAGGGCTTGTCAAAGTCTGGAGTGTGAAGGACAGAGTTAGCGCAGACTGCATCTTTTAAGTCTCTAAAAGCTTTGTCACACTCATCGGTCCATTTCAGTTTGTTGGGAGCAGAGGCTTTGGTCAAGTCATTCAACACAACCGCCCTGTCTGCAAAACGAGGAACAAACTTACGGTACCAACCGACCAACCCCAGAAACCCTCTCATCTTCTTCTTGGTAGTGGGCACAGGGAATGACTGTATGGCCTCGACTTTCCCCAGCTATGGCTTAATCTTCCCAAATCCGATGATGTAGCCCAGGTACTTCACTTCTCTTTGAGCGATAGCACACTTGTTTGGGTTGATTGTCAGACCAGCTGCTCTGATCCGCTGCAAGACTTGTTGTAGATGGAACCTGTGCTCATCCCAGGATTGGCTGAAAATAACCACATCATCCAAATATGCAGCAGAGAAGTCAGAGACATCCCTCAATACATGGTCCATCAGTCTTTGGAATGTTGCCGGCGCCCCTTGGAGACCAAATGGCATGACTCTGAACTGATACATACCAAATGGGGTTCTAAAGGCTGTCAACTCCTTAGCTTCAGGTGCCAATGCTAACTGCCAGTAGCCTTTGCTTAGGTCCAACATGGTGATGTACTGAGCTTTGCCAACCCTTTCCAACAGATCGTCAATTCGAGGCATTGGGTATGGATCAAAATTAGACACTGCATTCAGGTACCTGAAGTCAATGCAAAATCGAAGTGATCCATCTTTCTTTGGAACCAGTACAATTGGGCTGCACCACTCACTGCAGGAGACCTCGATTATCCCCAGTTCCAGCATCATCTTTATTTCCTTTTGTAGAACAGGAATTAGCCGTTCAGGAATCCTGTAGCTCTTCTGCCGAAAAGGAGCATTTCCTGTTAGACGGATCCTGTGCTGGACCAGTGAGGTAATACCTGGTGTCTCTTTAAAAAGATCCGGGTCAAGGAGTGGTTTTACTCCTTCCTGCTGGGTGGGAGATAGATGAGACAGGTCCAACGTCAAGGGCTCTGCTGTTGCAGTGGTGGCAGGAAATAACTTCTCATTTGCTTCCTCATCCTGGACAGCACATACCAACAACTGGCACACAGGCTCTTGACGAACCTGGAACTCCTTGAGCAGATTGACATGGAAAGTCTGATATTTCTTTACTCTTTCTGGCATATATACTTCATATGTGACCTTACCAACAACCCTGGTAATTTCATAAGGTCCATGCCATTTTGTCAGCAGCTTACTGTCACACGTTGGCAACAATAACAGTACCTTCTGTCCTGGATTAAAAACCCTCTCCCTGGCCTTCCGATCATGCCAGGTTTTCTGTTGTTGCTGTGCCGACTTCATATTTTCATGTGCCAGTGCTGTCATCTCCTCAAGTCTCTTCCTCATTTTGATCACATATGAGACACCATTCTCTCCTCCTGGCTGTGGACTCTCCCAGTGGTCTTTAAGAAGATCCAAGGGTCCTCTCACTTGATGGCCATACAAGAGCTCGAAAGGTGAAAAACCTGTCGACACTTGTGGAACTTCCCGATAGGCAAACAACAGGTACGGAAGCCATTGGTCCCAATCGGCCCCTGTATTGGAGACAAACTTGCGTAGCATGCCTTTGAGAGTCTGATTGTAGCGCTCTACTAGCCCGTCTGTCTGGGGGTGATAAGGGGTGGTCTTAATGCCCTTCACACCTAAGAGTTGGTAAACCTGCTTCAAAAACTTGGACAAGAAATTTGTCCCACAGTCTGTAAGGATCTCTCTAGGTATGCCTACTCTGGAGAACAGATGAACAAGACAATTTGCTACCTGCTTCGCTTTGATGGACCTGAGAGGGAAGGCTTTCTGGATAGCAGGTGGCATAGTCACATACAACCAGAATGTAACGGTGTCCTGAGGAGCTTTTCTCTAAAGGTCCTACTATGTCCATGGCTATCCTCTCAAAAGGTGCGTCTATTATAGGCAATGGCTGAAGTTGTGCACAGGCTACTCCCTTTGATGAGGTAAGTTGACAGGTTTCACAAGACCTACAGAACTGAGAGACTTGCGTATACATCCCTGGCCAACCAAACCTACTTCCAATCCTGTGCAAAGTCTTTTGGAAAGCCATATGACCTGCCCATGGAATTGAATGGCCTAACTCCATCACTCTGGTTCTGAATTGCTTTGGCAGAGCTAAAACCTCACTATTTCCCTTGCGCTGATAGAGGATGCCCTGCTTAACTATGTAGGTGGCCTCCTCCAGATAGCTATGGTTATCTAGCTTAACCCCCTCAACCTCTGTTACTTTCCCAAACCAATGCGTCAGTGTGGCATCCAGTTTCTGTACTGCCCCTATATCTGGGGGAAAGTCGAAGTCAAGCAGATCTGGTAATTCTGAAGGTTCCTGTGACCCTTTCTCCAGAGTACCCCTCAGTTTTTCCCTTCTTCTCTGCGCTCTAGTCTTGGGTGGTTTACCTGGACTTGTCTCCCAGTCCACCCCATAAAAAGGCATCTCAGCGAGTTTCTGCGCTCTAGTGGTAACATTGCACAGCTTGACTGGCTGTAGAACTGGTTTCACCACCCCTTGGCTAAGTGGCTCCCTGACCATTGCCCCAAGGCTCCCAACCTCACATCTTTCCCTGTCAGACTTGCAACCTGGCTTGTGCACTAGGTCATAAAGTGTAGGGAGATCATTACCAAGAATGACTGGGTATGGCAATGTTGGGGCTAATGCTACAGGCAACATAAAGGTTTGGCCTCCTACAGTTAGATAGACCTCTGCTGTGGGGTAAACATGTTGATCACCATGAATGCAACTTATGGTTGAAGTATCCTGACTCCACTTTTCCCTAGGGACCAAACTGGACAAAACAACTGACTGAAAACATGCTGTATCCAGCAACGCTTCTACCCGCTGCCCATTGATCAAAACTGGTACTTTCCTGCCTTTTCCACCTAATCTCTCGACCCTGTCTGACCTAGGAACTTCACACAGGAGAGATGGCTTGGTGTGGGCTAAAACTGGGCAATATGGCTTGGTGTGACCTAGAGCATTGCAATGGTAGCACCTAATTTATTTTTTTTTCGGCATTTGAGCTTGGTTTGGGCCTCGGTTGTTCTCCCAACTGCGGGTGGCATCCCGGCTCTCTTTCCTGGCTGATGTGAAAACCTCTGCCAGGCGTGCTGCCTCTGCTGCTGTCTTGGGGTCATGCTCTCTTATCCAGATTTATAGCTCAGGCTGGAGCATCCTCAGGAACTGCTCTAGGATAATTGTCTCGGATATTTCTTCCACGGTCGATTTTCCTGGCTTTACCCATTTGACGAAGAGATCCTTCAGACGAACATACAGCTCTTGTGGAGTCTCGTCATACTCGATCTTCAGGGACCGGAATCGTCTTCTGTAAGTATCCGGTGTGATTTCAAACTTTGACAAAATTGCTGCTTTAACTTTCCCATAATTGTCAGAGTCTTTCATGTCCATCATCACACAGGCACTACGAGCTTTACCGGTGAGCAAGGGAACAAGGCGCACGGCCCATCCGTCTCTTGGCCAGCGGCAGACATATGCTATTCTCTCAAAAGTTGTCAGGAACTGTTCAATGTCATCCTCTGGCGATAACGGCAGCAATTTGGGTTCCCTATGGGCCAAGGGTTCCTTCTGTTGGAGACTATGTCTCCTCTGGTTGGACATCTCATCATCACCACGATCCTCATAATCCCTGTCCTGATACTCACTTCTTCCGTGAAACTGGCTGTTGTCCTGAGTATCATCTTCTTGTCTCCGTTCCTGTGCTATCCTGGATACTTGTTGCTGTATCTCAGTACACTGCTGCTGCATGCTTCTCCAACGGCACTCCTGAATTGAGGACGCCTTCTCTGCTTGTTCATCTTTAGCCACTTGAACACGAACTAGCGTCGTCACCAATTCTGCTAGCTCCTCCAGCTTCCCCTCGGTTTTAGACTCCGCTGTGCTGCCTGGCTCAACTGACGAGGCGGCTCTCCCCTCTTGGTCCTCCTTATCATCTTTTTTTCCACCTCTCTGCATCCTTTCACTGTAGTGTGGGCCCAGCTTCTGACACCATTTGTGAGACAGTGACCCTTTTAGCGGCTGGATTTCCAGTGAAAGAACCACACACGAGAGGAGGTAGAGTTGCACACCATAGTGTCTTTATTTCACATTCTACCATAAATAACAGCCAGCCAGCATGGAGGTGTTCACCCCTCTCCTCCGACTGAAGACTGGCTCTTTTATAGAGGATCTTATTGGGAGAAACCATTCACAGGTGAGCAATTATTGATACACATGTCATCATAATTGGTATAACGATAATCTATAACATTCGGTGCATGTATGATCAGTGGTGTATAGCCAGCTGTTAAGTTAACCCCAAACCACACATTATAACCGACCATAATATATAGAAATGCATTCCCAACTACACAGAAACCCCTACGCCCATCCCGCCACTTGGTTCGTCCCGGAACCTTCCTTAGTCAGTGTTTGTTTCCCCCGAGGACCTTTTGGCCAAACACACTGGAGCGGACACCGGACGAAACAGCATGGGTAAGCAATGGACGTATCCTTTACACAGTGTTCACTTCTACAATTAATGCAACTTAACGTCATGATGTATACACGCTAAAACAGGACATCTGCACACAATGATTAATCTCATCCGCTGTCAATCTTACACAATCATAAATACTCTCGGCGTTCTCACTATAACTCCCCTCTCTTTTCAGGTGGAGCCGAGGACCGACCAGCATCTGCCAGACGACATTCCAAATAATACGGTTTAATCATTTAACAACGACTACATCAATAAATAGTATATATTATATAAAAATGTGCAAATAGGCCATGTCAAAACTGTACTGTGCAAATCATGCTAATAAAGTGTAAACGGTTCACTAAAGTGCTGAGTGACATTCTTACTGTGCAAAAGGAAGTCATTATATAAAGTGCAACCCACATGTGCAATATTACAAGGTCCCCAAAGCCGTCAGTCTATAGTAACCTTCGTTACACAAACTTTTCCAAAAATTGAACTATTGGTGGCAATGGACATGAGAACTGGGCACTTTTGAGATTCCTTCCACTGCTGATCGGCCACCGAATTCCAGAAAGTGAAAAAACCTGGTCTGTGATCCTTGAACTGAAAGACATTGTGGAGCTACTATCCAGCCCCTCATTCACAACAGAAACCCTGCGCTACCTACAAGCAAAAATCTCTGACCACAGACAGTTGCTATTGGAAATATTTCCTGGTACAAGATTACGTCCCAAGCATCATTATCTTGAACATTACCCTGTACTGATCAAGAAATTTGGTCCACCAATTGAGTTCTGGACAATAAGATTTGAGGCCAAACATTCTTTCTTCAAACAGGTGGTTCGCAATACTGGCAACTTCAAAAATGTTCTGCACACTTTAGCCACAAGACATCAGCTGATGTTGGCATATTATTTGGAGATGCCAACAATTTTCAAACCAAGCATTGAGACTGGGAAATCATCAATCGTATCTGTGGACATCTTAGATGTTGCTATCAGAGAGGCCTTAAGGAGTAAGTTTCAAGATCTGAACTCTGTTTCTCTCACCTCCACTGTTTACTTAAATGGGACAAAATATTCGAAAGGAATGGTGCTCTCAGTTGGACGGACAAGTGGACTGCCAGATTTTGGGAGAGTACTCGATATCTGTGGAGTGGATTGCTGCATATCATTCATTATGGAACTATTCACAGCAGCCTTCGTGATTCATCTCGGGTGTTTCCAACTTTCCAGAAGAGACCCTGCAGTGACTGTGGTTGTCGAGCCTGACAATCTGAATGACTACACCCCTCTTGCTGCATACCTTGTGGAAGGAAAGCTGCTTGTCAATCCAAGGACATTCATGTTAAATTAAGGTAAAGTTGGACTGGGAAGTGTTTTTTTAGTGTCTTCCGTAAATTGTATTACGTGCAACTTATTTTCAATTCACTTCCAGTGTTTATTTCCTGATGATAAAGTGTTTTCTATATTGTTAACTGTGTTTCAGCTGATGCAGACACCTCAATGATGCTTCTCAGAGTTATCCTCTCACCTGAAGATATAAGGCGGGTCACCCTAGAAGATGTTCCCTCATCAGTTGATGATCTGTGTGCAAAACTGCGCAACACTCTTGGTCTCCGAGGGAACTTCATTTTACAGTTTGAAGATTCGGACTTTGGGAATCAGCTCTGCAATTTGACAGACATTAAGGAGCTACCAGCGGAACGAGCCACTCTGAAGGTTTTGTTCACATCTTCTGAGGTGGTTTCTGACTCAACACTGGATACTGTAAGCTTTGATTCCCCAAGTAGCAGTCAATCGACAGAATGGCCCGATCCTTTTGTTGTTCCAGCTTTCTCCCATGATGTTGAGTATCAGCTGAGAGCAGCAAATGATGCGTATGCCCAGGATGAAACTGTGATGGTCATCTCAAAGGGTGTGAAAAGTGAAATACTGGACAGACTTGCGGATATCATATCTAAAATCACAGCCTATCCCAACAAAGACCATTATGAAAGTGTAGCAAAAGCTCTTGTTGCAAAACACCCATGTCTCAAAGAGCCAGGGTCAGGTAGAGGGTGGTATTGCTGGGTATTTAGTTTGAGATTCAAGATGGGCAATTACCGTCAGAGAATGATGGCAGCTGGATGCCCTGAAGTTCTTGTAAATAAAAGAAAAAGGGGCGAGGAAAACCACAAGCCAGTCAAAAAGTCAAAAAAAGGAGAGATCCACTACCTGCCAGAGCCACCTGAGGGACAGACTACTGGGAAGTCAGAGAAAGATCGCAATACCATGGCACTGGAAGTGCAGAAGAAGGACTCCGATTTACAGCTTCTGGGTGAACTGATGATCGCAACATTCTCACAGCGAAGAAAGGAGATCATCGGTGACGAGCCACTGATCTCTGATGTCATGGAGAGATGGCCTGCATTGTTTGGTCAGAGACAGGTAATCCTTTGCTAATCGAGTGCAGTTTGTGCAATTGTTTACTTCTACACAATATATTTTTGTACCTTCAGCTATAACACAAAAATAAAAAGGGCATATTTTACTACAAGATGAATAATTCTACTTAAGTTGCTGATAATACAATTACATAAGTAATGGAGTATAATATCATATACTCCATCATTTAATTATAATTGAGGACTTTCAATGTGGTACAACTACTATTACTGAACTATAGGATATTATACGTCAACAACATAAAGCATGTACTATTTCTTGCCGTTATGTTTTGGATTCCTCTCTTTAAATTACTACAGCTGTTACATGGTGCTCTTATTTTTCTCTCACTCATGTAATTTCTCTGTTCTTTTGTCTGTTTGAACTTGAAAGTGTGAGTTATTATAATACTGAAATGTGAGTTTATTTGACCAGGTAAATAAAGTTTTCTTGCCCTAATAATGTAAGATTGGTAGTTGTCTCAACTCTAAGTATAAAGTTAAATCAACTTAGACAACTTAAAAAACAATGTTAATACAACTAGAACCTTCAAGTCAACGAGACTGACTTGCATTAATAAGTTGAAACAAAGATTGTCTTCAAGTTGACTTGATTTGCTTTTTCAAGGCAGCAGGTGGACTTTCATTTGCAAGTTGAACTGACATGAACTGTTTTACAGTGCACTGGGCTTTCAACTAAAGACACAGCCACGCAAAAACTAGGGCATTTGTACAGCTCCTTATGGGTACTGCAATTAGTGAAGTGTTTTCCTCTGTGGTAAAACGATCAGCGCTGCACCACCTAGGAAAGCGGTAGAAAGTCGCCTGGAGTTAAGAGCGGGGCTGCGTTGAGTGCATGGCTTCCTTCTGCAGGTAACGGGGAGACGCGCTCTGGCGGCGGTTTCGTTCAGGATCCGAAAATACAATTTAAATATTTTGCACACTTATTCCACAAATTCCTAGTGTGCCACTGGTTACGGTGCCGCGTGCCAATGCTGGCATGCGTGCCAGGGGTTGCCGACCCCTGCTTTAAATGTGTGACAGCACTTTGTACTATTAAAGGTCCCATGTCACGCTTTTCCGGTTATTACCCTTCCCCTTGTGTCTAATGAAGGTTGTTCTGCATGTAAACGGTCTGCAGAGTCAAAAACCCTCAAAGTGCACCCTGTAGCGAGTAAAACTCTAACACAGAAAATACCTGCCTATGCTGCCCCAGAATGCCTCGTTGGAGATTTCTCATGTTCCATTGTTTGCTTCCTGGGTTCTGTGACGTGAGAATACCCAGATCAACAACAAATGGACCAAATGGACTAATGGCCCAAATGGACCAATCCGCAGAGCACCTCACACACCAGGATCCCTTGGGTAACTAACAGGGAGTCCCCATTGACTTGCATAGAGCTCCCTGAACGCTGGTAATAGACGAGTTGGGATGGCGGAGAAATGCTCTCCGCAGACCCGTTCTCACAGCGTTGTAAACCTTCTTCTTACTCAATATCAAGCCACACTTATTGTTTTTACTTCGGCTGTGAGTGTTTATGTGCTCAGGATGAGTTTCGCTGTATTGGAAATCTGTCCACTCCTCGCAGCAGCTCACAGCAGCAACGAGCCTCGCAACGTCCCGACCAATCAGAGCACACTGGGCTCACAGGGAGGGCAGGAGCTCCAACAAGCCGTTTAGGACAGAGAGTGAATACACATACAGAGATGCTGTGAGAAACCAATGTGATTTTGGAAAATTGCTCAACAATGGAATTATGATCAGTAGAAATGGCCATGACATGGGATCTTTAAACTATCAGTGAGCTTTTTAAAAAGAAGATACATTTTTATACAGCGCTTTTCCAATTTCTCAAATCGCTTTACATTACATATTACATATATTAGACAGGTTATACATCGAGTACTGACCTCAAGTAGTCTGCGACCGCAAGCTGTTCAATATAGAAAGCCAAGAGGGCCACAATTGACAAATATTTCAACACGTTTTTCTTTCTAACCCCAAGCCCGTTTTTATATGATAATGAGCCGCACCTTCTGTTTTACAGGCACTAAATTCAAGTGTGTGCTACCAATCGGTGAAGGGTTAAGCCAGACCAAAGCAACTTTGTTACAAGCTGGCTCCTTTTGTAACAAAAGGAAAGATTATTTAAACATAAATTGCCCAAAACAATAATTTATTTATATCATCCAAACTGGTCACAAATAACAAATAAGCAAACTGAGGAGTGCTGGCCTGATGCACAGGGCTTGGCAGCCGAGAGAGAGAGTGGGACTGTTCTGCAGCCCTCTTAAATAGTCTGGAACCAGGTGCCACAGGTGGGCCTAATCTCTCCCGATTAAAGTACCTGGCTCCGCCTCCAGACTCTCTGCAAGAAAAAACTCAGGTTTCAACAGCACCATACGATGGACAACCACAGGGTTGTCACAATATATTGTGATAAAGTGTAGTGAAATCACGTGTAGCTTTGGCGTATTTGTCACAAACGAGCTGAGGACCAAAATGCAGAACACGGGAAACCAGGGATAGTCGGTAACCAGCTTTATTGATGGCAATAGGCTGGTAGGAGACAAAACGGCAGATAGTAGGCAAAGGGCTGGTCGGGGACAGGCGAGGGTTCCAGGAGAAAGCAGGACGGGAGTCGCAGGTACAGAACGGGTCAGGGAGCAGGCGAGGCAGGCTGGTCAGGGACAGGCAGGGTCGAAACCGGGAGAGCAATCTGAAGGGTAATGCGGGAAAGACTGGCATGCTGCAAAGTACGATCTGGCACTGAGGTGAAGGTGAAGTGAGCCTAAATACTAATGGAGCTGATGGGTGCAACAGAGTGAGAGAGAGACAGGGTGTGACTACCAGGTGACTAAGGAAAGTTAATGCAGAAAATAGGTGAGTGAGAAAGCAAACTGTGACAGAACCCCCCCCTTAATGGACGGCTCCTGACGTCTAAGAAAATTCTAGGAGAGAAGATATATATATATATATATATATATTAGGGATGCACGATATTGGTTTTTTGAAACTGATACCGATAACTTCCTGCTTCTCAAGACCGATACCGATAACCGATAATAAAAATAAAAATTACGCCACTAATTATTTTAACGCGATTAACGCATGTGTATTTTTTTTCCTCGGCCGCCCCGTAGTTTCAGAGCGCATCGAGTTTAAAATACCATCTACAAGCTGATGCTGACAGCCCCGCTCCTGCCTCCCGCTTGTGGCAGACCACACTTCCACGCTCACCGGCAGGCACCGACTGGCCATCTGGAGGACCGGGAGGGTGCGTGTACGTGTGGTCCGAGCGAGCAAGAGAGAGAGACCTCACGTGCATTGTTGTTGTTAGCATCTGGTGCTAGCTAGCTGCGCTAACGGATATAAGGAGCTGTTTAAATGAAAACAGAGGAGCGCTCTATCCACACAACTGCGCCGAGCACTTGACTTTATGCAGGCAGCAGACAGTGGGACATTGGAGGAGAAGTCAGCACACTCAGCAACATGATTGCAGCGTCCAGGCAGCTCCGGTTCGAGCATATGCCTTGAGTTGCACATAGCTCCAACGCGCGCGCGCAGACACACGCGCAGACACACACACACACGCAGCACACACACACACACACACACACACACACACACTGTATTGTATTATTGTCTTCGTACGCTTTTAACACACCATCGTAGCGATGGCGATGTTTCAGGTGACTGATCAGCTTCGAAATATTAGGGAGCGCTGGATTTGTGAAGAACTCCCCTCTTCCTAAACCACTAACACCACAGTACTGGCAAAACGGGAGGAGCCGAGTGAAAAACAAGCGCCCCTCATCCCAATCCACCCACACCGCAGTATTTTTATTTTTTTTTACCCAAAAAATATATTGTTTATTATCGGGGCTATTAATACTGTTATCGGTTTATCGGGATGACGTCATAATTCCTAATATCGGGCCGATAATTATCGTGCATCCCTAATATATATATATATATATATAAGAAGAATAGACAAAAACCCTACAGACAAAGGGTGGAAGGTGGAGGTATGGGGAAAGGCTAATACTCATCTGAGAATGCTCTCTCGGTTTCTCCCTCCTGGAAATCCTCGTCCTCCTCGACTGATGACGCTTCCCCCTCCTCCTCGACGAAGCCTCTGGTCTGTAGCGGACGAGTGCCCCCTGGCTTAACGCCTGGTTGAGCGTGGGTCCTAGAAGGCTGCTCCGGGTAACGCAGGTGGGCTTTTTCCATCATTGTTCATTCTTTTATTTTTTTATTGTTAATGTCACTGGCAGTTAAAAGTCACAAACGAATGCTTATAATACATTGACATGTTGATAACACATAACCAGTTTCAAGACTAGTTATGCATTAGTGCAGGCCTATTCAAATGGCGGCCCGCGGGCCAGATGCGGCCCAGAACCAACTCCCGAGTGGCCCAGCCTCCCGTAGCCAAATTCCTACACTAGTATAGACCATGAATGCAACACTCCGCCTTGCATAGAAACCACTAAACCAAAGTGAAAGTGTATCTAGTGGTGCTAGTAACGGTGGTCATATGATAGCAACTCTAAAACATGTCTCTCGGAACTCTGAAGCGTAAACAGAGACAAATCGGTCATTGATCTTGTGGAGCAGATGCGCGAGTCATTGCCCAAGTCAAGCTGGACCTTTTCGCGACCGACTTGAGTACGGGTCCGATGCTGCATTTTCCGACGCTCCACAAACACATCACATCCCCGGCACAAATCACGGATGTGATGACAGATTTCATTGCGAGGTTGAAAGAGAACTTTGCCGGTTGATTGGATGGACTTGCTCTGCAGTGCCCACAGAGGTGATGGGCTTTGTCAGAGACCCCTTCACTGTTACAATAGAAGGGAACGTATCAACCAGAGCAAAGGAAGTGGTCCCATGCATTCATCCGTAACCATGGCACAAGAGCAGCGCACTAACGGGCCAGCAAAGTTTTGGAGTGATGTGAAAAAACAGCAGTTCCCTAACGTTCAGAAAGTAGCGACCTGTGTGCTCAGAATGTTTGGATCAACATACAAATGTGAATCAAGCTTTTCACACATGAACTCAATAAAAAGTAGCAATCGCTGCTCCCTGACTGACAGCACTCTTCACCAATGTTTTAGGATTGCATTGACATCCTATGAGCCAAAAATCACTGCTCTTGTTTTTTTTAAAAAGTCAGTGATGACAAATCACAAATGAGGTGATAGTAAGCACCTCGTTTACTATAGTAGACATGTAGTGTAGTATTCATTCATGTTATTTACCCTTATCCCTTGTTATGGGTTTGTTATGGGTTTGACAGTTATTTTTGTATTCATTTAAATGAACTTTGTAATGTGTCTGGGTCAATTGTGACCAAAACGTATGATTTTTTTTGTTATTACTTGAAAAGTGAAAAAATGATAGTACTACCTCTTTGTGTTACATTGGAGCTCTTTAACTGTTTGTTAATGCACTTTTTGATGTGCATGTGTCATATGTATCCAATTTTATTTTGTATGTGAGGACATTTATTAAGACTGCTATTATTGTATTCAGTTAAATGCACTTTGTGATGTGCCTGGTTACAAAAAAACTGAATATTTGACTTCTAAAGCAAACAAATCTCATGCTACAACTGTGCACTTTTTTTCAGATTCTGTTAAATTAATGCTAATTTGTTGTGTTTTTATGCACTTATTTATGTACCTTTGTTAGATGAACAATGAATAAAAATGGCATGTTTTTCATCGCAGTAATATGTGTTGGTTTAAAATGTGTCATTACCCGCTTTTTACAGGCCGCTGAATGTCTGGCCCAGCTGAATTTTGTAGTTATAAAATCTGGCCCAACTGAATGTGTAATTGAATAGCCCTGCATTAGTGAGTGTGATGGTGTTCATGAGGTGTTGCTTCGAGACAGGTGTCGCTCCGCGATGCGTCGCTCTAGGATGGATGAATACAATTATTACAGTATACCCACTACAAAAAAGTAGACAACACCACTGTGTGTGTATATGTGGCTCGAGCGAGCGAAAGAGAGACCTTAGGTGCATTGTTGTTGTTAGCATCTGGTGCTAGCTAGCGGCGCTAACGGATATAAGGAGCCGTTTAAATGAAAACAGAGGAGCGACATTTCGCCACAACTGCGCCGAGCACTTGACTTGATGCAGGAAGCCAGACAGTGGGACATTGTAGGAGAAGTCAGCACACTCAGCTCGGATAGTGCAACATGATTGCAGCGTCCAGGCAGCTCCCGTTGGAGCATAATATGCCTTGAGTTGCACAGAGCTCCAGCGCACGCGCGCGCACACACACACACACACACACACACACACACACACACACACACACACACACACACCAGGGTGGGAATTTCACGACGGCCATGGCCGTCGTTGCCCCGCACTTTGGCCGTGATGCCCTGTTAAAAAAAATGCAATTCACGGCCAAAGTGGCCTTTGTGCCCCTGTCAAAAGTAAAACAAAATGTCCTGTGGTATTAGTATTTTGACTAGCAATTTAGTTAAATTGTTTCGTTTATCAACGCTACAACATAGCGTTTCGTGAGTTGGTTGTCGTTGTTGGGGGGAAAAGCAAACAGCTGTTTGCTGCTTGCGATGTGCTCCGCAGCAAACAGCTGTTTGCTGGCGAGCACAGCGCGAGCAGGCTCCCGTGAGCGGGAGGGCGCTCCTTCTTCACTACAGACTATCGCGCCACCTAACCATTCGCCAAAATGTTTTTAATACGAGCGGTAACCGGCCAAGCACCGTGCAAAAAACAATCTTCAAATAAAAGAAAGTCACCAGAGTAGTTAAAGGAGTGACAGGGAGTTGGCTGCAGTGCCGTGTCCTAAACCCCTTTTATAATCTATCGATTAGATTTATGATTCGAAAATTATAAAAGTAGGGTAGACATGTGGAGATTAACAGGTTTGTTTTCCACAGACCTTATTTCCAGCTATTTTTCAAAACCCTGTGGAGAAATTCCATTGCTTTCTGTCGAGGGAACCAGCAGCTTACTTCCTGGTTTCAGGACGCGTCACTGCACCTCTCAATATGATGCCAGTATAAACAAGGTCTTCTGTCGGCTCTGTACATCTATGCTGACAAGTAAGTGAATAGTAGACAATATAAAGGTATTGGCGAAATGTCCCACCAGTTTAGGATAATGAAGGTTCTAATCAAATCAATTACATATAGCCATTACATGTCTAACTCCTAATGACAGGAAGGCAGAAAGTGCATTATACAAATAATAATACTCATAATAATAGCAGACATTTTTTAACAATGACCACAATATCATTATTTTAATAAACCAAATATGAACAATTGAGGAAAATGAGGAAGAACTGATGATTCAAATGTTGTAGTACAAGTAGTAATGGAGTTAGTGCATAAATTATTGCAACAAATGTGTTAATTTTCTTCATTATTAGTCGATTTTTTTTTGGTGGACGAATGCTACGGGCCTGTGGTTACAATGGTGGGGCCAGTGACAATACAATTGTACCCTTACTGTCTACCCCTGACTGACTGATGTGGTTTATGGCTGAACTTAACGTATACGTTTAAGAAACACTATTGCTATTCAGCCGTTTGTAAAACGACTGGTGTTGCGTTAGTGCTACACTTTTCAGTCCGGTTGATTGACCAGAGTTTATTTAACCAAACAGCCTTTGTGCCCTGTCATGTGGCCTTTGTGCCCTGTCTTGTGGCCTTTGTGCCTTATAAAAAAAATGTTGAACGGGAAGGCCAAATGGCCTTGCCCCTAAATGACGAAATTCCAAGCTGTCACAACACACACACAACTCACACACACCAACCACCACACACACAACATTTTTATTGTATGAGAGAGGTTCCAGGTTGAATTGAGGCGAATATTTTGTAATGTTCAGAGGTTGTTGGTGTTTAATATCATGAGAATATTTGTCATTGTTCAAATAATAATAAACATTTGCCATAAATGCATATTTGTCACTCATATGTTGATAAGAGTATTAAAAACTTGAAAAATATTTCCTCTAAGGTACATTTTAGAACAGATCAAAAATGTGCGATTAATTTGCGATTTTAATCGCGATTAACGATGGACAATCATGCGATATAATCGCGTTAATTATTTGAATCGAACTGACAGCACTAGTATTGGATTTATACACAATTGGGTTGCAGGTTTCTCAACAGCGCTATTACAAGACATATTTCAATATGTGTGTCTACTTCCACCATTTAAAATGTCATATTGCACATTTCTTATACTTCTACATACATAAGAGTTAATTAATGTGTTTAATATCAGTTAAAATAAGTGCTTCAACTTAGTTAAACATTGCAGGAAAGCATTTTTAGACGTTAAGTACTTTGTCATGCTGAATATGTATATGTTGTACCCCAAAGCCTGCTTTCTTGTTTAATAGAAGACCTTATACCTAAAGTATTCTTTATTGTTGTTAACCCTCTGAGGACCCACGGGGCCGTATACGATCCCAAATATCACGTTGTGTTAAAAGCGCCATAACTTCTCAGCTGTTTGAGCCAGAGACATGCCGTGTTTTTCCTCTTCAACAACAGAAACGGCACTAAACAACTCTATTCAGTTTTTCATTGAGAGGCGTTTACTTATTTCGGTGAAATGAATGCATAGAGTTGTATATGCTGCGGATGGTCTCACCTTGATTCTGGCGCATCGCTCATCATTTATAGATCTATTCTCATCCACCATCTTTGTTTCTGACGTAAACAGTGTAAGAGACACGTTTCTGAATAGGACACTCTGAGTGGATGAAGTCACAGCCAATCGGAATCTGATTCAGAGGGTTGCCAGTCAGTTCCGTTGTTTACAATGTGTTGTGTATTGAAAGTTGAAACCATAGAAACGAGATATAATACTGTATAATTCCACCCGCGAAAATAAAAGTTAGAACACATACTGTTAGGGTCTTATAAATAAACTGAGGTATAATATATATTTTGTTCTATCTATTCTGTTCTATAATAATTAATTAGATTGTTAGTTAGAGCGCTTTTAGGTATGGCAAGGAAGTTTACCACAGCTGAGGCTTTGGAGCTGATCTTTCAAGGTGACGACGTTGAGGAAAATTCAGAGGAATCTGCGCCCGAGTCGTGCTACTCTGAAGACGAGAGGAATTTTGGCGATGGGATAGATCTTCAGGAGGACAAGTAAGTAATTATATAATGAAATGATTTAAAGTATGACGAAATATTTACACTACAAAGATGCTCTATATAATTACGGGCGGTGTTTGGGACAGTGGTTTAGAGAGTTGATCATCAGACTATTACATTTTGAGGATCACCAGTTCGAAACCGGCGTCAGGCTGTTCTGTCCTTGGGCAAGACACTTCACTCTAAGTTGCTCCTGTGCTTACTGTGGGTATTGTCCACAGTAATACTGTTACATGTATAATATGTGTAATTTGTCATTGTAAAGCGCTTTGAGTACCTTGAAAAGCACTCTAAATAAAAATGTAATGAATTATTATTATTATTATTATCATTACTATTGGAGTCGTGCTCCACTCTGACTAGAAGGCCAGGGAGAAGAAGTGAGTCTTTAGTGTAGATTTAAAACCCCTAGGGTCTGGGGCCGACCTCACATGGAGGGGCAGAGTGTTCCAGAGATAGGGCCAGCTGCTGTGAAGGCTCGGTGACCTTGGGTTTTATTCATATTCATATTATTTATATTGTGCACTATGACTTAATTTGGGCAAAGAAAACTCAGACTATTGCTGTAAAATATGTGTGTTTTTATGGGGGAGGTGGATAAGATCACTGGGGAAGTGTGTGGTTTTTGAATAAGTCTTTGAGTAATTATTATGATCCAGTGAAAAAGTAGTTTTATTTATTTGTTTTCATATGTTATAGTGTGGATGCTGATGAGGTGGGTCATCACCAGAGTGGAAACAGTAGGGGAAGAGGAAGTCTGTGTCCCCCTGACCAACCAAAAACATCCCCTCCAGCACAGACGTCTCTTCCAGGTCCCACTACTTCAAGAGAGAGGAGAAGGTTTAGGAGAAGACCCTTTCTCCCTACAGTTCCAGAACAGGGACCACCTTCCACATCCCAGCAGAGACCAAAGAGGAGGGGAGGACAACCATACACACACTCAGATGGTGGACCTAGCCGTGGGCGTAAGGGTCGTAGACGAGGACGTGGCCATGTCACTCCAAGCCCACCAACCCACTCAGATTCTGCATGGAAGACAGAGACAGATGCTGACATAACACCTGATCTCCCAAGGTTCAACCCGAAGCACAAGCCTGGTGTGCAGCCACCACTAATTCCACTCAACAAACCAAGCCCCCTGGAGATCTTTAAAAACTTTTTTGATCACAGGACTGTAAAGACCATCACAGAAAACACCAACAAGAATGCTGCAAAAAACTCTGCCAGTGGGAAGAAATTCAAATGGACGGACGTCACTCCAGTGGAGTTTTTCAAATTCCTGGGACTTCTGGTGTACATGGGAATCCTCAACCTTCCAAAACTGAGAGACATGTGGAGGGTAAAAAGTATCTTTCATGTCCCATTTCCACGCACTGTTATGACGAGGAACAGATTCATGGCGATTTCATGGAATTTACACATGAGTGACCCAGCAGAGGATCTATTGAATGACCGCAAAAAAGGCACAGCGGAATATGATTGCCTGCACAGAGTCAATCCTCTGTGTGATTCAATACGGAATGCCTGTAAATCTGTGTACCAACCCTATCAAAACGTGTCGGTGGATGAAAGGATGGTTGCAACAAAGGCCAAAATCGGACTGAAACAGTACCTGAAGCTCAAGCCATCCAAGTGGGGGATCAAGCTGTTTGTTTTGGCAGATACAAATGGATACACCGTTGACTTCAAAATTTACACTGGAAAGTCAAAGTTTGTGAGTGGAAAAGGACTCTCTTTTGATGCTGTGATGTCACTAGTGAAAAAGGATTACCTGGGTTCTGGTTACCATGTATACTGTGACAATTTCTACACTAGCCCAGCCCTTTTCACACACCTGAGTAGCTTGGGCTTTGGAGCATGTGGTACCTACCGTGATGGAAGATTGGGGACCCCATCAACAAAACAAAATGCCCTCACCAAGAAGTCCTCCAGGGGCTCAATAAGGTGGATAAGAGAAGGAAAACTTCTTTTTGTCAAGTGGATGGACACACGGGAGGTGTCAGTGTGTTCCACTTTACACACCGCATACTCTGGGGAAATGATCATCAGAGGCAGGAGGACCAAGGAAGGTGGATATGAGAGAAGCAGAATTGCAAGACCTACCCCTATCGGAGAGTACAATAAGTACATGGGAGGTGTGGACATGTCCGACCAGCTGTTAGGATACTACTCGGTGCACCACAAATCAATGAAGTGGTACAAAACCCTTTTTCACCACTTTGTGGACATCGCAAGTACCAACAGCTACATTCTCCACAAGGACATGTGTGCAGTGAGACAGGATACTCCCATGAAGCACCAGGATTTCCAGGAGCTACTGTCAGCTCAGCTCATGGGAGTACCACTCGACTTTTCTCCAGGGGACAGGCAGTACAACCACACACCCGTTGCCATCGCTCCAACAGACGATCAGTCCAAAAAGGGGACTGCAGGACGCAGAAAGTGTGCAGTCTGCAGGAAAAATACCCCATTCTGGTGCAAAGCATGCCATGTCCCCCTGTGTGTGATTGTGGACAGGAACTGCCATGATATATATCATGTGTAGTCGTTCTTATTTTCAGTAAAAAAAAACGAAAGAAACGCCCATGGACACTGCCCACAAGAATGGGCATAACTAATGAACAAAATAAGTTAGGATGTTCAAATCAGTTCTGATACAATGACAACAAATGTGTGCAATTGTATGTGTCAAATGTTCCTTTCAATAGTATAGTCAGTAGTTCTTTTTAATAAAATAAGTACAAAATTCAAACTCCGTCTTTTTGTTTTTTTGTTTTATGGAAACATATCCCCTATTTTAATGTATACAAGTCTCTAATGAGTGACATATATCATTAGCTGAGGTTATGCTGATTTCTGGGATGTGTAAAACTTCATTATACTGTAAAGAAATGACAATTTATAAGGCAAAACACAAAAATATACAAAAACGGTAATGTCCTATGTGGGTCTCAGAGGGTTAATAAAGGTTAATTCGTTTTTCTGTTTTGCACATCCTCATATTAATATCTGTGTACATCCGGCACTAAACTGTTTTATTGTAGAGATCACTTAGTATCTTCTTGACTTTTTATATTCTATATAATATTTCTATCATTGACCTTCTACTTTCCCCCTATGAAAGTATGTACTCTTAATATTGTTTTAATCAAATAACATTATTCAACAAAAATAATTCAATAACATGCTTTAACCACTAGGCGGTGCACACAAGGTACACACAGCATATTAATAATAACTTTGTATTATTAGTGTAGACACTTATCCACTTAGCCCTCTCTGAAGAACCAGCACCTTACCGTGGTGAGAGAGGTTTGTGTGCCCTGATGAACCTGGGGGCTGTGTTGTCTGGAACCTTGTGTTCCTGGTAGGGTTTCCCATGGCAAATTGGTCTCAGGCAAGGGGCCAGACTAAGATTGGTTCAAAAGACCTCATGAAAGACGACACAGGAAGTGAGGATACCCGGCCCGGAGGAAGCCCGGGGTCCCCTTCTGGAGCCAGGCCCAGAAGGAGGACTCGTCGGCGAGCGTCTGGTGGCCGGGCTTGCCACGGAGCCCGGCCGGGCCCAGCCCGAAAAGGCAACGTGGGCAACACCTCCGCTTCTCCGTCCCGCGGGCCCACCACCTACGGGAAACATCGATGGGGTCGGGTGCGCTGCCAGAAGGGTGGCAGTGAAAGCGGAGGGTCTCGACGGACCAGACCCGGGCGGCAGAAGCTGGCTTTGGGGACGTGGAACGTCACCTCTCTGGGGGGGAAGGAGCCGGAGCTTGTGCGGGAGGTGGAGCGGTACCAGTTGGATCTGGTTGGGCTCACCTCTACGCACAGCGTCGGCTCTGGAACCTTACTTCTGGATAGGGGTTGGACTCTATTCTTCTCCGGAGTTGCTCACGGTGTGAGGCGCCGGGCGGGTGTGGGGATACTCACAAGTCCCCGGTTAGGTGCTTCGTTGTTGGAGTTTACCCCAGTGGACGAGAGGGTCGCCTCCCTACGCCTGCGGGTTATGGGGGGGAAAACTCTGACTGTTGTGTGTGCTTATGCACCCAACAGCAGTTCAGAGTATTCGGCCTTCTTGGAGACCCTGGAAAGAGTCCTGTATGGGGCTCCTGAAGGGGACTCCTTAGTCTTGCTGGGAGACTTCAACGCACATGTGGGCAATGATGGAGACACTTGGAGGGGCGTGATTGGGAGGAACGGCCCCCCTGATCTGAACCGGAGTGGTGCTTTGTTACTGGACTTCTGTGCTAGTCATGGATTGGCCATAACAAACACCATGTTCGAACATAAGGATGCTCATAAGTGTACGTGGTACCAGAGCACCCTAGGCAGAAGGTCCATGATCGATTTCGTTATCGTATCATCGGACCTGAGGCCGTATGTTTTGGACACTCGGGTAAAGAGAGGGGCGGAGTTGTCAACTGATCACCATCTGGTGGTGAGTTGGGTCGAGTGGCGGGGGAAGCCTCTGGATAGACCTGGTAAGCCCAAACGTGTAGTTCGGGTGAACTGGGAACGTCTGGAGGAGGCCCAAGTTCAGGAGGCCTTCAACTCACACCTCCGGCGGAGCTTTTCGGGCATTCCTGTGGAGGTTGGGGACATTGAACCAGAGTGGTCGGTGTTCAAAGCCTCTATTGCCGAAGCCGCGGCGGGGAGCTGTGGTCTCAAGGTCCTAGGTGCCTCAAGGGGCGGTAACCCTCGAACCTCCTGGTGGACACCGGTGGTCAGGGAAGCCGTCCGACTGAAGAAGGAGGCCTTCAGGGATTTGTTATCCCGGGGGACTCCCGAGGCAGTTGCAAGGTACCGACGGGCCCGAAGGGCAGCAGCCTCATCCGTGGCCGAGGCAAAGCAGCGGGTGTGGGAGAAGTTCGGAGAAGACATGGAGAAGGACTTTCGGGCGGCACCAAAGTTGTTCTGGAAAACTGTCCGACACCTCAGGAGGGGGAAGCAGGGAACCATCCAAGCTGTGTACAGTAAGGATGGGACGTTGTTGACCTCAACTGATGGAGTGTTGGGGCGTTGGAAGGAACACTTTGAGGAACTCCTGAACCCGACAACTCCGCCCTCTATGTTAGAGGCAGAGCTGGAGTATGACGGGGGATCAACGCCAATCTCCCGGGGGGAGGTCACTGGGGTCGTCAAACAACTCCACAGTGGCAAAGCCCCGGGGGTGGATGAGATCCGCCCGGAAATGCTGAAGGCTCTGGGTGTTGAGGGACTGTCATGGTTGACACGTCTCATCAACGTTGCGTGGAAGTCGGAAACGGTACCGAAGGAGTGGCAGACCGGGGTGGTGGTCCCCCTTTTCAAAAAGGGGGATCAGAGGGTGTGTGCCAATTACAGAGGCATCACACTACTCAGCCTCCCCGGGAAAGTTTACTCCAAGGTACTCGAAAGGAGGGTCAGGCCGATTGTCGAACCTCAGATTGAGGAGGAACAATGCGGATTCCGTCCTGGTCGTGGAACGACGGATCAGCTTTTTACTCTCGCAAGGATCCTGGAGGGGGCCTGGGAGTACGCTTATCCGGTCTACATGTGTTTTGTAGACTTGGAGAAGGCGTATGACCGGGTTCCCCGGGAGGTACTGTGGGAGGTGCTGCGGGAGTATGGGGTGAGGGGGTCTCTACTCAGGGCCATCCAATCTCTGTACTCCCAAAGCGAGAGCTGTGTCCGGGTCCTCGGCAGTAAGTCGGACCCATTTCCGGTGAGGGTTGGCCTCCGCCAGGGCTGCGCTTTGTCACCAATCCTGTTTGTAATATACATGGATCGGATTTCGAGGCGTAGTCGTGGGGGGGGGGTCTGCAGTTCGGTGGACTAAGGATTGCACCACTGCTTTTTGCAGATGATGTGGTTCTGATGGCTTCATCGGTCTGCGACCTTCAGCACTCACTGGATCGGTTCGCAACCGAGTGTGAAGCGGCTGGGATGAGGATCAGCACCTCCAAATCTGAGGCCATGGTTCTCAGCAGGAAACCGATGGATTGTCCACTCCAAGTAGGGAATGAGTCCTTACCCCAAGTGAAGGAGTTCAAGTATCTCGGGGTCTTGTTCTCGAGTGAGGGATCAATGGAGCGTGAGATGGGCCGGAGAATCGGAGCAGCGGGAGCGGTATTGCAGTCGCTTTACCGCACCGTTGTGACGAAAAGGGAGCTGAGCCGGAAGGCAAAGCTCTCTGTCTACCGGGCCATGTTCGTTCCTACCCTCACCTATGGTCATGAAGGATGGGTCATGACCGAAAGAACGAGATCGCGGATACAAGCGGCCGAGATGGGTTTCCTCCGCCGGGTGGCTGGTGTCTCCCTTAGAGATAAGGTGAGAAGTTCGGTCATCAGGGAGGGACTCGGAGTTGAGCCGCTCCTCCTTCGCGTCGAAAGAAGCCAGTTGAGGTGGTTCGGGCACCTAGTTAGGATGCCACCTGGGCGCCTCCCTAGGGAGGTGTTCCAGGCACGTCCAGCTGGGAAGAGACCAAGGGGTAGACCTAGGACCAGGTGGAGGGATTATATCTCTTCGCTGGCCTGGGAGCGCCTTGGGATCCCCCAGTCAGAGCTGGTTGATGTCGCCAGGGAAAAGAAAGTTTGGGGCTCTCTGCTGGAACTGCTACCCCCGCGACCCGACCACGGATAAGCGGGAGAAGATGGATGGATGGATGGATGGACACTTATCCATGTATAACATCTGAAGATGTGTAGTTTTATTCATGTTTTTACATAATTTTACAGGATATTGCTACACTATGTATCATGCTTTACTTCTACACATTAATATCTGATTTGTAAAACATCACAGACAGAAAGGCATATCCGTCGTTTAATGGTAAGCTATTGAAATTGTGATTCCATAGATGTGTCTCCCATCACCGAAATTCCCCGACTATTCTCTCAACTCAGTATTTACATTCTGATATTCAAAGAAAATCAGTAATATCTTTAAAAACTACAAGTCCTTTTCTATCAGCTGTGCACCGTTATGGTGTAACCTATCTACCAATTGGATCAAATATAAAAGTCAGCCGAATTAGTATTGATACTGCAAGGAGACGTATTTTGTGAAAAGAAATGCAAGGTGTTGTTTAATTGTTGATATATTTATGATGGTCACATATTCAGTTTTGGCGGCAGTTCTCCTGTTTGTCCAGAAGTCTTCTCATCAGGGCTCTATAAATAAAGAACTACAGCAGATGTGTAATATTTAATGCAGCCGAACTGTGTATTACAATGCCGTTATGTGATGACTTCCAAAGAGAAAAGCAAGAACACTCGGAATAAAGTATTATTTTTTTTATTTTTTTCGGATATCATATCGCATTAACATCATATCCCAACATGCATTGCGGCTAAACATCCAATCAACGAGCATCAAGCTGAGGATCTCGGGCAATCTGTCCAGTGGGTTTGTGTGTATCCTCAAAATGTCCCTTATAGGCCTACGTCTGTTTCCGGTGACTTTATTTACGGCTAAAAAGCCCAAGATTATAGAATTAAACGAATAAATAAAAACAAGGATAATTGTGTGTTATTGTTGAGTAAATAAGGAAAAAAAGATTTTCAAAAATACAGATTTCTTTTCCTCACAGACGGGAAAAAAAGTCCGACATTATACGATTTAAAACAAAAACACTGGCATGTAATTTACGTTAGAATAAATAGAATGGTTTTGAATAATAGATGAGAGTAAAATCTACATCACTTTACAGCCCCGCCCACTTTTGGGGAAACCAACGCTGTCATTTGAACGGAGATCAAGCCTGAAGCCACAGAGCTTGCCCTTGCTGTCCAAAAAGTGAAGCACCTGTTGCTCCAGCGACTCACGGTCCAGCTCCGGAGCGTCGGGTCCCCCTCTCCCGGCAATGGTGTCCTCTGAGGCCGCCCTGGCATAGCTCCGGTGTTTGGTCTTCAGGCCGCTGATAATCAGATCGTTCATCCTGGTGCATTGTTCGAGGTCGGCCACTCGATTCTCCAGAAAAGTGATCTTTTTGTCCTTTTCTATGTTTTGTATTTTCAGAGATTGTATTTCTCCCATCAGCTCCATGATTTTATTTTGTTGGGCCACGACTGTTTTGATTTCAGCTGACAAGAAGTCGAGAGCTTTCTTAATCTCCTCCACCTCGTCAGGGAGGTTTGCACTTTTCGTGGGTGGGTTTTTTTATGTAAATAGTTTGTACATGTTCAATACATTTGAAACACTGTACACATGAAAGTTTCTTTTTTTGTTCAAAAGAGGATATTGGAAAGGGAACCGGGTGGGGTGGGGTGAGGCCATTTAAGGCTACTTGAGAAACAGCTTGTTTTGATCCTGACGTTGTTTAATACGCCTAGTTTGTGCTGTGCCATACCTGGGCAGTTGTTCACCTGTCTGTTCAAAAAAGTAATTCGGCCCCTCCGGAGCCCTAGGAGGACAGTGTGGCCCTGCAGGTGCTTCTTTTTTGGAATGGGGAGGAAGATGTTTCGGAAGCAGATTGACCTTTCTGGTCTCTTCCAATTTCTTCTTGATGGCCCTGGTTTGAGTAGTTTTATATTTGGGCAATGATTCTTTCACACATTCAGCATGGTCGTGGGACGCCTCAATCCCAGCAGGGCCCAAGCATTGTCCCACAGTTGTTTTCTTCGTGGAAATGGGTGGGAGACAGGTTGCCTGCTTATAACCCTTAGTGTTCTCTTGGTAGGATAGCAGCTGCTTGTTGCCTTCCATTTTCTGCTTCATGGCCCTGGTTTGAGCAGTGCCATATCTGGGCAATGATTCTTCTATACCGTTAGCATGGTATTGGGACGACTCAATCCCAGCAGGGCCCGAGCATTGTCCCACAGTTGTTTTCTTCGTGGAAATGGGTGGGAGACAGGTTGCCTGCTTATAACCCTTAGTGTTCTCTTGGTAGGATAGCAGCTGCTTGTTGCCTTCCATTTTCTGCTTCATGGCCCTGGTTTGAGCAGTGCCATATCTGGGCAATGATTCTTCTATACCGTTAGCATGGTATTGGGACGCCTCAATCCCAGCAGGGCCCAAGCATTGTCCCACAGTTGTTTTCTTCGTGGAAATGGGTGGGAGACAGGTTGCCTGCTTATAACCCTTAGTGTTCTCTTGGTAGGATAGCAGCTGCTTGTTGCCTTCCATTTTCTGCTTCATGGCCCTGGTTTGAGCAGTGCCATATCTGGGCAATGATTCTTCTATACCGTTAGCATGGTATTGGGATGCCTCAATCCCAGCAGGGTCCAAGAATCGTCCAGCATCTACTTTCTTTGTTGTGACAGTAAGGGGGCGGGTCGGCCGCATATCAACATCACTGTTATCTAGGTCAGACAGCAGCAGCTTAATATCTTCCAACTCATGCTTGAGGGCCCTGGCTTGTGCACTTCCGCACCTGGGCAATAATTCCTCGACAGATTTAGGACGGTACTGGTATGCCTCCATCCCAGCAGGGACCAAGCATTCGGTTGTATCTGTTGTGGTAATGGGTGGGAGGGGTGTTGCCTGCTGCCTAACCTCAATGGTGTCTTCATAACTTAGACGCAGTTGGTTGCGTTCTATATTCTGCTTTATGGCCCTGCTTTGAGCCGTGCCATATCTAGGCAATGACTCTTCTATACCGCTTGCATAGTAGTGGGACGCCTCTGTCCTAGGTGGATCCAAGTATGTTCTTGGAGTCACTGCTTTTGTGATAATGGGTGGGAGGTGGTTTGGCTGCATATCAAAATCACTGTTCTCTAGGTAAGACCGCAAAAACGTGTTCCTTTCCAGCTTCTGCTTCATTGTCCTAGTGTGATC
>CM070497.1:4483553-4872900 GCA_036324585.1 Champsocephalus esox | reverse complement strand
GCAATGATTCTTCTATGCCGTCAGCATGGTAGTGGGACACCTCCATTGCATATTTTTCAGCCTGGGCATTTTTTATTTGCAGCTGCTTCCTTTCCTCGGCACACTGTAAGTGTTTCCTGTCTTTCTTCTCTAAATTCACTTTCTGTGCCACACTTTCTCTACGGCTGCCTCTACCGGAGATATCATCCTGTTGAGATTTGAAACTGCTTTTCTTTGACTCCACTTTGATTCCTTCCTGGTGTCTTAGCTCCCATGCCTGCAATTGGGCAAGGCCACGGGGTCTATCTCTTTCTTCCTTATTCTGATGTCTGTCTTCCTCTCTAAGCTGATTTTTCTTGACTCCCTGCTTATTGAGGCGGCTCCGGCGAGCTTTTTCATCCTCCTGTCTAAAACTCATCTCCTCTTTATCCTGTGATTTTCTTTCAACAGCATTTCTCTGTTGTCCGTGGTTTCTGTCAGAGCCGTTCTGGTGACGCCTGACTGTTTTGGGCTTGAGCTTGTTTAATGGAGGAGACTGGATTCTCTCACGGTCAGCACTGGACAAAATGGTCTCTTTTAGTGAAGCCATTTCAGTTTGTTGTTTTGTTGAATTTCTAAGTTTGTATTTAGTTATGTTATGTGCAATTGTTATATTGCAATTAACCAATAATTAATGAGTGGGTCTTCTACGATCTGCACTGTTGTCCGCCCGTCACAATAACCAACTGTCTATGACTCTCTGCCCATGCAAACAAACCTGTCTACTTATAAAGAGATCAAAGCAGTGACCTCATCACATTCTATGACATCATTTGCTTGGAACGCCACACAAACATTCTAAAGGCTTTGCCTTCCTCCCTAGCGACTGTTGTTATGGACATACAAACATTCTTTGCACATACATGTCATGTGCTGATTTAGCATAATTCACTCTATAGATGAGAGTAGCACCTACGTCACTTTCGGGCAAAGATTACGGCCCGCCCACTTTTGGGGGAAAACAACGCTGTAATTTGAATGGTGGTCAATACAAATTCTAAGTTTTTGCCAATCCGATCAGAAATGTTTGAAAACCGTGGATTTTTGGATATTCAAAGAGCCCGATTACGATGGTCAGTCAGGCAAACAATTATATTAAATCATTTGAAATGGACAATCGGTCTCGATATGGTTAAATTAAAATCAGTAGGCGAGGCTGTCATTTCTCCAGCTGTTACTCTCATGAGCGAGGCAGAATATAATAGTTTTATCATGCCAAAAAGCTGCTGTGTCGTTTATTGCACCTCAAACATTAAAACAAATCCAGAGTTACGTGTTTCTGTACTTCCTCTAAGAAGAAATACAGTAACAGAAGAGCTCTGTGGCTTCAGGCTTGATCGCCGTTCAAATGATAGCGTTGGTTTCCCCCAAAAGTGGGCGGGCCGTAAAGTGACGTAGATGTTACTCTCATCTATGAAAATCGATAGCCTATGTTAGAGATTTTAGTGGACCACTCGTCCGCTTTTCCAAATCTCCCCGCGTCCCTCAACAAGCTGGGTATTTTACAGGAAGGAATTCAATACTGCCAAGTAACCGTTAAACAATAATCCACTTTAATGGTAATATGACGATGCATATACAATCAAATACAGTACAAATCAAATACAGTTCAATCTATGGGATCCCATATTTACCTGATATCACGTGAGCCAGCGAGAGGAAAGAGAGCGCAAAACAGCTTGATTCCTGTCTTTTATATCTTTGCTAACAAAGGGAGTTATCTGATCCTCCCTTCCAGACCTCCGTGATTGGCTGCCCAAATATCCTCCACACCTCACATCTTAAGTTTCCCAATCACAGTGGCTCAGCCTCATTATCATATGGATCTGAGTTTACTGTATGTAAACTCCTCACCTTCCCCCTCTTGCATTGTCCCCAAAAGCACATTGTTAGCAGGCCCAAAATCCCCACAGTTTCTCACACAAATCAAATTCCCTTTTTAAACTCCTTTACAGTTTTCATGAATCCAAACAAATATTTCCTTACACCTACTGCTATATGTAACCATATATCGAGCCCGATCATCGATTTCTAATGGCTTAATGCAATTGTTTGCCTGTCTGGCCATTGTAATCGGGCTCTTTGAAGATCCAAAAATCCATGGTTTTCTTACATTTCTGATCGGATTGGCAAAAACTTCAGAATTTATATTGACCGCCGTTCAAATGACAGCGTTGTTTTCCCCCAAAAGTGGGCGGAGCCGTACTTTTTGCCCGGAAGTGACGCATTTGTTACTCTCATGTAGGGCTGGGCGATTTTTTCGGTTTTCACGATTAATTTGCATTTTTACTTTCCTACGGTTTGTGAAATGGCTGAACCGAAAAAACCGCGATTTTAAAACATTTCTAGACTTTAAGGGACTCCGTAGTAGCTTACTCTCTCACTTTCCAGAACGCGCACAAAACACAGCCACATTGGCTGTGACTACCCGATCTGCAGCTCTGCCCGATCTGCTGTTGTTATGCTGTGTTCGTTGTTGAGCATAACAGAAGACTCAGACATTGTACATTACATATATAACTAAACATGCCTTTTCTCCTCCTTATCTCTTTCATGACTTTTCATTTAATATGGTTTTGAACGCTGTAATCAATACTCAATACAGGAAAAACTTCACGGCTGGTTTCATTTCTGGTAGTTCCGGATGTTGTCTCATGCTACCCACGTCTGTAAACAAACTGTACCTTCATTTAATATTCAGCAATAATAATAATATCTCAACGTCTATACAGTAGTTGTAGTGTTGGAATCAGTAGGTTTCGGTGTGCAACACTCCGTGTCATATCGCTACTAAATTCACCTCTATAGTAAATGGTATTTTAGCCACATGCTAAATGCTAACCGGAGGTGAAGGATTTTCAGAATAAAAGCTTAACAACTGCGCACGAGAACTTCTGGTTTTTCAGTATAAAACAGCATTTAAACTGACGGTATGTTTAAGGTACTTTATGCCATCAAAAACATTGATTTTAATGTATAACACTGTGCACATGTGCAGAGCTGCAGATCGGGTAGTCACATAGCCTACTACAATCACACTCACCGCTTCACCGACAGACGTACCATAAAAATGTCCACGAACACAGATGAAGAACTCATTCCTAAAAAAGGTGCTACTTCAGTTGTATGGAAGTGGTTCGGGTACAAACAGTCATACATAGAACAAACAACTGTTCTGTGTAAGGTCTGTAGAAAGACAACTTCCTAGAAAGTTAAAGGGGTGTTATTTTGTTTGAGGGTATTTTTTTTATTATTCATTTCATTATCATTATTTATTATTTGTTGTATTTCATTTTACAAGTTTTTTCAGGGATGGCCTACAAGAGATTTTTTTTTCAGTTTGATTTAAAAAGAATCTTTGCACATTAATGACAGCCAAGTGCCGTGGTGCTGTTTTTATTTTTATTTTTTTTATTCTTGAACAACTTATTTGTTCACATAGGCCTAGACTACTTGGTAATCTCATTTATTTTTATTGTGTTATTAAAGAAAATATTTATTGAAATTTGTGTTGCCATAAGTTAGTCTATCTGCGTTTCTGCGCTGGGCTAATGCTAATAATGCTAATAAGAGGATAATAAAATAGCGGCTTCACAAAACTTTTTGGGAATTTTACGGGTGAAGGATAAATATAAGGCAAAAGTAAATCCTATCATGGAAATGCTAAAAACATTGAGCTGTCTGAGTGGAACTCGCCTTGCTATCCTTAGAAAACAACCCAGACATTGAGGAAGGCGAAGAAGAAGCAGCAGCAATGGGCACTTTCCCGACAGCACCACCATTACCACCGTATGGCATAATGTGGGAAAGAGATACAGAAGCCTAAAACAGCTGACATAAATGTACATAAACAATAGCGTTGTTTTGTTGCCCCAATCATTAGAATGGGGCAAAAGGGGGATTGAAGGATAAAGATAAGGCAAATGTAAATCCTATCATGGAAATGCTAAAAACATTGAGCTGTCTGAGTGGAAAAATAACGTGTTAAAGTTTACTGCTGGCCGGCTACATCCTGTTATCTTCAAGGACGAGAACACCATGGTACGGTATGTGGGGCCCTGACCTTCAAAAGGCGCAACTGTCTTGTGAGAAAACCAGTTAAAACAGGAAACAAAGACACACCGAAATTAGAAAAAAAGGGAGTATGGCCCTGGCCTGACCTTAGCTAAAACTGTGTGTGGCTGGGCAGAAAAGGCAGATTGCAGCTCAGAGAGCACCAAAGGTGGGGGCTTCACAGCAAATACTATAAAGAACAAGATATATTCAGAATTCGAGACTCACTTCAACTGGGATCTCACACTGACGAGCTTGTCACGGTGGGAACTCAAGAAGGAGTCCAAGGCGCTGGCGTTTTGTGGTATAGTATGGATTGATATATCTTTGTTGAACTGTGTAATAAAGTGCTTATTTGAAGAAACAATCCATTGGAGTGCAAAGTCTAGTTTTGTACAGCTAACAGAGAATAGTGTCGAGGACACAATTCCTTTTCCCTCAGAACTAAGAAAGGTCATCGGCAGATCCGGACGGCGACCCCGCTCTGGCCATATCCAAACGATCTGCGCGGAGGACGGACCTGGTCCGGTAGACTCCAACAGCTTGGTGACCCCGTGACGTGATGGTCTAGAGCGGGTAGTCCGGACACTGATGACCTTCTGAGAGGACACCAAAAAACATTGAGTTTACGGCTTTTACAAGAAACCATCTCACACAATCAAAAACCCGGGTAATTTAGAATCAAGGTAAGCATCTGCCTGTTACAACAAATAGATGTGTTTGAAATACCACTACATTTTAGGATTGTGTGAAAATGGCAGAAATAATTGTTAAAGCTAAAAAGTAAAGATAAAACGTAAATAAAATGGTGTGCACTAAATAGATCAACAAGGGTATAAACACATCTGTGATGAGAAGCGGGTGGAACCCGTAATTTATGAGGATCCGCCGCGGTCCAAAGGGAAGGTGTCAAACTAGTATAACTAGTAGCCAATAGTACAGTGTAAAACTAGGTGAGGCCCTAGTATCTAAAGGGAAGGTGTCACACTAGTAAAACTAGTAGCCAATAGTACAGTGTAAAACTAGGTGAGGCCCTAGTATCTAAAGGGAAGGTGTCAAACTAGTAAAACTAGTAGCCAATAGTACAGTGTAAAACTAGGTGAGGCCCTAGTATCTAAAGGGAAGCTGTAAAACTGGTCGCCGTATCAGTAGCTAATATATCTGTGTACAATGTTTGCTGTTTGTTGATTGTTCTGTCTGTTGGTTGTCATTGTTGATTAGTAAAGACCTTGTTTTATGTTGGTAAATGTTTTGGTATACCAATAGTTTGTTGTTAGTTGTTGAAAGAAGCCCCCCTTCTCTTGAAAAGGCTGAGAGCTCCAGCTGGAGCCAGTATTTGTACTTTCGGATTCTGTAGAAGAGTACTCTTTGTTTCAATCAGAAAAAGAGCAAGCTATTCATCACAATTGTATTTTTAGGTTATGAATAAAACAAACAATTAGTAGCCTAAGTGATAAGCAGGAGGGTTTTTGAACGCTGGTCAGTCAGAATAATGTTTATATAACAGGGGAAGCTCATTTGTGGTCAGCTGCCCTCTGTTCTTCAATATTCTGTGTTGCTCCACGGACATTCAAATAAATAAGAATAAGGACATTAAGAGTAACGACAAGATTTGTCCAGTGTATTAATAAATACAAGTGAACACATATTAACCTCGTCAGATAAATAGATACGAAGTCATTCTTATTTCAAGGAAGCCCCCCTCCTCCTGGAATGCCTGTTCCAGCCGGGGTGTCTGTGAGAGTACCCACAGCCCCCTCCTTCTTTTTTCTCTCTCCTGTTTGCTCTCTTCTTAAATGCATGAAGAAAGAGCATTGAATGTAAAACAAGGAGTGAATAACATTGAAAATGAATAGATCAATGTGGGAGCTCAAGTAGTAGATATTGAAATAAATAAGAAACTATAATTTGCTGTTTTTAGCATAGTTTTTGTAGGATACAGTTACGTCACTTTGTGGTTTTATGAGGGGTTTTGAGAACTGATTAGTACCATTGCATTACATTGTGAATGTCATGGTATTTGTCATTAACTAAGGAGTGTACTTAATTATATTTCAAGGAAAAAAATTATATTACATACAGTAACGTTAAGGGAAAGTAAAAAGTGGTTCACGTTAAAACAGAGCATTGGTGGCATTTTCAGTTCATTGCTTACTTCCACACGCCTTTTCCCCTCCTTGTCTCTTTCATGACTTTAATTAATGCATTTGAACGATTGTTATCGTAACTTTCCGTGTTTTTAGAAGTCAAACTCACTGTGTGTTCACATTACGGAGTATATTTCCGGAATGGCCTTTCAAAATAAAAGCCACAGGCCGCTGTTCACCAGAGATGCCTTCACAATAAAACGGTAATTAGCTTAACAATATATGTAACTTTTATTACGTCCTTAAACATTGATTCTAATTCATTACAGCTTTCAAATACGGCGCGGATTGAATACAGTTCTTTGTGTATTCTGTTACAACATCACCATGCTTGTAACACAACTTAGATAAACAATTTGAAAATTAATAGAATTAACCAAGTAGATAAAAGATTAGTATTGTGGTTAAGGAGGGTGTCTTTGTCTTGCCTATTAACTTAGAACTGAAGTAATAAAGAATAGGCAGACTACTATCATTAGTTTGTTTTAACACTCACATGTTTCAGCATTCCTGACCTCAGCCGTTTTATTTTGCAACCCGTTGGGAGAGAGATTTAAATTAAGTTTTTCTCAGTGCCTGGATGGCTGGGATTACAACAGCATTGGATAGTTCTGCACCACCTTTTGGGTTCTCTGAATCAGTGTGTTGGTGAAGATTTGCTCACTGCGAACGGAAGAAGTGTGCAAAGAACGCATAGGAGATATTGACATTATGCTTGTGCCTCGTTGTCAAGGCAACAGTGGTGTGAAGAGGTACTGCGGTTTTGGGGGATTTCTGCTGTACAGCCGACAACGTGTGTCTGTCAAGTGATTCCTTCCCTCATCCCAAAGCCAGGCAGAGTTTCCTTGGAGCCCACTGACCAGGGCCGGTCCTAGCTTTTTGGGGACCCTGCCACTAACTACAGCTGCATCACTGACTGTGCTCATTATGACAAGATCTTGAGACATGCTTGTCTCAGATTGTTCTGGAGGAATGATGCAATGATTTTACAGCATAATTGTGTAAGAGTTTCCCAGGGGGGGGTGTAGAAACCTTAATGCTTAGTGTTTAGATAAGAGGCTGCTTGTTTAAATGATGGTCTGGAATGCTGAAAAGATTAAAGTTTAATATTCTTGGTTAGCAAACAAGACATCTGATTATTATGTCACACATAATAATCTTGTTATATAAACTAGCTATGGGTAAAACGTGTGGTTGTTATACCATTGTTATCATGAACAAAAGATAAATAAGGAAATAGTATCTGCTTAAAGATGAACGGATTTCATACCCTAGAGAGGATTAGTTATTGTGAATACTCCACAAGGTATCTACTAATGTATTGTAAAGAACTTGAATTGACTTGATAAATAAGTGAAGATAAGAAGATGTATTAACCATGAATTAATCGATTGGTAAATAAAAAATAGCGGAAAAGAGAAAACTATTAAAGTGAAGTGAAAAATCATCCTAAAACACACTGATGAGGGAGGGGGAGGGCATGATGGAGGTATGCACTAGACTTTAAGTAGTGGGTGTTTGGGAGTTAGGAGTACAGAGTAGAACCCTTTTTCATCATGTTTACAAATGATTCTTTTAGAGTTTTTATTCAAGTGTGAATTTGGTAGTGTTATAATTTGTTACAGTATTGATCAGTTCAAATGGAGAGTTTTAGTAACAGCTCTATAAGATCAGACAAATATTTCTTTATATAGGTCATGTTGAAGGGAAAGCTAGTTCTAAAACAAAATATAGTATTTCAATTTGAGGTACTGGTTTCACCATTGTGACATAGTTATTACCATAGGAGGGCTTTCGGATGGACATACGAAATGACTTCTGTTTTTAAATCCTTGATAAAGTAGGGAGTAATTGTTGCATGTTCGGACACCCAAGGTTCCACGCATTGTTAAAGAGGGTAACATTGTTCTTTAAGTGCACCAGAATTGAAGATAAATTAATAGAATGAGTTATGAAATACAAAGCAGAGCTTTACAGATCCTGATAATGTTTTGACTGATAAAATAATTACAGACACAAGTTTCTGAAGTGAGTTTTGTACCAAGTTGCAGGGAATGTGGGAAACAGCTGTCCCAATGAAAAGTTAGAGATATCTTGAAAAATATAGTTGTAATCGTGAATTAATAAATGATGGCGCTCCATATATGACATATTTTTGTAGACAAAGGATACTGGCCTATGCTGACATGTCAAAGTCTCTGCAGAGCACGACACATGGCCAAAAAGACTGAGACCAAATTACCTTTGACCCTGACCGACAGTGTAACTTGAGAAGGCACTGACAATGACTGACTCTGGGGTGAACCTGACCAAACTTGACTTTACAACCTGACAGTGTGAGTGTATGTCTGCATGTGATCAGTGCAACTGCATGATTTAAAACAATGACTATCAAGCATGCTTTTGGACTAACACATTATTTTAGGGGCTACTGTGAGAGATGTAATTCCAGAATGGAATAATGAAGAAGTTGACCTGTGATAACGAAACCATTTTGTAATATTTCAACAGGTATTAAAGTAACTGAGGTTTGAAATGTAGAAAGAACATATTACAGTTAAAGCTAAAACATAGTAATGTAATGACACAGAATTTAATTTCGACAACATCATGTAACTAGCCTGGTAAAGAAGTAAAAATCATAGACTTTATTGTTTAGGTCATTAAGGGGATATACATTTCATCTAAATTCATAATAGAAAGACATTTGATGATAGTTTGTTGGAATTCTGTTTTCATACACAGTGGAGGATCAAAAAGCTGAGGGCCCAGGAGCCCTGAGCGTAGGCTTGAGGGATTTGTATCAGATTTCCCCACACCGGTTGCTGGCGCCAAAAGGGGGACCCAGGAGGCCGACACAGCGGAGTTCGTCTGGCTGAAGGTCATCAGGACAAAGTGGCTCTCCGGCCCCGACCGAGTGACCCAGCGGACCTCTCATGCCGTCTGCATAGGAGGAAAGGGGGACAGCTGGTGCCAGTGTGCGGCGGGGAAGTCACCTGCTAGGACCAGAGACAACATCAGGACGGACGGGGCCCTCGCAGAGGAGGTCGACTCGGAAGGAGCCATCAGTGGGCCGGAGAAGGAGGATCGTGAAGACATCTCTCTAGCAGGCAGCCCAGAAGCCGCAGTAAGCGGATCGGGGGGACAAAGACACGGCAAGACAGGACGACCTAAAAGGGGCCTACGCTGTGAGTTCGCGGACGAATCCACAGCAGCCAGAGCCAAAGGACACACAGAGGAAGCTGAGTGCAGCAGGGACGCTGAATACGTCCGCCTGAAGACGTCCGCCTGAAGACGTCCGCCTGAAGACGTCCGCCTGAAGACGATCAAACCCAAGTGGTGTGCTCCAAGGTTCTCTGAACCACTCAAGGTAACCCAGCGAACAGATCATGCAGTCAGAGTAGACGGAAAAGGAGACACGTGGTACCACTGGAGCAGGTGTGTGGAAGCACCAGCACCTACCAGGACCCTCGCTGACACCATCCAGGACCTAGGCCAACTGAACATCAGGCAAACAACCGAAGCCCCTCAACCCCCAAGTATGGACATCGACTCAACTTCCGAGGAGGAGGAGACAACAGGAGAACCAACGACAGCCCAGGAGATAACAGCCGGCGAGGAGGCACAACAAGGGACCGCTCCCCCAAAGTAGGCGGTACACCACACGCATCACATACACACACCACACAAGAGACACTCACCTACACTGATATACCAAATAACTTTTACAAGAAAAACGAAGATGAAGAAGAACTCAGGACCTAACCAACACCTCTATTGCTTGGCCTTAACACTTTGTTTTTCCATCATTGTTGGAATAATCATTATCATAGTGGGTGAAAGGGGGAGGCAAATCATTGACCAAAGTAATCATCCAAATTCCCCACAAAATGAAACTACACAAGATATCAATGGCCGTGTTTGCAGCAATTTTGACCTTGTGCGGGTGCTGCTGCATCCCATGTATCCGCTCAATGGTGGACAAAATAATTAGTACCGCCATAGCACCTTCTACTCCCCTGGGCCAACAACTCGCCTTGCTATCCTTAGAAAACAACCCAGACATTGAGGAAGGCGAAGAAGAAGCAGCAGCAATGGGCACTTTCCCGACAGCACCACCATTACCACCGTATGGCCTAATGTGGGAAAGAGATACAGAAGCCTAAAACAGCTGACATAAATGTACATAAACAATAGCGTTGTTTTGTTGCCCCAATCATTAGAATGGGGCAAAAGGGGGATTGAAGGATAAAGATAAGGCAAAAGTAAATCCTATCATGGAAACGCTAAAAACATTGAGCTGTCTGAGTGGAAAAATAACGTGTTAAAGTTTACTGCTGGCCGGCTACATCCTGTTATCTTCAAGGACGAGAACACCATGGTACGGTATGTGGGGCCCTGACCTTCAAAAGGCGCAACTGTCTTGTGAGAAAACCAGTTAAAACAGGTAACAAAGACACACCGAAATTAGAAAAAAAGGGAGTATGGCCCTGGCCTGACCTTAGCTAAAACTGGGTGTGGCTGGGCAGAAAAGGCAGATTGCAGCTCAGAGAGCACCAAAGGTGGGGGCTTCACAGCAAATACTATAAAGAACAAGATATATTCAGAATTCGAGACTCACTTCAACTGGGATCTCACACTGACGAGCTTGTCACGGTGGGAACTCAAGAAGGAGTCCAATGCGCTGGCGTTTTGTGGTATAGTATGGATTGATATATCTTTGTTGAACTGTGTAATAAAGTGCTTATTTGAAGAAACAATCCATTGGAGTGCAAAGTCTAGTTTTTTACAGCAAACAGAGAATAGTGTCTAGGACACAATTCCTTTTCCCTCAGAACTAAGAAAGATCATCGGCAGATCCGGACGGCGACCCCGCTCTGGCCATATCCAAACGATCTGCGCGGAGGACGGACCTGGTCCGGTATACTCCAACACGGGGCGTGTTGGCAACTGCCATTAAAAATGTAACCTGAACACTGGAACGTACATTTGAATCACCCCGAGCATAATTGTCTTTATTGTAAAAAAAAATTGCCATTTTTTTCATCTCTGCTGATATGAAAACATAAATTATGATACCAATATATTTGTGGAAGGTCAATATCAAGGTAAATAACGTGCATTTATTTTGTGTTACAGGTGTGAACGAGCATGTCCAGTTCATGAAGTGGAAATGTAAGTTTTGTACGTTCTCCTCCAATTGGCAAGGAAGAATAATTCAGCATTATAAACAGCGTCACGGACATCATCGAAGGTGTTCAGGGCCTTGTCTGTATTTATGAAGACTGTTTGAACAGCTTTCAAACCCAAGCTTTACTTAAAAAACATTTGAAAGAACATGTTAAAGAAGCTAACAAATGTGTGTCAAAATTATGCTGTGTTTTGTGTTCATTCTCAGAGCCTAGTGACATTAACACATATTTTGCTCATTTAAAGACTCATTTGAGGAACAGGGAAACAGTTAAATGTCCATTCGTAGACTGCTCATTCAAGTCGAGTATACTATCAACTATCAACCTTTACTGCTCATAGAAGCCGCTATCATAAATGGTCCACCCTAAATAATCTTAGACCAGAGCTTTGTGTATAGCATGGACATACAAATACTGTAATCAGGGAGGATTCTGTTTCTGATACTGAGGCATCACCTTCATATGATTCTCTACCTGGTGCTGAAGGTCTTCTTGAAAATAGAGAGACCATTAAAAATAAGTTTGCATCCTTATTCCTCCTCATGCAAACCATTTTACATGTTTCTAATTCAGCAATACAGGAAGTAATTGATGAGTTATTTGACATTGGAGAACTTGCTGATCAAAATATCAAAGAAATTATACAGAAGGTTTTGGAGGAAAATAACTGTGTAGTTGATGCCTGTCACAGTTGCTTTCTCACTCACCTATTTTCTGCATTCACTTTCCTTAGTCACCTGGTAGTCACACCCTGTCTCTCTCTCACTCTGTTGCACCCATCAGCTCCATTAGTATTTAGGCCCACTTCACTTTCACCTCAGTGCCAGATCGTACTTTGCAGCATGCCAGTCTTTCCCGCATTACCCTCCAGATTGCTCTCCCGGTTTCGACCCTGCCTGTCCCTGACCAGCCTGCCTCGCCTGCTCCCTGACCAGTTCTGTACCTGCGACTCCCGTCCTGCTTTCTCCTGGAACCCTCGCCTGTCCCCGACCAGCCCTTTGCCTACTATCTGCCGTGTTGTCTTCTACCAGCTTACTGCCATCAATAAAGCTGGTTACCGACTATCCCTGGTTTCCCGTGTTCTGCATTTTGGTCCTCAGCTCGTCCGTGACAGAACGATCTGGCCAGAAATGGACCAAGCAAACACTGGGTCTCCTAGAGACCGCTTTGAAAGGGTTGAGGATGCCATCCAAAGACAGGAGGTCACGATAGCTACCTTAGCTACCGAGACCCACCAGGCAACCTCAGCCCAGGGACAAATGCTGGATTACCTTACCTCCCAGATGCAACAGATGGTCGCCACGGTACAACAGCTAACGGCTACCATGGCTGCTACCGTCCCTCCGCCCGCAGCTCCGATGCTCGCTCCAGCCCCTGGCCCGACGGGATACGCTCCGGAGCCTCGTGTGGGAACGCCGGAACGCTACGCTGGTGAGCCGGAGGGATGCAGTCCTTTTCTCACAAACTGTTCCATATTGTTTTCACTGCAGCCACACACCTTCGCCTCCGAGGCGGCTCGTGTAGCTTTCACCGTTAATCATCTGACGGGAAGAGCCCGTTTATGGGGAACTGCAGAGTGGGAGCAGCAGACTCCAGCCTGCGCCTCTTTTGCTGCATTTTCCGCGGAGATGCGGAAGGTGTTCGGTTCCGTTCGTCTGGGTCCCGACGCTGCCGGGGGTCTGCTGAGTTTGAGCCAGGGTTCCGGCACGGTGGTGGATTACGCTATTGACTTCCGCACCAGCAGCCGCCGCAGCAGCTGGAACGAGCCGGCACAGTGTGACGCATTTCTGAGAGGATTAGCGGATTATATGAGAGATGAGTTGGTTTCCTATGATCTTCCTGCTTCCTTGGATGGGTTGATTGAGCTCACCTCTCGGATTGACAGACGAATCCAGACCCGGAGAGGAGAGCAACAGCTTCCGGTTTCTGGGAGATTTCGACTTCCGGTTTCGGTGGAGAATTCCCATAACTACTCTGACTCACGGTACGGGGAGGCCGAGCCCATGCAAGTGGGTCGTACCAGTCTTACCTCTGAGGAGAGGGAGTTACGTCGAAGAGGTAATCTTTGCCTTTACTGTGGTCAGGCTGGACATATGGTTTCCCGTTGTCCGGTAAAAGGCAGAGCTCATCAGTAATGGGGAGTATACTGGTGGGCCAAACCTCTGAGCTGATCCCCAATCTAAGACCCTTGGGCCATGCTCAACTCCTCCTGACAGGCAAATCTCAGGCTCTGGCTGTTTTTATCGACTCCGGATCAGATGTTAGCATCATTGACGAGGAGCTCGCACTACAGCTGGGCATCCAACAGGTTCGGTTGCTCCAGCCGGTACCGGCTAATGCTTTGGATGGTCACCTACTGCGAACGGTGACACACCAGACGACGCCGGTACATATGCTCATGTCGGGGAACCACCATGAGACAATCCAGTTTCATTCGCTACGGTCCCCCCAAATCCCTCTGATTTTGGGCTATCCGTGGCTCCGCCGCCACAACCCAAACATTGACTGGGCAACTGGGTCTATCCTAGGTTGGAGTTCCTCCTGTCATCAGGTTTGCCTCAAGCAGGCTTCCGCACCTCAACTATCTGTGGATATAAACCTGGTTCCGGATGTCACAGGGGTTCCGGCAGAATATTTGGACTTTAAGGAGGTTTTTAGCAAGGCTAAGGCGACGTCTCTCCCACCTCATCGGCCCTATGACTGCGCCATTGAGCTACATCCAGGAGCAGTTCCACCCAAGGCCCGGTTGTACTCGCTTTCGGCACCAGAGAGGAAGTCCATGGAGACTTACATCAATGACTCTCTGGCTGCAGGAATTATTCGTCCTTCCACATCACCCGCGGGAGCAGGGTTTTTTTTTGTGGCGAAGAAGGACAAGACCCTGAGACCCTGCATTGACTATCGGGGCCTGAACGACGTCACGGTGAAGAATCGTTATCCCTTGCCACTCATCTCGTCAGCATTCGAGTTACTACAGGGGGCTACAATCTTCACTAAGCTGGATCTACGAAACGCTTATCACCTGGTACGAATCCGTGAGGGGGACCGCCTTCAACACCTCTTCAGGACATTACGAGTACCTGGTGATGCCATTTGGACTTACCAATGCCCCTGCAGTTTTCCAAGCATTGGTGAACGACGTACTCCGGGACATGTTGGATCGTTATGTTTTTGTTTATCTGGATGACATTTTGATCTTTTCAAGGAACCTCAAGGAACACGTCCATCATGTCCAGACAGTCCTCCAGAGACTTCTGGAAAACTCGCTGTTCGTCAAGACGGAGAAGTGCGAGTTTCACACTTCTTCGGTCGCCTTTCTCGGTTACATCGTGGGTCAAGGAAGTGTGGAGATGGATCCGTCTAAGGTTTCAGCGGTTACTTCGTGGCGTGTCCCGGACTCCCGGAAGGAGCTGCAGCGTTTCCTGGGATTCGCCAACTTTTACAGACGGTTCATCCGTGGCTACAGCACCGTGGCCGCCCCGCTCACCGCCCTGACCTCATCCAAGGTGACGTTCCGATGGTCCCCTGCAGCCGAGGAGGCTTTTCAGGACCTCAAGGGCCAGTTTACATCGGCTCCTATCCTGCAGGTACCAGATCCTGCTGGTCAGTTGGTGGTGGAGGTGGATGCTTCTGACGTTGGGGTGGGGGCCATCCTGTTGCAGCGTTCTGGTGAGAACCAGAAGCTCCACCCCTGTGCTTTCTTTTCGAGGAGATTGAGGAGAGGGTTAAGACCGCTTTGGTGGACCAACCCGGTCCGAGTTCTTGTCCTCTCAACCGTTTGTTTGTGCCTCAGGTTTTGAGGGCTGAGGTGCTTCAGTGGGCTCACAGCTCCAGACTTTCCTGCCACACTGGAATTCAACGTACCAAGGGGAGGGTTCTAGAACGGTTCTGGTGGGCCACGCTGGAGGCTGACACCCGGGAGTTTGTGAACGCCTGTCCTGTGTGCAATCGGCACAAACCATCTCACCAAGCACCAGCGGGACTCCTTCATCCATTACCGGTCCCACGTCGCCCTTGGTCACATATTTCATTGGACTTTGTGACTGGTCTACCACCGTCCCACGGACATACTGCCATCTTGACGGTGGTAGATCGGTTTAGTAAGATGGCTCATTTCGTACCCCTGCCTAAGATCCCGTCAGCTAAGGAGACGGCAGAACTGATTCTTATCCACGTTTTTCGCATTCACGGACTGGCGACTGACGTGGTTTCCGACCGGGGGCCCCAGTTCACTTCTGTGTTTTGGAGGGAGTTTTGTGAACTGATCGGGGCGACGGTCAGTCTCACCTCCGGGTTCCACCCACAGGCCAATGGTCAGACCGAACGGAAGAATCAGGAGATGGAGACCACTCTCCGCTGCATGGCTTCCGATCATCCCACAACCTGGTCAAAACAACTTCTGTGGGTGGAGTATGCCCACAACACCCTCATCAGTTCCGCTACTGGTCTTTCCCCTTTTCAGTGTGCATACGGTTTTCAACCCCCATTGTTCTCTGCATTGGAGAAGGAGGTTACCTGCCCGTCTGTCCAGGCTTTCATCAGACGTTGTCGGAGGACTTGGAGGCAGGCTCGAACAACTCTGCTTCAGTCTGCTAACCGGTACGCCACAGCAGCGAACCGCCGACGCACCAAGGCACCTGTGTACAAGGTAGGCCAGAGGGTGTGGCTTTCCACTCAGAACATTCCCCTTCGGGTGGAGTCTAAGAAGCTAGCACCCAGGTTTATTGGACCCTTCGAGATTGTCAAGGTCATTAACCCTGCAGCAGTTCGACTGAGTTTGCCCCGGAACATGAAGATCCATCCCACCTTCCACGTTTCTAGGATTAAACCTGTCCAGGAGAGTCCTATGATTCCCGCCGCCCCTCCACCACCACCCCCTAGGATGATCGATGGGGGCCCTACCTACACCCTTCGTCGTCTACTCCGTTCTCGTCGCAGAGGAAGAGGGGTGCAATATTTGGTGGACTGGGAGGGCTATGGTCCCGAGGAAAGGCAGTGGATTCCTGCTCGTCATATCCTCGACCCTCAACTCATCCGAGACTTCCACCTGCATTACCCGGAGCAGCCTTCTAGGACCCACGCTCAACCAGGCGTTAAGCCAGGGGGCACTCGTCCGCTACAGACCAGAGGCTTCGTCGAGGAGGAGGGGGAAGCGTCATCAGTCGAGGAGGACGAGGATTTCCAGGAGGGAGAAACCGAGAGAGCATTCTCAGATGAGTATTAGCCTTTCTCCATACCTCCACCTTCCATCCTTTGTCTGTAGGGGTTTTGTCTATTCTTCTTATATATAGATATATATATATTTTTTTTTCTCCTAGAATTTTCTTCGACGTCAGGAGCCGTCCATTAAGGGGGGGGTTCTGTCACAGTTGCTTTCTCACTCACCTATTTTCTGCATTAACTTTCCTTAGTCACCTGGTAGTCACACCCTGTCTCTCTCTCACTCTGTTGCACCCATCAGCTCCATTAGTATTTAGGCCCACTTCACTTTCACCTCAGTGCCAGATCGTACTTTGCAGCATGCCAGTCTTTCCCGCATTACCCTCCAGATTGCTCTCCCGGTTTCGACCCTGCCTGTCCCTGACCAGCCTGCCTCGCCTGCTCCCTGACCAGTTCTGTACCTGCGACTCCCGTCCTGCTTTCTCCTGGAACCCTCGCCTGTCCCTGACCAGCCCTTTGCCTACTATCTGCCGTGTTGTCTTCTACCAGCTTACTGCCATCAATAAAGCTGGTTACCGACTATCCATGGTTTCCCGTGTTCTGCATTTTGGTCCTCAGCTCGTCCGTGACAATGCCTCTGTTGTTACAGAATTGTCTGATGAAATACAATCTTTAAACCCACTGACATTTCTTTCAAGTCAGGGACCTTTGGGCACAGAGCGTAAAAGGCAGTCATTTTATAAAAAAAACTTTACAGTCATTGAACCCGTCGAGTATGTGCTAAATGTACAAGAAAAAAACCATTCATTTGTTTATGTTCCTATTTTAGAGCTGTTAAGTAAGTTGTTTGAAAGAACTGAGATTCTTCAATCATTACAGAAGTCATCGGGAAGACGGGAAGGTCATTACAGTTCATTTCAAGATGGTGAATACTTTAAAGAAAACAAACTTCTCACTGAAGAATTAGGAATTGCTCTTGGCTTATACATTGATGATTTTGAAGTTTGTAATCCGTTGGGGACTTCAAAAAAGAAACACAAAGTGTGTGGCATTTATTGGGTGTTATCCAACATACCATTACAATTTAGATCAACATTATCATCAATTTATCTAGCTATATTGTGCAAAACTGTACACTTAAAACAATATGGTTACGGCAAGGTTTTGGAACCACTGATAAGAGATCTTGAGCATTTAGAGACCATCGGTATATTTGTACAAGGACTTGGTTCTTATGTGAAAGGTACTGTTTTGTATGTGTCTGCTGATAACTTAGGTGCACACTCACTTGCTGAATACCAAGAGTCTTTCAATGTGGAGAAATGTTGCAGATTTTGTTTGGCTAGCCGTGCAGATATTCAGAAGTATGATGTCAGAAGTGGGACTTTTACTTTGAGAACACCACATTTGTATGATGAAGCTGTTAATGTGCTCAAGACAACTGATGCCTCATGTGTTGATGGTTTAAAAAGAGACTGTCCTTTAAAGATCAAATGCAAAGCTTCCAAATATGCTACATTTTTATAGAAATGTTGTTTTTAAGACTGCCTATATTTTTTATTTTATTTAAATCGAGATAATACACCCGAAAAAAAACCTTTTTATTGATACAAAACTCGACCCAAAGCCATCTGAATTTCTGACATGACATTCCCAGCAGCCTCCGCGCGCGTGACGTCACTGTTGCCAAACAGTCTCTGGACCTTATACCTTTATATATACAGTCTATGCTCTGGACCAAATATGACTCGGCAGTCTCGGTCACATGTTTTTAGAAAAGAAAACGGAATTAACTTGGGTTATTGTTGTGCTTTTTGTTGTACGAACGGTGCGGGATCTGGGAGAGTTTTCCATGCATTTCCCAAAGACCAAATCATCCGCCAAAAATTGATTATTTTAGTGAATCGTGTTGGCTGGCAACCGACAAAATGGAGCAAGTTGTGTTCTGACCACTTCGCGTGTGATGCATACGACGTTGATCCTGCTATCATCAAGTCTGTTGGTGCAGAAGCATTAATAGTACATCGGAGGCTGAAACCCGGAGCCGTCCCCTCCATATTTCAACACAAGAAACCCCTGAAAGACCGAAAGAGCCGGGCGATGGATCAGTAACGCCAAAGAATTGAGGTAAACAACTTTTGATTAGATTTCAAAGCGCACGGAGCACAGCAGATAACGCAGATAACGGAATTGCAGTTTTATTAAGTTGTATTGCTTATAGAGGTGGGCACCGTTAGATTCTGTGTCTTTACGATCATAAACAATGTGTTGGATGTGGAGCTAGGATAAGTAATAAGGGAACTAGGAGTGATTTCGGTGCAGTAACAGGTTAGCATTTTTCGCTCGGGGCTAATTCACTGTTAGCATTGAAGTTTACCTGCAGCTCATTCATCGCTCCTCCACTCATAACGGAAAAGTGTGAACAATATGCATTATGATAGGGATTAAATCCACTATTATTCCTCCTGGCCCAATTCAAAATGCTCCCCCGCTGGTGGTAGCACATCGTACGTTGTGACTGCTGCTACAACAGAACCGAGAGAGGTGGGAGCTAAGGTCAGTGCTAGTGCTAACTTGACAGCTAACGTTAACTTGGGGGCTGAAGAGACACAAGAAGACGAGCCGTTGTGTAGTGTGTGTGTGGCGTCGCGTCTCTCCAGGCAGTGAGAGGGTTGTGTTGTGCTATAGCTGTATTATTAATATTAATATTGTTCATGGTTGGTGCCGCTGGCTGCTCTTATCGCGTGTGTTCGGCTCTGTGTGGGCTACAGCCGTAATAGGCTATGTGAAACAATGTAGCCTGTTGGTGGTCCGTGGATTATTTATAATCAAGTTGATCAAAGTTTGCGTAGCCCATACATGCTCGGGAAATCTGTTGACATGAACATGATCCATCGGGACGCCATCTTGCGGAGGAGCGGCTGAGAAAATAAATCGTCGGACTTGGTGTTGGGGGTTGAACAAAATAAATATTTCGCATTGCCGATTTTAATACTGCAATATCTTAGATAGTGTTGTAGTGATATGATTTCGATTTTACTGGCAATTATAAAAAAACCTTTGCATTTGATCTTTAAGAAGACTTGCTCACTTTCATCCTGCAAAAGGGTATCCACCTGATTTTCTTCATGATTTGTTCGAAGGAATTGTACCTGTGGAACTGTGCATGTGTCTTTCACTTTGAATGACCTTAATGAAAGGATAGGATCATTCCCTTTTTAGTTTAATGACAAAACTAACAGGCCTCAAGCAATACATGTAAACTGTGAGACAGTGACCCTTTTAGCGGCTGGATTTCCAGTGAAAGAACCACACACGAGAGGAGGTAGAGTTGCACACCATAGTGTCTTTATTTCACACTCTACCATAAAGAACAGCCAGCCAGCATGGAGGTGTTCACCCATCTCCTCTGACTGAAGACTGGCTCTTTTATAGAGGATCTTATCGGGAGAAACCATTCACAGGTGAGCAATTATTGATACACATGTCATCATAATTGGTATAACGATAATCTATAACATTCGGTGCATGTATGATCAGTGGTGTATAGCCAGCTGTGAAGTTAACCCCAAACCACACATTATAACCGACCATAATATATAGAAATGCATTCCCAACTACACAGAAACCCCTACGCCCATCCCGCCACTTGGTTCGTCCCGGAACCTTCCTTAGTCAGTGTTTGTTTCCCCCGAGGACCTTTTGGCCAAACACACTGGAGCGGACACCGGACGAAACAGCATGGGTAAGCAATGGACGTATCCTTTACACAGTGTTCACTTCTACAATTAATGCAACTTAACGTCATGATGTATACACGCTAAAACAGGACATCTGCACACAATGATTAATCTCATCCGCTGTCAATCTTACACAATCATAAATACTCTCGGCGTTCTCACTATAACTCCCCTCTCTTTTCAGGTGGAGCCGAGGACCGACCAGCATCTGCCAGACGACATTCCAAATAATACGGTTTAATCATTTAACAAAGACTACATCAATAAATAGTATATATTATATAAAAATGTGCAAATAGGCCATGTCAAAACTGTACTGTGCAAATCATGCTAATAAAGTGTAAACGGTTCACTAAAGTGCTGAGTGACATTCTTACTGTGCAAAAGGAAGTCATTATATAAAGTGCAACCCACATGTGCAATATTACAAGGTCCCCAAAGCCGTCAGTCTATAGTAACCTTCGTTACACAAACTTTTCCAAAAATTGAACTATTGGTGGCAATGGACATGAGAACTGGGCACTTTTGAGATTCCTTCCACTGCTGATCGGCCACCGAATTCCAGAAAGTGAAAAAACCTGGTCTGTGATCCTTGAACTGAAAGACATTGTGGAGCTACTATCCAGCCCCTCATTCACAACAGAAACCCTGCGCTACCTACAAGCAAAAATCTCTGACCACAGACAGTTGCTATTGGAAATATTTCCTGGTACAAGATTACGTCCCAAGCATCATTATCTTGAACATTACCCTGTACTGATCAAGAAATTTGGTCCACCAATTGAGTTCTGGACAATAAGATTTGAGGCCAAACATTCTTTCTTCAAACAGGTGGTTCGCAATACTGGCAACTTCAAAAATGTTCTGCACACTTTAGCCACAAGACATCAGCTGATGTTGGCATATTATTTGGAGATGCCAACAATTTTCAAACCAAGCATTGAGACTGGAAAATCATCAATCGTATCTGTGGACATCTTAGATGTTGCTATCAGAGAGGCCTTAAGGAGTAAGTTTCAAGATCTGAACTCTGTTTCTCTCACCTCCACTGTTTACTTAAATGGGACAAAATATTCGAAAGGAATGGTGCTCTCAGTTGGACGGACAAGTGGACTGCCAGATTTTGGGAGAGTACTCGATATCTGTGTAGTGGATTGCTGCATATCATTCATTATGGAACTATTCACAGCAGCCTTCGTGATTCATCTCGGGTGTTTCCAACTTTCCAGAAGAGACCCTGCAGTGACTGTGGTTGTCGAGCCTGACAATCTGAATGACTACACCCCTCTTGCTGCATACCTTGTGGAAGGAAAGCTGCTTGTCACTCCAAGGACATTCATGTTAAATTAAGGTAAAGTTGGACTGGGAAGTGTTTTTTTAGTGTCTTCCGTAAATTGTATTACATGCAACTTATTTTCAATTCACTTCCAGTGTTTATTTCCTGATGATAAAGTGTTTTCTATATTGTTAACTGTGTTTCAGCTGATGCAGACACCTCAATGATGCTTCTCAGAGTTATCCTCTCACCTGAAGATATAAGGCGGGTCACCCTAGAAGATGTTCCCTCATCAGTTGATGATCTGTGTGCAAAACTGCGCAACACTCTTGGTCTCCGAGGGAACTTCATTTTACAGTTTGAAGATTCGGACTTTGGGAATCAGCTCTGCAATTTGACAGACATTAAGGAGCTACCAGCGGAACGAGCCACTCTGAAGGTTTTGTTCACATCTTCTGAGGTGGTTTCTGACTCAACACTGGATACTGTAAGCTTTGATTCCCCAAGTAGCAGTCAATCGACAGAATGGCCCGATCCTTGTGTTGTTCCAGCTTTCTCCCATGATGTTGAGTATCAGCTGAGAGCAGCAAATGATGCGTATGCCCAGGATGAAACTGTGATGGTCATCTCAAAGGGTGTGAAAAGTGAAATACTGGACAGACTTGCGGATATCATATCTAAAATCACAGCCTATCCCAACAAAGACCATTATGAAAGTGTAGCAAAAGCTCTTGTTGCAAAACACCCATGTCTCAAAGAGCCAGGGTCAGGTAGAGGGTGGTATTGCTGGGTATTTAGTTTGAGATTCAAGATGGGCAATTACCGTCAGAGAATGATGGCAGCTGGATGCCCTGAAGTTCTTGTAAATAAAAGAAAAAGGGGCGAGGAAAACCACAAGCCAGTCAAAAAGTCAAAAAAAGGAGAGATCCACTACCTGCCAGAGCCACCTGAGGGACAGACTACTGGGAAGTCAGAGAAAGATCGCAATACCATGGCACTGGAAGTGCAGAAAAAGGACTCCGATTTACAGCTTCTGGGTGAACTGATGATCGCAACATTCTCACAGCGAAGAAAGGAGATCATCGGTGACGAGCCACTGATCTCTGCTGTCATGGAGAGATGGCCTGCATTGTTTGGTCGGAGACAGGTAATCCTTTGCTAATCGAGTGCAGTTTGTGCAATTGTTTACTTCTACACAATATATTTTTGTACCTTCAGCTATAACACAAAAATAAAAAGGGCATATTTTACTACAAGATGAATAATTCTACTTAAGTTGCTGATAATACTATTACATAAGTAATGGAGTATAATATCATATACTCCATCATTTAATTATAATTGAGGACTTTCAATGTGGTACAACTACTATTACTGAACTATAGGATATTATACGTCAACAACATAAAGCATGTACTATTTCTTGCCGTTATGTTTTGGATTCCTCTCTTTAAATTACTACAGCTGTTACATGGTGCTGTAACATGGTGACATGGTGTTACATTTTTCTCTCACTCATGTAATTTCTCTGTTCTTTTGTCTGTTTTAGCTATGTGCCGAGTTCAGCAGAATCGTCACCAAAGACCTGCTGAAATCTTTGCTGGAAGGATTAGATGCCATGGTTCCAAGTCTGTTGGAGGCTTACAAAGCTGCTGTAGCATCTGGAAGAAGGTCGGCCATGAGTGGTGTTCTGCAGTGTCTTCAGAAAGAGGCAAGTATTTTACAGAGAAACTAGTACCAAAAATGTGCAAAGATAAGGATTCAAGCTTGGCTATCATATTGACCTACCCTTGTCTGTTTTCCCCTTGGAGGACACAAACCAGAACAGAAGAACGGCTGCCCTACTCGGTCTTCCAATATTTTTTGCAGAGGATTCCTCCAACGTTATCAGGATGTGTGATGTAAGTCACTATATTACTTATATTATACATTTACTTTTCTCTCGCTTAATTTGAGGTTTTGCCATAGCCAATATAATGCTCATTGTTACAATAGTGTGTATTGTTTAAGTATTACTATTGTTAATTTAGGAATTGCAATAATTGCTGAAAAAATGATGACCTTGCAATTTGTCGTGTTTTTATTTCAAGTTTGGAACAGTCAATTAAGATGTATGTGTCTTTGTTATTAGGCTCATGGAGAAACCCTCGATGTGATCCTGAAAGGAATGCAGGTTGGACTGTTGATAGGACATGAAGGCCCTCTGCTTGACTCATTTCCTCTGGAAGTCTTCAATGTGGCCGTGGTGCTAGAAGAGAAGATCATCCTACATGACCTCCGAGATGTGCCCACAGGCTTTGCCATGTTAATGGGGGCAATCTACTGCCTCAACCTCGAGTACCCCCGCAACATGAAATACTCTTTTGAGTTCCTTCAAAAGGTCATCATGACCATCAAACCAGACCAGTGCTCTGCAAGAATCCATGGACTCAGAAATAAACTGCTGAGATATCACCTCTAAACAAATGACTGTCATAGCTCCTGGAAGAAGGGAGTTTCTGTTTTGGACTGTTATTCTATATATTGTTCTTGTTTTCAGCAGTGTAGTTTGTAAAGTTTTGACAGCAGACCATAGATCTTACTCTGCATATCTCCATCTCGGCTTCAGTGTACCCAAGTAAAAATTAAAAAATGCCTAGGTCACGCAGTCAGTGTCAGAGATGAGAAAAAGCGTGTCGTATGACCAGTGTCCTTGGGGCCAGCTGTCATCCTATGTTGATGTGTGTTTTAAAAGTAGTGTGATGTCTTGTTCGGGTTTCATTTTTAAGTGAATATGTGTGCAACTATGCATACCTCAACGTTTCAGGTGTGTCTGTTACTGCAGTGAGGCGAGAGACCTGACGAACTCAGGTATGGTCAGCAGCATGGTCATGCAAGTGTATTGTATGGTTTCATTTTCTATTGCCAATTACATTTTGGGTATAAGTTGATGTATAACATGTTTTTTTTTAAATAAATGTTATATATCTGAACAAATGCGCTGCAAGAATTATTATTCATTTATGTAAACTTGCTATCCGAAGTCAATACAAATAATATATCTAAGATGAAACAAATGCATTATTACAATCTTCCTAACTTGAAATTATGAGTTATATCAATGTAGGACTTGAAAGTGTGAGTTATTATAATACTGAAATGTGAGTTTATTTGACAAGGTAAATAAAGTTTTCTTGCCCTAATAATGTAAGATTGGTAGTTGTCTCAACTCTAAGTATAAAGTTAAATCAACTGAGACAACTTAAAAAACAATGTTAATACAACTAGAACCTTCAAGTCATATCAACGAGACTGACTTGCATTAATAAGTTGAAACAAAGATTGTCTTCAAGTTGACTTGATTTGCTTTTTCAAGGCAGGAGGTGGACTTTCATTTGCAAGTTGAACTGACATGAACTGTTTTACAGTGCACTGGGCTTTCAACTAAAGACACAGCCACGCAAAAACTAGGGCATTTGTACAGCTCCTTATGGGTACTGCAATTAGTGAAGTGTTTTCCTCTGTGGTAAAACGATCAGCACTGCACCACCTAGGAAAGCGGTAGAAAGTCGCCTGGAGTTAAGAGCGGGGCTGCGTTGAGTGCATGGCTTCCTTCTGCAGGTAACGGGGAGACGCGCTCTGGCGGCGGTCTCGTTCAGGATCCGAAAATACAATTTAAATATTTTGCACACTTATTCCACTAATTCCTAGTGTGCCACTGGTTACGGTGCCGCGTGCCAATGCTGGCATGCGTGCCAGGGGTTGCCGACCCCTGCTTTAAATGTGTGACAGCACTTTGTACTATTAAAGGTCCCGTGTCACGCTTTTCCGGTTATTACCCGTCCCCTTGTGTGTAATGAAGGTTGTTCTGCATGTAAACGGTCTGCAGAGTCAAAAACCCTCAAAGTGCACCCTGTAGCGAGTAAAACTCTTACACAGAAAATACCTGCCTATGCTGCCCCAGAACGCCTCGTTGGAGATTTCTCATGTTCCATTGTTTGCTTCCTGGGTTCTGTGACGTGAGAATACCCAGATCAACAACAAATGGACCAAATGGACTAATGGCCCAAATGGACCAATCCGCAGAGCACCTCACACACCAGGATCCCTTGGGTAACTAACAGGGAGTCCCCATTGACTTGCATAGAGCTCCCTGAACGCTGGTAATAGACGAGTTGGGATGGCGGAGAAATGCTCTCCGCAGACCCGTTCTCACAGCGTTGTAAACCTTCTTCTTACTCAATATCAAGCCACACTTATTGTTTTTACTTCGGCTGTGAGTGTTTATGTGCTCAGGATGAGTTTCGCTGTATCGGAAATCTGTCCGCTCCTCGCAGCAGCTCACAGCAGCAACGAGCCTCGCAACGTCCCGACCAATCAGACCACACTGGGCTCACAGGGAGGGAGGGGGGGGGCAGGAGCTCCAACAAGCCGTTTAGGACAGAGAGTGAATACACATACTTTACAGAGATGCTGTGAGAAACCAATGTGATTTTGGAAAATTGCTCAACAATGGAATTATGATCAGTAGAAATGGCCATGACATGGGATCTTTAAACTATCAGTGATCTTTTTAAAAAGAAGATACATTTTTATACAGCGCTTTTCCAATTTCTCAAATCGCTTTACATTACATATTACATATATTAGACAGGTTATACATCGAGTACTGACCTCAAGTAGTCTGCGACCGCGAGCTGTTCAATATAGAAAGCCAAGAGTGCCACAATTGACAAATATTTCAACACGTTTTTCTTTCTCACCCCAAGCCCGTTTTTATATGATAATGAGCCGCACCTTCTGTTTTACAGGAACTAAATTCAAGTGTGTGCTACCAATCGGTGAAGGGTTAAGCCAGACCAAAGCAACTTTGTTACAAGCTGGCTCCTTTTGTAACAAAAGGAAAGATTATTTAAACATAAATTGCCCAAAACAATAATTTATTTATATCATCCAAACTGGTCACAAATAACAAATAAGCAAACTGAGGAGTGCTGGCCTGATGCACAGGGCTTGGCAGCCGAGAGAGAGAGTGGGACTGTTCTGCAGCCCTCTTAAATAGTCTGGAACCAGGTGCCACAGGTGGGCCTAATCTCTCCCGATTAAAGTACCTGGCTCCGCCTCCAGACTCTCTGCAAGAAAAAACTCAGGTTTCAACAGCACCATACGATGGACAACCACAGGGTTGTCACAATATATTGTGATAAAGTGTAGTGAAATCACGTGTAGCTTTGGCGTATTGGTGGAAGTTTAGGTTTAGTTTGTGAGGGAACAGGAATGCTGACAAGCTGAATCTATAGTTTTTCCAACCCAATTTAACCATCTTATTTCCGCATGACACAAGCTCAGACGTAGCTCTCCGCGGCATCCGGTGTAGCAACTTGCAAGCATTGAAGCGAAACGTTATAGCGGTCAGGGGAAAGTTGAATATTTAATATAACCTTTCTGCTACTTTATCGAGATTCCCAGTCGATCGCGAGATGTGTCTAAAAATAAAACAACAATATTCTGTTTTATCGTTAATGTCCTATAACATAATCTTCCTGTGCCAGAATAATGCACTTGAACGCATCAAAGCTTTGTCATTGGCCAGCGTGACCCCATGTGTTGGGGCGTGGCTGGTGGGCAGTGGGCACAGTTCGCTGACGTTGTCCGTGTCGACAGGAGTGACAGTCCGCACACACAAAAGACTGCAAATATGGCAGAAGCAAAAAAGCCCAAAATATATAATTTTCACTCCGAGTGGGAGGATGATTATTTTTGTATCTATTCCAATTCAAAGTCCATCTGTCTCATCTGCAATGCGAGCGTGGCTTTATCGAAGAAGGGTCATTTAGGAGCGGCATTTCAAAACAGTGCACAAACGCTACGAGACGGAATCCCCTCCTAATTCTGCCCTACGCTCCAAAAGGGGAGGGGCCTGAGAGGACAGCTCAAAGCACTGCAGTCCATTTTCACCAGGCCCAACAACAAGAGCAAGGCTGCTCCAGAGCATCTTATCGTGTCAGTCATGTTCTTGAGAAACACATGAAGTCTTTCAAAGACGGCGAAGTTGTGAAAGAAGCATTCCTGGAGGCTGCGACGCACTTTTTGGGGACAGTAAAAATAACAGAAGCATTTCAACAGGTTTTTGATATAATACAAACTCAAGTTAGAAACCGTTATTAATCAGCTGTACGTTTTAATTTGTTTGAACTTATTCATTATAATTATTGTACAAAATGGTATAAGAATGCAAACTTAAATTGATTATAGTCTATTATCAATTCAGGTTAAGAAACTAGTGTTGCTTGCATCCTATTTTAAAGGCATTTCTTTGTATACTCGACTAAAATGCAACACAAAAAGGGTTTGATTCTATTAATTTTGTCTCTTTTATTGCACGTTGGCAGCAGATTCCTGAGTAGCTTCAGATCTGAGTTGTGTTATTAATAAGCCTAATTTATACTTTTGTAGCAACACCATTTTTATATAATGACAAAGAAAGGGTTCAGAGTATTTTCTTTGTTCCTGTGTCACATGTGGCAGCACTGTTCAATGCTTCTTAAACATTACCCACTGTAGTGACGTGTGAATAAACTCCAACTCTATCAACAACACTGTTGTGTAACTTCAGTTAAATACTTGTATGTGTGTAGATTAGAAAGAGGTGAGATAAAGGATCTGCAGTATTTTAGGAAGTATTAATCGTACGAAGGTCAGTTTTAAACAAGTAGAAGTGTGTATTTACCTGGTAGTAGGCTGTCAGTAATGGCTACGCCTCTCTATTTGGACTGGTAGATCTTGGCAGACTGGCAACTTTAAAAGTAGCTCTCGGTTCAAAAAAGGTTGGGCACCCCTGGTTTACTACATATATTGTGCGTCTATACATGCAGTGTTCCTGACGAATGTGATGTTTAGTTCTGTAGAGAGTAATACCTCACGCAGTTGTTGCTGTGAGCCTTAACCCTTGAAAAAGGGAACTCCTCTCCACACGCGACACATTTTTGAGTTGGTCCAATTAATTCGTTGCAGCCTTTTGGTCGACATGCCTGTAAACAACACCATTTTAAATTACAACACAAGTGAACAATTATGTGACACCTGTTTTCATTAGACCACTGCAAAGAAACCTGAATTTGGACCCTGTAAGTTCCTCCCTTCTATAGTGGTGTCACAATATTAAAAATAGAATCTGTGACTTACAGTCACATAATTGTTCACTTGTGTTGTAATTTAAAATGGTGTTGTTTACATGACAAATCCGTGTCTGAGGATCTTTTGAATATCTCAAATAGTAGCCCTCATTGGGACAGGAGATGACGATTAACTGGCGACTTCTTGTATTTCCGGATATGAGATACTTACTGTTTCAAGTTGGTTCGTCGCATCCCGCAGAAGGTCTGCCAGCAGCCTTCCAGCCGAAGCCATCTCGCGAGTTGCCGTGTATGTACAGGATGTACACTCCCTTTCTCCGTGATGTCTTGGACGTTGAAAGTGGCAGCACCCAAAGCAGAAAGCATGATTCTTTGAAATGGAATATTCCAGCCATTTGTATTCTTCATACCATTTACAGTTAAAGAAGCAATTCTGCTGTCCTACTTTTGTGGCTGGATAATACCGGAGAGGGCACCTTGGACTTTCAACAGGTGACTGGCTTAGATCCCGGGGGGTCCTTGAGGCTGTCAGAGAGGTATCAGAGAAGGAGCAGCTATAGCAACCGGCTCTGGTTCTCCCTCCTCAAATTGTTGGTCATCTGCTTTATTTATTTCAGCCTGGCTGTCATTTACTTTGGCCCTCGCAGAGACGGGATCTGGGGCTGGGTTTACCTGCTAAGGCCGGCCTTTCTTCACTAAGGGCGACTGTGGCTGCGAGGGAGTACGGACGTCTTTCAACCAGAAGGTTGTAGGTTCGATCCCAGCCCATGAAGTCAAGATGTTGATGTATCCTTGGGCAAGATACTTAACCCTGAGTTGCTCCCGATGGCATGGCCAACGGTGTGTGAATGTGTGTGAATGTTAGTGCATGTCCTAACATACAATGGGTGTGAATGGGTGAACGACATGTAGTATGTAAAGTGTTTTAGACATTAAAATCTGATTTGTAAAACATCACAGACAGAAAGGCATATCCGTCATTTAATGGTAAGCTATTGAAATTGTGATTCCATAGATGTGTATCCCATCACCCAAATCCCCTGACTATTCTCTCAACTCAGTATTTACATTCTGATATTCAAAGAAAATCAGTAATATCTTTAAAAACTACAAGTCCTTTTCTATCAGCTGTGCACCGTTATGGTGTAAATATAACCTATCTACCAATTGGATCAAATATAAAAGTCAGCCGAATTACTATTGATACTGCAAGGAGACGTATTTTATGAAAAGAAATTGAAGATGTTGTTTAATTGTTGATATATTTATGATCCACGTCAAGTATTCAGTTTTGGCGGCAGTTCTCCTGTTTGTCCAGAAGTCTTCTCATCAGGGATCTATAAATAAAGAACTACGGCAGATATGTAATATTTAATGCAGCCGAACCGTGTATTACAATGCCGTTATGTGATGACTTCCAAAGAGAAAAGCAAGCACATTCTGAATTAGGTATTATTTTATTTTTCGTTGTCGGATATCATATCTTATTACCAGATCATATCCCGGCGTGCATTGCGGCTGAGGATCTTGGGTAATCAGTTTGGTGGGTTTGTGGTGTGTATCGCTCGAAATGTCCCGTCTGTTTCCGGTGACTTTATTTACGGCTAAAAAGCCCAAGATTATAGAATTAAATGAATAAATAAAAACAAGGATAATTGTGTGTTATTGTTGAGTAAATAACAGTGTGTTATTTAGAAAAGAATAACAAATTAGAAGGAAAAGATTTTAAAAAATACAGATTTCAGTATTTTGAGGCTCTAAACCCCATTTCTTTTCCTCACAGACGGAAAAAAAGTCTGACATTATACGATTTAAAATAAAAACAAATAAATAAAAAGATAAAACACTGGCATGTAATTTACCTTAGAATAAATAGAATGGTTTTGAATAATAGATGAGAGTCAAATCTACGTCACTTTACAGCCCCGTCCACTTTTGGGGAAACCAACGCTGTCATTTGAACGGTGATCAAGCCTGAAGCCACAGAGATCTTCTGTTACTGTCCTTTCTTCTTAGAGGAAGTACAGAAACACGTAACTCTGGATTTGTTTTAATGTTTGAGGTGCAATAAACGACACAGCGGATTTTTGGCATGTTAAAACTATTATTTTCTGCCTCGCTCAACAGCTGGCGAAATTACAGCCTCGCCTACTGATTTTAATTTGACCATATATCGAGCCCGATTCTCGATTTCAAATGTGTGCTCTAAAATGATATTTATAAATAACTATTATCATTATTATAAGCAAGACAATAAATGGCAAAGATATGTAGAAAATAAACGTATTTAAGATACGTATTTAAGATACGTTCATAAGAAACGTAACGTGGGAGAAAATACGTTTCTAGCTAAACGTAATTGAGAATGCAGTTTAGTTCTGTGGGAACGTCATTTTTAGGAGACAGGGTTGCACCCACGCACACACACACACGCACACCCCCCCTCCACACACACACACACACACACTTTGGATGAGTATTTGCCTTATCCACTTTTTGCCTCCTTTAGAGTTATTAGTAATTCAAGATTAATTATTGAATTAAATGTGTTACATAAGATAACATACTGAAGCTTTGACTTGATCATTTCGTTCACAACATTTAGACCTTGTCCTCTCATCTCTGCTAAAATAAGATACGTGTGCATGTTTGGGTGTTTTAACACTCCTGTAATGTACCTAGTCTTGACAGGGATGCAAACTCATCAGGTATGAAAAGAGAAAAAAAGGTGAGAAGGATCCGAACCCCCCGACCCCACGGAATATCGGTTTTACAATATATATATAAAAGCATTTATTTGTAGCAGTCAGGTTATAATTTTGGCAGCACTGTTGAGCATTTTGAAAATGTATTTTCATGCCTCTGCAAGGCTTAGTCTTTCTATCTGTATCGCCACTGGTGTTAAGTAACTAAGTTCATAAACTCAACAATTACTATACTTGGGCACAATTTTGAGATACTTTTACTTTATTTAAGTCTTTAAATGCTTTGCTACTTTGTTCTTCTACTACACTACAGTTCAGAGGTACATACATGGTTTACTTATACTCCACGACATGTATTTAATACCTTTTAGTTACTTTCCAGATCTGGATGAATGATGTGAAATATAACCAAGTGTTAAATCAGAATTTAGTTCCACCTGGAGTAAATCCACCAGCTACCCTGCAGTCTACAAAGCACTTCAGACCAGCTGCACCTTCACCAGCTTTGAGAACACTCTCATGATCAATCATTATAAAACATATCAGATATATTATTCTGAAATGGACCAATCTGCACAACGACTACTTTTACTGTCGCTATTTCCACTATATTTTGATGAGAATACTTTTATACTTTTACTTGAGTAACATTTTGAATGCAGTACTTTTACTGTAACATAGTATTCCTACACTCTGGTACTTCTTCTTTTACTCAAGTACAAGATCTGAGTAGCCTACTAAAGCTAACGTTAGCCAGAACCATTTTTCAGTGCACGCTCTGCCGCTCCGACAGGGAGCTCTGCTCTGAACACCTGAACACCCCGTTGTAGCTGTTCACCAGCGGTCCAGTCTGTGCCACAGTGACTCCGGACCACACAGTTAATATTAACGAACGGTGCGTTCGTTAAATATATCGTAGGTAATGTAGTTTGAAGCTAGAACATCTTCGCAGAGCCGACAGGCAGGAAGACTCGAGCACACAGCTCGCGCTTCATTATCATATATAAAAAAGAACACCATGCGTGTCATGATGGCACATAACAGCTCGCGGCTGCAGATTACTTCTACTATTTTTAAGGCTATTCATACTGCTCTGCAGAGGATGCCTGTAAGATTGGCAAGCTGTTAAAAGCCCATACTATGTGTAGTATAGTCCTAATGTCAGGGGCCTCTTACTGTCTACTTCTACATGTATTCACATTATATGGACCATGTTTCCACCTGGTGAAACTAGAGGCTGCACGGAACGCAGGCTACAATACAACCATTTTGTTCTGCTCTAACGATTCAATTTATAGATTCTACATCAAAACAGTTCGTTTTTATTGTTTCCAATGATAACGTCACCTTAAGTGGAGGAATGCAAACCTGTTTTCAAATGTAAGGTTTTGAATTAGTTTGACATTTCTCAGTAAAGACACCCTCAGACGCCCACTATCATTCATGCTATGCCTTCAGTGGTAACTCAGATGTTAAGGGGGTTGAAGCTTTTCCTCCCAAATCGGCAATGCTTTGTTTTTCAACAACGGTGTGCATTTCCTGCATAATATATGTTTCTCACAATTGTTTTTTGTTAGCTGCGCACAGCTGATACTGAGTCTTCTCGAGTGATGGATTATGACCTCTACCATGCTTACATGGACTCGTATGTTTTATTTCATATCTCACTGAAGTAAGAGAGAAAGAGATGGGTAAGTAAGACAATAAAGACATGGGAAAGTAAGAGAGAAAGAGATGGGTAAGTGAAAATAGAAAGAGGTGGGAGATGAGGATGAGAGAGAGATGAGGAAGAGAGAGGGACGAGAAAGAGAGAACAGAGAGAGATGTGGAAGAGAGAATAGAGAGAAGAGGGAAGAGAGGGATAGGAAAGAGAGAAGAGATATTTGCAAGTTGCATACTGGTACTGAGTTTTCTCTATTAATAGCTTATAGACAATACTCCCATAGCACTCAGTAGTAATGATTTTATGTGCTTTTTTAACGATAACATTGTTACTCTTAGAAACAAAATTAATGACCTCTTGCCTTCGACCAGTGTAGTGTTATCAACAGCTCCCGGAATCGTAAGTTCTAATATTACACTAGATAGTAAACTAGAATGCTTTTCAGCCATTAACCTTGAACAATTACATTCAATGATTCTCTCTTCTAAACCATCAATGTGCATGTTAGACCCAATTCCAACTAAGCTGTTGAAGGAAGTTTTTCCATTAATTAGCACTTCTTTATTAAATATTATGAATATGTCTTTATTATCAGGCTATGTTCCACAATCATTCAAAGTAGCAGTGATAAAACCGCTTCTTAAAAAGCACAACCTCGATCCAGAGGTTTTAGCCAACTATAGACCTATTTCCAATCTTCCGTTCCTCTCAAAAATTCTTGAGAAAGCGGTCGCAAAACAGTTGTGTGATTACTTAAAAAACAATGATTTATTTGAAGATTTTCAGTCTGGCTTTAGAACACATCATAGCACAGAGACAGCTCTGGTTAAAGTCACAAATGATATTCTAATAGCCTCAGACAAGGGACTTGTCTCTATTCTTGTTTTGCTCGATCTCAGTGCTGCATTTGATACTATCAACCATGATATCCTATTGCAAAGACTAGAGCACTTGGTTGGCATACAGGGAACTGCTTTAGGCTGGTTTAGGTCCTATCTATCTGAACGCTCTCAGTTTGTACGTGTCAACGATGAATCTTCCACGCAAACCAAAGTTAGCCATGGAGTGCCACAGGGCTCAGTGCTCGGACCTATTTTGTTCACATTATATATGCTTCCGTTAGGCAATATTATAAGGAATCATTCTGTAAACTTTCATTGTTATGCGGATGATACTCAACTATATTTATCAATTAAGCCTGATGAAATTAATCATCTAAATAAAATTCAAGACTGCCTTAAGGACTTAAAAACGTGGATGACCTTAAACTTTTTGATGTTAAACACGACCAAAACTGAAGTTATTGTACTTGGCCCGAAGAATCTACGAAACAAATTATCTAAAGATATACTAACTATGGATGGCATTAATTTGGCCTCCAGTGAGACTGTAAGGAATCTTGGTGTTATATTTGATCAGGATTTATCCTTTAACGCCCACATAAAATCAATTTCAAGGACCGCCTACTTCCATCTACGTAACATTGCAAAAATCAGGCATATCTTGCCTCAAAACGATGCAGAGAAACTAGTCCATGCATTTGTTACTTCTAGGCTGGATTATTGTAACTCTTTACTATCAGGGAGTACCAAGAAGTCAATCAAGTCGCTTCAGCTGATTCAAAATGCTGCGGCTCGTGTACTAACCAGAGTTAGGAAAAGGGACCACATTACTCCTGTTCTGGCTGCCTTACACTGGCTCCCTATAGAACACAGGATAGAATTTAAAATTCTGCTTCTCGCCTACAAAGCCCTTAATGGGCAGGCGCCATCTTACCTTAAAGAACTCATTATACTCTACTGTCCTACTAGGGCATTGCGTTCCAAGAATGCAGGGTTGTTGGTTGTACCTCGAGTCTCTAAAAGTACAATGGGAGCCAGAGCCTTTTCTTATCAAGCTCCACATTTGTGGAATCAGCTTCCAGTTTGTGTTCGGGCGGCAGACACCCTATCCGTTTTTAAGAGTGCGCTTAAGACCTTCCTTTTTGATAAAGCTTATAGTTAGGGCTGATTAGATTCAGCCCCTAGTTTTGCTGATATAGGCTTAGTTTGTCGGGGGACATCTTACTTCTTCCTTCTCTCTGTCTATACCCGTGTACTCTCATGTTCCGATTAACCCAGCTTCCCCAAATGTCTTTCTTTTTGGGGTCTATATATGCTGGGATCCGGAGTCATGGATGATCCTGCGGTCCTGTGTCCTGGATCGCGAGCGCTGGATCTTGAGTCGTGGCTGTGGTCCTGGATCATAGGTCCTGGATGGATATCCTCGTGGATTCATCTTCCTATTATACACACATGCATTTCCAGACATTTGGACTACCTATGTTGCAAATGTATTATCTTTTCAATTTACACACGGCATCTATTGCACGTCTGTCCGTCCTGGGAGAGGGATCCCTCCTCTGTTGCTCTCCCTGAGGTTTCTCCCATTTTTCCCTTTAAACTGGGTTTTCTTTGGAAGTTTTTCCTTGTACGATGTGAGGGTCTAAGGACAGAGGGTGTCGTATTGTCATACTGATATTCTGTACACACTGTGAAGACCACTGAGACAAATGTAACATTTGTGATATTGGGCTATATAAATAAACATTGATTGATTGATTGAATACCATGTTTAAATAGACTCCTACGTTGTTATTACATTATGTGACATATGTAAGAAAAGGGAGGGGAGAGTAATTGATCTCATATTGAAACATTCATTTCTCAAACCTATGTTTTATGGAAGAGGAAATGTACTTCTGATAAACTAATCTTTTATCAAACGGTAAATGGTGAATTAATATAATATTTAGAATCATTGAGAAAGGGTTATATCCACAGGGACTAGCTCACATTTAACTTAAAATAAAATTTCTCTGCTTTGGACTGATGAGTATATGATTCTTGCATGTTAAATGACTAACACAAACCTTACATTTATGCATGTGCATGTGTCAGGAAGGCTCCCAAATAATTCTGAGGGGCCTATCCTATTTTTGTAATTGAATGATAATGTGTTAATCCATTACCTTGAGTTGTCTTCACTCAGGAAAACATCTATCTATCAAGTGTTAACCCAATAACTAGGACAGCTCCAAAGGCCAAGGGTCAGAGAGAGAGGATTACACTCTCCGGCTGCAGAGAGCACCCCCAGCCACGGGCAAGGAAGCACGAGGTCGTTCGAGATGAGAGGATTCTAATCTTCAACTTTCTGATGGGATGGGATACTTCTTCATCTTTCTGCTCGGGGGGGGGCCAAACAGACAACTCTGCAGGACGAGCGATGGCTTCAGAGGCTTCATACAAGGTTCCATGTTTCTTGGAGAGGCAGATGTCTTCCTAACCTCTCCCATCACGGGGGGGGGCATCTGGATGTGCCACTTGGAATAGGCTCTGCTCTCAAGCAGATAGCAGAAGGAATGCAGGCAGATGAGCCGCTGGTTGACTGGGAGATCATAAAGTGCTCACTGAATGAGCCACAAAAAGCAGAGCAATTGAGGGGTTGAAATATGGCGCTGTGATGAAGAAGAGTTTTGAGCCAATCAGCATCTCAGTGCTAATCTACAGTATCAGGATGCCTTTACACACCAGACACTCTGTGTCATAAAGAGAGGAGGAGAACGAGTCAGGAGGACATGTTCTTCCAGCTCTTGTACAAAGATAACATTTGAATTGAATGACCAGATGTTTACAGATGTACAATTAATGATAGTTCTTATATTTCCGATGAACAGACATGTGTTAAATAGTGGTGATAAATATATTTTGTCAGATCAGATTACACTTTCACACTACACAAAATAAATTAATTGATATTTTCAGATTATAAGGTATTGAACAATAAGGTATTTCTAATATTATAACAGATGATGTTAATAATATCCTTAATTGTCCAGCAATCAGGTTTAACAACACTACTCTTCAATGTATTACCCATGCACAGACAGACCTAAAATGATGTTTACATTTTTAAATATTTAAACCTTCCTTTCCAGGTTTTACAAAAGTCTTTGAATATTTGCCTAACTTTTCCTTTTCAGATTGTTAAACATTTTGAGAATTGTTTAGTTTTCCCTTCGGATTTTGAAATGACATAATGATTGATAGTTGAAGTAATGTAATTATGTTATCACGCCATAGTTTTTGATTTAATATGTAATGAAGTAAACATAAATCCTGAATTGAGGACACTGTAATTTTGCAGATTACGAATTGATCAAACCACTGTGAATCTTATACCTTAACTGTGATTTTATACTTCACCTGGATCTCTTATGATCCTATGTTTTAAATGCATTTGACTAGTGATTGCCTTAAACTAAATCTTTAAACTGCAAGCTGGTTTTGATTTTATAGTTTGATAAGTGAGATCAGCTAATGGTTACATGTTAAAACATATTATTTTAAAGAAGATGTTTTGCTATTATGCGTCTGTGTTTTATGTGTGTTCATTATTGTGCTTTTGACAACAGACAATCCAAACATTGATGAGAGATGATTTTCTATTGTGATTGTCTGTGTCAATCATTGTGGTTGAATGTTTCAGTCTTGTTCTACTTTGTGATGTAATTGATGTTGTGTAAGACCACACTCAAATCTGAAGACGCCTATTGATTTAAGTATTGACCAAATTATTATTAGACTAACGTTTTCATGTTATCAAAGATGATTAAAAAGAGTGGGCTGTGAGGGAATAATTTTAGCTTTACTAAGATATATGACCTTTCGGCCTGTTGACGTTTTACGACCAAGCCGAAGTCTGTTATCTGTCTTAAGGAATGGGAAGTGTCAGCTTTTGCTGCCATTATCAGTTTAACTCTCGGTCACAAAATGGTGTATCGCTGTGGGAACGCTGGCTTCTAAACACCACTGACAAGTGATTGAGTATTTCTAGTTGGGGGATAATCTCCTCAAGCTCCACAGATGTTTACGCCTCCCCCAATATGCTGATTAGCTCTCTGAAGCTAATTAAAAGGTCTGCGAAGGGAGAAGGGATTCAGAATTGACATGGCAACCCACCCGTGCAGTCAGAATCTTTGACTGTGTGACTTGTGATGTGAAATTCTCCGGCCGATGCTTGTATGAAATCCCAGTGTTTGACATCAGAATTCCTGCTCGTCCCGTGTCTCTCTGAGTCCTGACTCTTCATTGCTACAGAGGTTTCCCTTACAATCACGGTGAATGCTGAACTTGATGGGCCCACCGGTGGGTCCGGACCATGACATGAAACACTGGCTTGCTTGTATCAAATCAATACATCGCATACATCATTGGAACGGGAAGAATCTCAGCTACAACACCAACTAAATCATTTCCATCTCCAGTAAACACAGCCTACATGGCAAGCATTTTTATAATATACAGTAATGTAAAATAAGCACTATCTTTGAACTTACTGCCAAAAATAATATGAAATTCACCCCTGGTGTCATTCTGTCTGTCACCTCTTGATTCTTCTTGCTTTCACTGTTCAAATGAGATGTCAACCATCAAAATTGGATAAGGGTTTCCAGAGATATCACTGTGCAAAACACACCGGTCAATTTTGACCGAAAATAGCATGGGAAGGGGGGTATGACCTAACGCAAGAGAAGGGTTAAATGTTCTATAAATGCCATTCAGAACAATAATACAGCAGCAAACAGCTCTTCCTAGATATATATATATATATATATATATATACATACATATATATATATATATATATATATATATATAAGGGCTGTCAAACGATTACAATTTTTAATCAGATTAATCACAGTTTAAAAATTAATTAATCATGATTAATCACCATTCGAACTATGTCCAAAATATGCCATTTATTAATGTATATTGTTGTGGGAATGGAAAGATAAATGAAAGAAGGCGGATATATCCATTTAACATACAGTATCTATGTTTATTGTAACATTGTTCTGTGTGTCAAAATGAAAGACAACCCACACACCTATCAATCATCAAACTGTGGGGTCTTAATTCATTACGTGTTGATTTCTAACAACGGGGGAGTACTTCAGGAAAGTCGACAGAGGGGGGGGGGCTAGTGGAGTACTTCGTGACCACAGAGAGAAGGCTTGTTTGAGACAAGCAAGACCTGCGCAGACCTGCGCAGTTGCGATCAACGTCTTGCTAGTGCGTTGCATGATGGTTAGTCATTTTGTCCGACTTGCTCTGGAGGCTCGCCCACATGAGACTTTGAAATCTCGCGGGACAAAGACGCCCGCAGCCTTGAGAGCGAGGCGAGGCGAGTTGGCGCAGTTGCTCTCCAGGAGCTGCGGAAGCGAAATGCTTGATGGGAAACGGCTCGCTGGTATCTCGAGCTGAGCGCTCATTGGGGGTTTTTACCACGTGCTGCTGATGAAACTCTCCATTTGGCTGACAAAAGTTTGTTGTTGTTTTGTGTCAGTTTTACGTCGCCACATCCATTCCCATTTTTCATCATTGTTCCACAATGTTTATCATCATGAAATTAATATCTATATATTTTATACTATAGCCTACTGCTTACCGTTTTCATACTTTAAATATCTTAGCATATTCATACACACTGTTCATACTGCTCACAGGCTGATATCTAGTGTATTCATACACACTGTTCATACTGCTCACAGGTTAATATCTAGTGTATTCATACACACTGTATATTCATCATTCAATTCATTATATGTTATTCTGTAGATTGTGTACATTACTTTTCACTTTACTGCTTGTTGCACCTGGTTAGAAGCTAAACTGCATTGTGTTGTCTCAGTACCTGTAATATGTGCAACAACAATAAAGTTGAATCTAATCTTGAGCAGGAACAAATGTATTTACTGAGTACATATCTGACATTAACGTTTAAACACATGTGTGCATACTTTATAAATGCAAACCGAGTCAAGCCGACTCCGGAGGTGGCGGTATGCACCTTAAAGTTGTTTGCAATCCGCCAAAAAACCGAGAGAAGAAGAAGAAGAATGCGAAGAAGAAGATGAAGAAGAAGAAGCCGACTCGGAGCTGTCCGACTTCAGGCGAGCTTTTTGACACCTCCCCCGGCTGCGATCGGCTACTCTCGTCTACTTTCGAGGCGAGCCGCAATGTGTCTCAAACAAGCCTAGTGAATGTTATGATCAGCTGTTTTAGCGCAGTTCTCCAGTGAAGGGGGGAGTCTCCCTCCGCAGCCGGTTGGCGTAGTTTTGGCACAGTTCCGTTGTACAGACCGACGTTAACAGCAGCCCTGTCTGTGCACACGGAGACCGACTCTGTCGTCCGGTGATCTAACCGCCTTCTGGAAAAGCTTCACAAGTACGTCGGGACGCAAATGCGCTTTGTGACACAAGTGACGGTACGCATTTCAGATTACGCACATAACCTGCGTACCAGTTATGTGCACCCCTGTACCAGAGCCATATTATTACAATTATATGGTTCTGCCCTGTACTACAGCAAAAGTATTCTGCGTCGCACTTCCTGCAACAACACCACACCGTTATCAAAGATGTTCTATTGAGAAGACGATCACTACGTGACAAACGTTTTCAAAACCGTGGCTACTGAAATCAATCTTACTAACTGCTGTCTGTGCAATTTACTCTGCGCGAGTTGGCGGACTTTATTTTGCTTACTTTAACATCATTTTTCATGGTGGGGCTAAGCCATTTCTTGGTATGGGTGTAGCCTACCCCAGCCATACCCTGGCGCTGCCACTGGTGGCATGTATGGGGCGGGCCATTCTGCACATGCGTTAAATGCGTTAAATATTTTAACCCAATTAATTCAAAAAATGAATTACCGCCGTTAACGCGATAATTTTGAAAGCACTAATATATATATATATATATATATATATATATATAGTGGAGTGATGTTTCTCTCTTCTGTTTGTTTCCAACTCCAATAATCATTACATGTGCTGCATTTTATTCAAAGCATATTTTGCTCTCAATGTCAGGAGAGTGTCCTGCCTGCATTTTGCTCTTGGAGTGACTACACCTCAGCAGGGCAGGTAGAGCCCCCCCAACACACACACAGTTATGTTGGCAATGATCTGTTCCTCTGTGAAGCCGACAGGTTTGAGGGTAAGGACTGTGTTCTCCTGTCACCTTCTGTGTGGCTCCATTGATGATCCAGTTCTCATTCTCTCAGTGCAAGCTGCCTGCTGATATTTGATGAAACATTTGTGCGTCAGCCAGAGCCTGAGAGTGTTATTGAACATTAATGATAGTGAGGTGGGGTTAGGATGCCTCTGCAGAGGGGGGGGCTGTCAAAATATATCTATCAAACTATCTATCTATCTATCAAACTATCTATCTATCTATCTATCAAACTATCTATCTACAGATGTAGCACTCCAGATCAGACTCAAATGGGTGTGTCCCAGTCAAAAGCCCAGCGGATGCCAGTGGCTGGGGGTGTTGCCAAATTGCTAGAGGGCGTTGCCCAATTTCCCCATTTGTTCAATTACAGGATTTAACCATGAGATGGCGCTTCATTCACAAAATACACAATGGGCGTTGTAGAAACATCAATATTTTAGATCAAATAAAGTATATAGTTTGCTTTATGCAGTATATTTATTGTAATGTTGTACAGTAGATTGAAGTAAATCAACTTATACATTCAGATAAGATAAGATGGACCTTTATTAATCCCGTGGGGAAATTCAGTAGTTCAAACAGCAACAGGGTGAGAGTGAAAAACAGGACAGCACAGATTCACACAGATTAATAAAATCAAAAATAAAATGAGCGATAAAAATAATAATAATAATGAGAAACTATGAAATAAGAAATGAATAAAACTAAAATGTAATTATCATATCATATATTATAATGTATTGTATTATTAAGTAATATCATACATTAACCCCATTATAGCAGATGCCACATTAAATGGATGAACACATGTATGCATCAATAATTACAACAGAGTATTTCTAAATACAAGTTGTAAAAATACTTATATGTATTTAATATTAACCCTTTGGAGTCGACCGTCACGCCGGCGTGATCAGATCACATGACCTGTTCAAGCCGGTGCCGCATAAAAACAACAGTCCGGACAACATTGCCGTGTGTTTCTGTCGAAAGTACTGGCTTGAGACTATATACCAGTCTTTGTTTCATGCAAAAAGACCCAGTAAACACGGAGATACGATGATATAAAGTTAATACATTTCAAAAGTAGGAAATATGGAAGCACATATTTGAATATCTTCGCCGTATTTGATCATTTTACGAAACAGAAAATACTGGAAACTGTAGATCCTGCTCAACAGGATGTATATGTGTATTTCTGTCGAAAGTACTGGCTTGAAACAACTATATGCCAGTCTTTGTTTCATGCAAAAATACCCAATAAACACGGACATACGATGATATAAAGTTAATACAGATATATTTCAGAAGTATGAATAATGGAAGCACATGTTTTAATATCTTTGCCGTATTTTATAATTTTACGAAACGGAAAATACTGGAAACTGTAGATCCTGCTCAACAGGATGTATATGTGTATTTCTGTCGAAAGTACTGGCTTGAAACAACTATATGCCAGTCTTTGTTTCATGCAAAAATACCCAATAAACACGGACATACGATGATATAAAGTGAATACAGATATATTTCAGAAGTATGAATAATGGAAGCACATGTTTTAATATCTTTGCCGTATTTTATCATTTTACGAAACGGAAAATACTGGAAACTGTAGATTCTGCTCAACAGGATGTATTTACCAGGGAGGGGGTGAGGTAATCAGTTAAACGGAGTGATACGAAACGAGACGAAAAGAGACGAAGAGGGACGGCGGGAACCGAAGAGAGACGGCGGGAAATGGAGAGAGACGAAGATATACGAAGACAGGCGGCGGGAGACGAAGAGAGACGAAGAGAGACGAAGAGATACGAAGACATACGAAGACAGGCGGCGGGAGACGAAGAGAGGCTGCGGGAGACTGCGATTGAAGTAAAGTGACAGACAAACATTGATAATTTAGATATAGTTAGATAGATTTAGAGTTGTGAAGACTCAACTATGATGAAGAGAACTCTGAACGTGAGTCAAGCTTTAAGCTTGTTTTTTGACATGGAGGAGGAGGAATCTGTGATGTTGTCCTCTGTGTCGTAGTTTACAGAAACCGCTTTGAAGCGTGGCACAGATAAAGACAGAAAAAACAGATTGTTGTACATAATGTGTATATATATATTTGTATTATATTTATAATAACACTTTTGCCTTATCAGAATGAAATCCCATGCTACCTCAATTAAACGTTCACATTATCATAGTCACATCCCATGTATATATTTCCAGCTTTTAAATGGTTTCGTTGTGTATGTTTGTGTTATGAAAAATAAAATCATTTTCCAAATCTGTTTTTACGTTTTTTTTGTGATTTTGGGTCCAAAATGTTCATATAGTAGAAGATCACTGTTCTAAACAAAGTCAAAAATCCTACATCCAAACGAAATAAATATAATTAATCATGATGAATATGTTACATACATTTTCACTCTTACACACGGATATTCTCCTTTTGCTCTCATGAGAAATCTACTAAAACAAAGTATGTCATGTATATTTAGTTTTCGTTGATGAGACGAGACGGACTAAGGTGTTAATGATGGACTATCGGACATTCAAAATGCAGCATTTTACGTTTCTAACTTGCAATATCATTATTTCCGCTCTCTTCAGAAGAGCGATCTCCCATGTGTGCGGGGGATCACAGGAGGGGGGAGGAGAGCTGTGGAATGTGACACACATTCCGATGGCCAATTCGTTTTAAACAAAGGGTCCCCAACATACATATAGGAGACATGGGGGGGTTGGGCTGGTGAACGGGCAGCACATCACAGAGGCATTTAAAAAGTGAAGACAATACATTCTGGAAATGTTCACATCAGGCACCTTCAAGTTAAACAATACTACTGTACAGTAAACAATTAGCACAGTAAATTATGTGGATTAAATCACATTTATTTCGTTAAAAATAAACGAAATGACTCGGTTTGCATTCATAAAGAATGCACAAACGTGTTTAATCGTTAATGTCAGATATGTACTAAGTAAATAGCCTACATTAGTTCCTGCTCAAGATTAGATTCAACTTTATTGTTATTGCACATATTACAGGTACTGAGACAACGAAATGCAGTTTAGCTTCTAACCAGGTGCAACAAGCAGAGAAGTGGAAAGTAATGTTCACAATCTACAGAATAAAATATAGAATGAATTGAATGATGAATAAACAGTGAGGGGTATGAATACACTAGATATCAGCCTGTGAGCAGTGTGAACAGTGTGTTAATCGTTAATGTCAGATATGTACTAAGTAAATAGCCTACATTAATTTCATGATGGATTAAAGCACATTTATTTCGTTAAAAATAAACAAAATGATTACATGTAGGGTGAATTGCCCTAATGTGGAAACATTTTGCATTTCAGACTTCGGGAATATATTGCGACATGAAGCCGATACAATACATCAAAATCGAGTAACATTCTGAAATCCCCAGGATGTGTCCTAATCAAACCAAAAGAGAACATGCAGATATTAAACTCATACAAGAAATGGTAGACATATTAGTACTCTTAGTGCCAAGTTGTCTCAGACAATCTGTTTTCCTAATGTGGGACAGTTCTGTGCAAAATGTGGGACACTGAAAAGTCTATTAAAAAGCCTCAGTCACCTTCATTCATGTAATAAAAAAATCTCAGGCCAGTAACACTCAAAGCTACAGTAAATGTGCAATACCATGCTATGTTACTATTTATAATGTTATTGTTGTTACAACAGAAGATGTTTTTATTTAAATTGAAGTTAAATGCATCAATCTGGTGCACTGAGGGCAAAATTAGTAGATTTTGCTCTCAACACTCATATGAAACAGAACTGTTCTTACAATGTGTGTTGGAAGGTATTAAATTACTATGCATATGTTATTGTGTAAACACACAGCTGATCACCTGAGAGCTGCCGTTTCATTCAGAGCGTTTAAAAAAAACGACGGTCTGATTTCAACAACTCAATGTGTGATTATTATAGCAGTAATATTAGACACTAATAATACAGTACACTATTAACACTGTACATATTATTGTTTGCCCGTGGATAGGGTGATCGGTAGTGAGAGCCGCTGCATTTTCCTCTGTCGGATGTGATATAAAAACAAAGCGATTATTGTTGTTGTTGTAAACTCACGTGGATTAAATTTAGTGCATTCATTTCAACTCGCGAACATATGATACATTAAATGAATGCGAGGATGACGATCGAAAATCGTTTGTTTGACCCTGGATGCATTTCCTGATCTAAAAACATAGCGATGGTTTTGTACTTACGCCTACGTGAATTAAACATTATTTTGTTAAATAAAAACATGGTGATGTTTAGTAAATTATTACATGTCTCTTACTTAAGCACAGAATATGATCCTATCCGTGACATATATGGATTTTAACAAATATCCGCTATATCAGATACCTGATCAGCTGTTTATTTCACATGAGTTTCAGTGTGGCAGCTTCTCACGGCTCCCCCTGGTGGATCCATGATCCATTGCAGCTGGTTTCATTATAATTAAATGTATTTATCAAGGGGGCGTTTCAAATCCTGCGGGGGGGTTTTCCTTATCAGCAGGGGCCCACCCCGTGCCGATCACGGACCCGCACGGGTAGGCGTCTGAAACGAAGCGCTACATCTGTATCTATCAAACTATCTATCTATCAAACTATCTATCTATCTATCTATCAAACTATCTATCTATCAAACTATCTATCTATCTATCTATCAAACTATCTATCTATCAAACTATCTATCTATCTATCTATCAAACTATCTATCTATCTATCAAACTATCTATCTATATATCAAACTATCTATCTATCAAACTATCTATCAAACTATCTATCTATCTATCTATCTGTAATGATAGTTACGGCTGTAACTACGGTTCTATGAGTCCCGGATGACCGCCAGAGGCGGTGCTTTAAGCACTGGATATGTCCATCGCGCGCATGCGCAGCTCGAGTACCAATAACAACAAAGTCACCTGTGACCTACGTGACACCGGCTATATCAGCCGGTGTCGTCAGAGGATATGTTCCCAGAATCTTCTCGCGAGCACACAAGAATTCTGAGTGACAGGAAACTCTGGTGGCAGTGATGTACCTGAACGCGTTCATATTTTGGGCGAACGTGAACTGAACCTACTGTATTTCCGCTAGATGAACGTAATTGAGAACGCATTCATTCTCAGCGCTGTATAACGGCGTTCAAAAGTGAGTTCATTCTCAGCACTGTATTATAACGGCGTTCAAAAGTGTGCCAGATTTGATATACCTTTCAACCGAAAACCCAGTTAAAACACACCGTAAACAGGCTTCAAAATAATGCGGAAAACCACCCAATCTGGCAACAGCAAGCTGCCTGTGACGCGTACGCGCCTCTCACCCCTGGCTGCCGCACTAAAATATAAATATACTAAATATATCAGACTCCTCACAACAAACAATGTGGAACCGCGGAACCGGCGAGCATTGCCGAGAGCAGCCATCCCCAGATTGATGCTTTTAACTTCAACATTTAAAAAAAAATCTTCCCAGGGGAGCATGCCCTCCGGACCCCCGTAGAGGAGGTTAGGTCCCCCCCACTTAAATCATGTTCACATGGATAGGAAACTAAATACATTTGCACACATATTGTGTCCATATCTTTCTGTTTTGGTGGTCACGCCACACCGTGCACGTGCATGCATACACGAGTCATGGTGAGATATCTGGATTAAGAGGTTGCTTTTTCTTTGCACAGAATGAAATGAATGGGCTGTGATTTTAGTTTTTTTAAGCAGAGGTCAATAACTTGTACGACCCTCTGAGGATATTGTAAACATTTAAATGGCCCTGGAGAGGAAAAAGGTTCCCCACCCCTGCTCTACGGCGTCGGCGTATGAGCATTTAAAAGAGTTTTACGTTAAATGGGGCGAAGCCTGCGAGCTAGTTCAGGCAGTCAACTCGAGCACTTATGCTGCATTCATACATAACGCCCCCTTGCCGCTCTACAACCAACCAAACAGAGTCTCCTTAATATGCCGCTCTATTTAACCTGCCAGATCTCTCACCATGCATTGCTTGCTGCTGCTATTGATACAGCTACGTCGCTGCTGCTTGCTGCGTTCATTTGCTATTGCTGCATTCATTTGCTATTGCTGCGTTCATGTTCGTGCTGCTGCGTTTCATGTTGCTGCTGCTTGCCTGCCGTTGCTGTCCTTGCAAATGTCTATTGCAATCTCCGACTCTGGAACCGAATCGTCATACGCAAGAAGCCGTAAGAAATGCCTCATTCCCGAAACACAGGCTAGCTCAGAGCATGGTTCAGACGCCGCTGGAACGAGCCACAGGTCCCGCACGACACGCATTCAGGTGTCCCTTCCGTCCTCATCTGGAGTAGCTTTTAATATCCTCTGGGCCAGAGGAAGTCCCGAGTTCTACGCCAGCTCCGGTAACAACCCCTCTCTTGTGTGTCAGCTAAGAGTCGCACTGTCTCTCGGTCGGTGGGTATTTAAACAACAAAAAAGGCAGGAGTAAGCTGACTCCGGCATTCCCAAAGTACCTGCCATCCTGTCCTACCATCTCGAAGTAAAATCAGCGCTTGAAGCCTTTAATTGCACGATATATTCCCGTGAACGAACTCGATTTCCTCTACCTGCAATGTAAACAAATGTTTCTACTTCCGCGTTCAACCACGTTGTGCCACTGACGTCACACTCCCGAGGATTCTGGGAATTGGAGTCCCAGATCCAGCCACGAGTTCTTGCTTCCTGACAGGTATATAATACTATTCTGCATAAGCAATGTTTTATTATGGAAATATTTGGCCTGCAGTAAGTCATATTTGAGGCAATTATACAGAAGTTGATTATATATAAGTACTTATACTAGGCCTACTATAAATCAATGAAATTAAAAACGGAAATAAATTAATAATTTCCATCACGTGAATATGAAGGGAAGCTCGATACATTTTTGACCATCATTTTAGACTTCAAACGTGCTCCTACAGTGTCTTTTCTATGAATACCATGAATCATTCTCTGCCAAGCGGCCATATACATTTAATCACCTACCAAAGAAGAGTTTTTCCTCACAGGAATTAAGCTCTACCTGCAATATCTGCCCCTCGCTGGGTGTGCCTCAGGAGGCTTCATTCATGCTGCAAATCGTTTCCAAGCTCTTCCTAATCACAGATGTTCGTCAAATGACCTCATCACAGGCTTAAATCAAGGTTTCTTAGCAAGTTATGCTGGCTTCCAGGGACCCATGTCTGTTGAAACCTGCACTCAAGACTGAAGTTTGCACTGAAGGAGCCAGGAGTATTACACGTGCTGCTATTTAAACGTTTAAAAACACGACAGGCCCCTAGCCTAGTGCTAGGAGGAATTATTCTAGCAACGTTTCTTTATTGAGCCGTTCCTCACAATTATTCTGTTAAGACTTTATTAACTACTACAATTGTTCCCGTTTCTTTGCTCTGTAGATGACATGAAAGGGAAAGCAGACATCCCATATGCCTCCTGTGGCATATATATTTTAAGGTTTTACAATCAAATGTGCATTTGGTTGCCTGGTTAACCTTTGCAGGGGGTGCCCACTGCGGGTGGCAGAACAGACCTGAATCCAGTAGACTTCTCAGATGACTAGAGATCTTCTCATAGTCCAAGACAGTTAACAGGCACAGCAGAATCCCGATATGGGCCATTTCCCCAGACCAGCACACAGTATCCGCGATGTTCCTGGAGCAAAATCAGCACAGCAGCAAAGGACAGGCGAAAAGAGCAGCGTGGAAGCGCTCCGGTCCCTCCGTGGTATCCCCGGGGGGAAAGCAGGCTCTGCAACAGCAGAACCAGGACAGGTGGAAAGCAGGCCCCAGCGGTGGTAAAATCCTCCTGCGTACAGCAGCACACGCCCGGTGGAAGCAGGCCAAGCCCGAAGCGTGGATCCACTCCGTCTCTCCGCGACGACTCCGAGGTAAAAACCTCTCCAGTACAGCCGTATTCTACAGGTGGGAGCAGGCCTCCGTAGATCGCAGGCAGCAACAGGTGGAGCCGCTCCGTCTCTTCGCTCCGTCTCCGGAGGTAAAACAGCTCAGTACAGCCGGCCTCGGCAGATCGCAGACAACTAAAACTACTACTTGTATAAGCAGGGATGGCTCAAAGTTTGTAAGCAGGAGAGCTAGATGCTAACATATGCCAGATGCTAACAGGTAGTGCGAGCCTGTAGAAATTGCGACTGCCTCCAATGACGTGATGACCTTAAGGCACCGTAGTCTTAGGTCACGTTCACACCTGCTTGGTTAGTACTATTGAATCGGTCCCTGTAGCGTTAACCCCTTGATGCGGTTCGTTGGATTGGTGTGGAAGCAGTCCGATACCTCTGCTCCGCCTAAAAGAGGTGGTCTCGGGGTCGCTCGCTAGTAAACTCCGGAGAGGTTCATTGCTGGTGTCCGCATCAAAACATGGGAAACAACTATTTGCGCATCATCGCTTGTTTTGCTATCTATGCTGCGAACATACCTATAGGGTCATGCATTCATTCTGGTGACTGCTTACCTCACTGGTCCCCTGTGTACAGAGAAAAGGCAGTGGTACAATTTCATCAGAGCTACCTGTCATCGGTGAAACCTCCTCACTGCATAACGTCTCATTATGTGTTATAATGTTTTGAATGCACGTTGTCTGATTTATAATCCTATGCGCCGGCCGCAGAGTCTGTTGATGTGCTCTCCAGATTAACAGCAGTATGAAAATAACCTGCCAATGCTCCATGATGCAGGCTACTGTAGGAATTGCTGGGATCTGCATTTTATCCGCTTAATGTCCCGCCAATTGTTGAAAAAGCATCTCCGTACAATGACTTTAGTTTACAGTTCATAGTCTGTTTGAGGTTGCCTGGGTGAATGCAAACCCAACCTTCTGTAAATGAAACAATGTAATACACTTGCGTCTGGTGTAAAGACGCGGACTATTCAGCATGAATGCAATCTTAGAGATGGCTATTGCTCAGATCTTTGGTCTTAGCCCCTCTGCGATGAGTAGAAGGTTATGTTCATTCTTTTATAATGACCTTGCGGTGTCCTCAGATCCTCTCTAGTTACTTACAGATGCTGCGCCTTCTGCTGGTTCGGGGGATTTCACAATGAGTGGTTTGCCCCACCAGCTTGCCATGCCCTCGTTCAACCAAACGACTCTGGATCTACACGTCAAGCCCTCAAGGATTTCCCATATTCTGCCTCCAACCAAGAGCATGATTCAAAGCATACAATTCAGCTTGGTACTTTATCTTCTTCTGTCCCAACCTCCTCTGTGTACTTATGCAATAGATATAATAGTTGTTCATGCATTAATGGTATTTTCATTAGAATCCTGCAATCTTCAAGTGCTAAGTATTAAGCCACGCTAGAGTTAATTAATTTGCTCCTCAAGGGCCTTAAGAAGGCACGTCCTCCACGCAATGATAAAGACTGCCTCTTAACTTTGCACCCTCAGCATAATCTCTCCCTTACTGAATTAACTTTGGAGATCAAATATACACACTGTTTTGAAACATTCAATGTCTGACAGTTCTGATTGGGGAGTCAAGGAACCCCGAATAATCATTGCTAAAACTAACACTGTTTTCTTTGTCCTTTATCTTCCATGCTGAACGTCTCGCATCATTGCCCTCTGACATATGCGTCGGCACCCATGTGTATTCGATGGCTGCAAACCCTACGACGAGGGTTCTCCTCCAAGCTGCGTGATATCTGCCTAAGCTGCGACCTGCCCCAGATCGCTATTCCCACTGTTGAAGAATCTGCACAGCCACAACCGCAGCTCTATATCCGCCTACCTCAACCCTGAGTATCCTGGGCCGTCGGTCATCTTCTGCCCACCAGCGCTATATCATGCCTCACATGAATGAGATCCTTGCAGCACAAACAACCATGAGCTCTTGCACTACTCGACGATGAGTAACGTTCAAAGATGTATATCTGTAGAATCCTGTTATTGCATACCAGGTGGTTGCTGGGTTAGATTATATTTATTTCATTATAGTATATTCCCCTCATAGCTGCATGCTTGGGGGGGAAAGCTCATTGTCGCTGCCTCAAAGACCTAGACATGGCAGTCTTGATAGGTAGTATATTCCCCTCAAAGCCGCGGTGCTGAGGGGGGGGGTCGGCACTGGTCACTTCCAGGCCTACACATAGCAGTCTCGCTAGGTAGTATATTCCCCTCAAAGCCGCGGTGCTTAAGGGGGATGGCTTTTCGGGCTGTTCCCGGGCCTTCACATAGCAGTCACTAGGTAGTATATTCCCCTTAAAGCCGCGGTGCTTAAGGGGGATGGCTTTTCGGGCTGTTCCCGGGCCTTCACATAGCAGTCACTAGGTAGTATATTCCCCTTAAAGCCGCGGTGCTTAAGGGGGATGGCTTTTCGGGCTGTTCCCGGGCCTTCACATAGCAGTTTCATTAGGTAGCATATATAGGTAGTATATTCCCCTCAAAGCCGCGGTGCTTAAGGGGGATGGCTTTTCGGGCTGTTCCCGGGCCTTCACATAGCAGTCACTAGGTAGTATATTCCCCTTAAAGCCGCGGTGCTTAAGGGGGATGGCTTTTCGGGCTGTTCCCGGGCCTTCACATAGCAGTTTCATTAGGTAGCATATATAGGTAGTATATTCCTCTCAAAGCCGCTGTGCTCAGGGAAGAATCGGCTCTGGGCTATTCCTCAGGCCTACACATAGCAGTCTCACTTAGTAGTATATTCCCCTTAAAGCCGCTGTGCTTAGGGGGAATGGCCACATGGCAGCTCGCCAGGCCCTCTACTTATCAGTCTCACATCACCAGCGTCAGGCTCGGGCTATGCAGTTTTGGGGGATAGTATCTAATCTCCATGCAGTTTTGGGGGTTAGTTATTTTATCATCACTCATCGTGCAATGTATATCTATGGAGTGATGATGCCCGAGCCTAGTCGCCAAACTCAACTATATGCTGCTTCTAATAAACATGTTAACGGAACACGTGAGTTGTCTGACTGAAATGGGGCGAAGCCTGCGAGCTAGTTCAGGCAGTCAACTCGAGCACTTATGCTGCATTCATACATAACGCCCCCTTGCCGCTCTACAACCAACCAAACAGAGTCTCCTTAATATGCCGCTCTATTTAACCTGCCAGATCTCTCACCATGCATTGCTTGCTGCTGCTATTGATGCAGCTACGTCGCTGCTGCTTGCTGCGTTCATTTGCTATTGCTGCATTCATTTGCTATTGCTGCGTTCATGTTCGTGCTGCTGCGTTTCATGTTGCTGCTGCTTGCCTGCCCCACCACCACCCCAGCTTCCACCTGTAGGCTCGGGGGTTAGTTATTTTATCATCACTCATCGTGCAATGTATATCTATGGAGTGATGATGCCCGAGCCTAGTCGCCAAACTCAACTATATGCTGCTTCTAATAAACATGTTAACGGAACACGTGAGTTGTCTGACTGAAAGTCAGTACTGACTCAGACGGAAAAAATCAAACGTTTGCCTGTAAACTGTGTCCGCCCGGTTTGAAAAAGCAAGTCCGTACATCGACGACGTCGACAACAAACCTTAAACGGCACATTGAGAATAAGCACACGACTAGCCTTTCACGGTATGTGCGAGCGGCGAATAAAAAAGAGAGCCAAAACAGATCCACTACCACCCAAATCCCATTAACATCGTACAGGAGACAAATAATAGCAACGTATTGAAAAAATAACTATAAACTATAAATTAGTTCATTTTTTAAACCATGAACTTTAGTTCAAAATTTGGAATTATGAACTATGAACTGAACTAGTTCATTTTAAAATGTGTGAACTGTGAACTGAACTCGTTCATGTAGAAAGTGAACTTTCCCAATACTGTCTGGCGGTCATCCGGGACTTATAGAACCATAGTTACAGCCGTAACTATCGTTCTATTTCGTCCCTACTGACCGCCAGAGGCGGTGCTTTAAGCACTGGATGACCTATACCAACAATGTCATGAAGAATCCAAGCCCTTGCTCCCCACTGGAAGCAGCGGAGCTCGGCAAAAGGACCACGCCCAAAGAATGGGGAGTGGCGACATTGACCGGATGACAACTGGAGAATGTGCCAGAATGTGCCAGAAGACGCCCACGACGCCGCGGCGCATATGGTCTCCAGGGGCACCCCTCTCAGGGCAGCCCAATATGTTGAGATACTCCTTGTAGAGTGGCATCTCAGCCTGATGGCAGGGAGCGGCCACTGGCCCCGTAAGCCTGTGAGATGGTATCGACAACCCAGTGGGGCAGCCACTGGTTAGAGGGCATAAACTCCTTTAGTGCCGCCAGGGCAAAATCAAGAGTTGCTCCTCCTGCCGTATACAGGCAGTAACCTTGATATATGCCCTTTGGGCACCCCCAGGGCACAGCAACTTCGACGTGCCGTACTCCTGAATGTTAAAGCGTGCCAGCTGAGCAGGCTGATTGAAGTGGGTTTGTGGAAGGACCCCGGGCGGGAATGCCACATTTGCCCAAAGGGCAACGCCTGAGAGTCTCACCTCGGGCCTGTATTGTTTATGGAGAGGACATGCAACTCCCCGACTCGCTTCCCTGAGGCTATGGCAAGCAGAAATGCTGCCTTCGTGGGCAGCCACCTAAGCCCCACCTGGGCCAGGGGCTCGAAGGGAGGAGATGATAGGGCATCCGGCAGCAGGGGCAGGTCCCAAGCCGGAGCCCTCAGAGTGCTAGGGGGACGCTGCCGTAAAGCCCCTCTCATAAAGAGGGACACCGACCTGTGGCACCGTCGACCCGAACATGTCGGGCAGAAATCGCAGCCACATAAATTCAGAGTGGAGTGAGAACGTCCACTATCTAGAAGGGTCTGTTGTCTAAGCAACAATGTACATGCTGTCCCCAAGGAACACACACATTCTTGCCCCCCAGTTGGGGTAGAAAGTGCATGAGTGCAAGCTGCACGGCCCGAAGCTCTAGCACGTTGACCTGGCGCGCACTCTGCTAGGCAGACCGCTGACCCTGAACGGTCCTGCCCTGCCGCACAGCACCCCACCCTGAGAGACATGCACCTATGGTGATGGTCTCCTGGTGGGATGGGATGGCGCCCATGGGCACGCCTACCAGGAGATAGGCTCTGCCCCTCCAGCGTGACAGAGAGTGGAGCAATGCTGCGACACCCTGACTTCCCTGTGCCTGTGCCACTTGGCGTCCAAGTGAAGGCTGTTCAGCCACATCTGCATGGGGTGCAACGACAGCCGGCCTGACGGCCCCCCCAGGGCCGGAGGAACTGAATATAAGGAACCCTCTTGCCCAGCCCACGTGGAAGTAGGCATCCCTCGGTTGAGAACCACTCCACCTGTGTGTATGCAGTAGTCAGCATATAGAATGGCAGCACCTTCAGGAATCTGTTGATTCTTCTGAGGTCCAATATCGGGCGAAATCCGCCGACTTTCTTGCTCACGAGAAAGTATGCCGAGTAGAACCCCCTGGCTAAGCAGAGGGTCTTACTGGCTTGATTGCGTCCTTGGACAGAAGGACGGACAACTCTTGGCCCAGAGCTAGGACCCCTGCCGGATCGCTTACGACTGTCAATTAGACCCAGCCGAAGGCTAGGGGCCGGAGCTGCGGTCCGTACCCCTGGGTTAAGGTGAAAACCACCCAAGGGACGGAAGTACAGACCGCCCAGAAACTGAGCTGCTGCTGGGAAAGCAGCCGCCGACCACCCCCGGGATTTCAGGGCCCAGCCCCCCGGACCTTGGAGCCCCTTGGGAGGCTCCGGTAAGGCTCTGGGGCACGAGGCCGCCTGGAAGGCAGGCGACTTGGGGCACGAAAGTCATTGGGAGGCGGTTGAGTGGGCCGCTAAGACCTCTGCAGACCACCCCTGTAATCCGGCGGCTGAATGCGGCTGCTAGAGCGGCCCCTGGGCCTGCTGGGAGTGTGCACAGGTCTGGGAGGACCCGAGTGCTGCTGCCTGGTCTGCCTAGCTTGAGCGGCACGCTCCAGTGCCTCCAGGGCAGCTGACATAAACAGCTCCCCAAGGGCCAAGAGGCGACTTCATCATGCCCCTATCGGCAGCTAGCCGATCCACTTTAGAGGAGAGCCTGTTTCTAGTTCTTCTATTGGGGGGAGCACACATAGCCATCGCTCCCTCAAGTTGCCGGGAACGGCCGAATTGATCTGGAGGAGGACGTGACAAGGAGAGATGTCTGTTGGCTGCTGCCAGACGTTCCACCTCAGTGATTCTAGCCACTCTGAGCACCCGAGGCATGCAGCTACAGCTCATGCAGGCGTTTACCGTGAGAACCTCCCTCAGATGCTCGAATTTCGTCCCCACTGACCGCCAGAGGCAGGAGGGGCAGCGGTCGTGGCCGTCCTCGGGCTCAAGAGAAGCCATACAGGCGCTACATGAATGAACCATTCTGTAGGTAGCCAGATGCAGCGTAGCCGGGAGCGGGTGCGGGAACATAGCCTTCACCAGCTACCTGCTTAATGGAAAGAGTAGAGCGTTGCTGCTACTCGCCGAACAGAAAGAGGGATGTAATTACACCCACGTTACCGGCAGAGGGAGCGGGAGCGAGAGCACTGCCTTCACCTGGCTGGATTAATAAACACGGCAGTTCAGCGTCTACCAGGAGCGGGGGCGAGAACACTGCCGGCTGAGTTAGAGACGAATGCCAGATGCAGCATAACCGGGAGCGGGTGCGGGAACACTAGCCTTCACCAGCTACCTGCTTAACGGAAAAACAGGGCAGTTCCGCGTCTACCAGGAGCGGGGGCGAGAACTGCCTTCACTGGTTGAGTTAGAGACGAATGCCAGATGCAGCGTAACCGGGAGCGGGTGCGGGAACACAGCCTTCACCAGGAACGGAAGAGTAGAGCTGAACGGGAAGAGTAGAGCGGTGCTACTACTCGCCGAACAGAAAAAGGGATGTAGCTACATCCGCATTACCGGTAGAGGGAGCGGGAGCGAGAGCACTGCCTTCACCTAGCTGGGTAAAATAAAGAAGCTTAACAGTAGACGCAAGACGTTAGCCGAGCGGCTGCTGCTAACGATCAAGCTAGATCAAGTCAAATAACACACATGTTTATGACCAGATAACTAGCTTCTAAAGAAGAGAACAGCACAGAGCCGTAGTTATAGCAGTAACCATGGCCAGGGCTCACACGGCATATAACCGTAGTTACAGTAGTAACTATGGCCAGTACTTACGCGGCTTAGAACCGTAGTTACAGTAGTAACTATGGCCAGTACTTACAGCTTAAACCCGTAGTTACAGTATTAACTATGGCCAGTACTTACACAGCCTAGAGCCGTAGTTACGGTATTGACTATGGCCAGTACTTACACGGCTTGGAACCGTAGTTACAGTAGTAATTATGGCCAGTACTTCCGGCTTAGAACCTTAGTTACAGTAGTAACTGTGGCCGGTGCCTAAAAGTGTCAGCCAACAGCTGCCCACTAGACAATATAATATTGGGAGGATGAAATCCTCCTTAATGGCCATACACACAGAGCACACGGCACACACAGTGAAGATTGTTCTCTGCTTATCGTCCTAGTGCTAGGAGTCAAGTACTAGGAGCAGTAAATACAACGATATAGCGCTACTGCAACCATGCATTTACCGGGAGCAGGAGCAAGAGCACTGCCCTCACCGGCTGAGTTAAATAATGAAGCTTAACCGTACATGCAAGGTGTTAGCCAAGTGGCTGCTGCTAACAATCAAGCAACCAAGTCAGAACACAATGTTAAGACCAGATAATTAGCTTCTAAGAAAGAGAACAGCCCGCATAGAACCGTAGGCCATGGTTACAGTAGTAACCGCACATGCCAAGCACACAGCACCCGCCGTGAAGATGTTCTCTGCATATCATCCTAGTGCTAGGAGGCTAGTGCTAGGAGTCTAGTACTAGGAGCAGTAATACAACGATCTTGCGCTACTGCAATCAAACCCTATGCTACCGGGAGCGGGAGCACTGCCCTGAGTTAATAGTTAAAGAGCCTGTGACACCATCCCAACAACTGTTGTGCAATGAAATATTGGTCTACTAGTAATCTCGAACCGTCAGTTTAAAAAAGAAAAAGCGATACCGTTCCGTTAAATATCAACAATTTCGAACATCGCGGGGAAATTCCTTCGACTCACTTTGAAGTTTTGGGGGAAGCCGGAAGTGACGTCAATGCGGGAACGCTTCGAGAGCCAGACACGGACAAAGTGTGTTGTGTCATGCGTAGAAATGGTGAATTACTGAGATTAGGCACGTTAATAACGTTTTAATGAAGTTGACTACAGTATATTCATATTTGTCAGTGCTTTCATGTCAATTCAGTGACATAAACATACATGATCGTGGTGAAGATGATGATTACATTAGGATTAAAAATCGGGAGTGAGAGCTGCTGAATTTCCTCCCGTCGGATGTGATATAAAAACAAATCGATTATTTTTGTGGTTGTAAACTCAAGTGGATGAAACTACATTTATTAGTGTTTTCATGCCAATTCGGCGAACATATGATACATTAAATGATCGTTTGTTTGAGCCGGTCTGCATTTCCTGATGAGAAAACAAACCGATGCTTTTTGTAGTTGTAATACACCAACAACATGGATTAAACGTGTGTTTTTTTTACCACAATGTTGGGGAAATTAATGGATAAAATGCACGGATTATTATTATTATTCCCACTCCGATCGGGACACTAGGTCCACCGTTTCCCCGCAGCGAGGCTCCCCCCGTTGACAGTTTACGTGGGCTGTGTGCGGTGGCGGACTGGCCATCGGGACGAATCCCGATGGGCCGGTACCGAAGTGGGCCGGTCGGATAAGTCACCAGCACATCACCCATAGGCGGCGCGTGAGGCTCAGGTTTGAGAAGGCTAAATAACTTATTTTACCTGACGCTGCCCGCCTCCGGCGTCTATAGAAAAGAGATCAACTCAGTGTGCGGAGTTTAAATCTCTCAAGTCATATTACAGGATAAAGGAAATACAGTTTAAACTGCCGTATGCAGAGAAGACGCCGACGTGTCGCACTTATCATTCATATTACATCATCAATCAGTCGATCATCGGTCATATAATATCATAATATATCATATATTTCCTTATCTGAGTCAGCTTCTCCAGCCTCATCTGGCCGTGCAACACTCACAGTGTCACAGACTGGATGCAGAAGTAATATTTAACACATTATGTTGACGAAACACTCGAGACAAATGTAATTAAAGTCAGATCCACGCGTGTTTTAGACGTGAACGCGCTCTCAGCTGGAGAGAGAAACCCTTGCTTGATTTACCGAGTTGATAACCAGCGTCGTCGGACCGCTCAGCGAGATCTCGTTTGTTAGTTTGTTGTTGTTCGTTTGTTTGTTACTCAAACATATCCAGGGTCTGTTGAACTGGCTTCGTAGTTCAGGGCACAGGTGGCTAGCAGCGCTAATGTCAAAGACACAGACATTATACATTATATTTGTATTTTACCAGGATGCAGTGACACACATATTTACATATTTACATGTACTATATACAGCACCTGCCGCCCCTGACATCCCCACTCCCCCCGTTGACAATTTACTAGCGGTACCGAAGTGGGCCGGTCGAGAGTCCCGGGATGATTTGTAGTCCCATTCCACCACTGGCTCCATGACCATATGATCGCCCATATTGACGCACCTCATTCCTAAACTTCTAACAACAGATACAACATAAACCGATCCTTCAGCCTCATATGAGCTCTCAGACACGTTCAACATTAACCTGTCATCGCTGTCTGAGCTTGCTGCTGTGTGCGCCGTCGTGCGTTTACATCTGACTGTATATATATAAAGGTTTACATGCAGATGCTGGGATCCTGGACGGTGCAGCTGGAGCGCTGTGCCCGCAATGACGTCACCCATCATTTGGCGGGACTTGAAGAATCCGCGAGAAGATCCAGAAAATGGTCAACATTGAAGGCAGATTAATGGTTATCAAAGTACAAATATCCAAAATCAGTTCAGTAACGGTTTTCAAGGGGACAATATGTACTCAAATTGATGGGTTTGGATGATGGGGGAAAACCGTGTCACAGGCTCTTTAAGCTCAACAGCAAGGTGTTAGCCAAGCGGCTGCTGCTAACAATCAAGCGACCAAGTCAGAACACAAATCTTAAGACCAGATAATAGCTTCTAAGAAATAGAAAGTACTTACCTTACTCTCTGCATCTAAACGAAAAACAGGTTTAAAGTATGACCCTCTAGGCTTCCATACTAAATTGAATGAGGGACGCAGCCAAAGCTGGGACTCAAATGCTAATGATAGCTCGGGCTATGGAAGCAAACAAGAGACAGAAGTATTTGAATTGTATTAGACACCGAATTTATAGCATTGAAAATAACTACTTTGAAAATCATGTATCTGAATGTTTTTGCTCCGAATTTACCTATGTGAAATAAAAATGTAAAAATTCAAGTGAAAAAAAATTAGAATGTTCAAATTCAGATCCCAAAAATTCAAGTGAAAAAAATTCGACGTCAAAAACTTCGGTGTATAAAATTCGATGTCCAAAATTGCGATGCAACATCATCCGGGCTCCTCAGACAGGAAAACCAATCGAGCCCTAATGCAATCAAACCGACTTCTGGCCTATCAGAGCACGGCTTTGTCAGTCATGTGATCACAACAACCCGGGAGAAAAATGACGGAGAACAGCAAGGGCTCGCCGCTCGGGTCAGTTTGTGCTCTTTATTTTACAAGCAGTGAGGGCTCGACAGCATTTGTATCTTACATTAGCTAGCTAAATGAGTGAAGTAGCCTTGTGCCTTGCTGTTAGCAAGCTCCGTAGTTATCATTAATTGAAGTGAATCACAATGTTACTGTGTCCTTTTGTGTGTGTGTGTGTGTGTGTGTGTGTGTGTGTGTGTGTGTGTGTGTGTGTGTGTGTGTGTGTGTGTGTGTGTGTGTGTGTGTGTGTGTGTGTGTGTGTGTGTGTGTGTGTGTGTGTGTGTGTGTGTGTGTGTGTGTGTGTGTGTGTGTGTGTGTGTGTGTGTGTGACGGTTTGCAAAGTAACGTAACGATCACTTCGGTTAGATAAGTCAAGTAGACACTACACTATACAAAATACTCTCTTGCAAAAGCCCTGCATTTAAACATGTTAATGTTACTTTAGTAAAAGTATGCTAGTATAATTCGGAAAGTGTTGTTAAAGTCGACACAAGTTATACTATTATATAATTTGTTTTATTGTTATTACTGATGCACGAGTTGACTTAACTGTTGTAGTTGGAGCTCATTTTGAACAATGAGCTAACTAATGATTACTTTCATAATGGTTTCATGTGCTGACTATGTTCTACATTAATAGATGAAGGTCTGGTTTGTTCAAACTCTCAAAATAGTAGGACATGCTATCATAATTACCCAGTCCGAAGTGACACCTTTACAATGTTAAAGTTGTTAGATAAATGTAGTGATGTAAAAACTAAAATATTCAAGATAGTGTAGTGGAAAAAAAAATGTTTTAAAAAAAATGTTACTAAAACAAAATCTCTTGTTTTGGACTGACAGTAATGATTCAAGAAATAGCAGATAAACAAATACACACACATCTGATTTGTTGTGGATGCAACACAACAAATGGTGCTCTTACCTGTGATGCCTCCTCCAAACATTATAACCAGACTATCATTCAAACTATAAGTAACAGTTATGTACTTGACTTTAGACAAACAATTCAAAAGACAAAATCAACACAATTGATTGAAAGACCAATCTTTATTTTACGGTGCCTCTCCTTTTGTTTTATTATTAAACCCTGTCAATCTAAAAAACTGAGCAACTCAACAGTTAACTTTACACTATTTGTTCCCCTCTCATATTCACAGGATGGATGATTAGAGACCTTGGGGGAGACCTCAGCTTTATGAACGTCCTGTCTGTTGGTTTGGCCAGAGAGGGCTGAGGGTCTTTCCCTGCGAGGAGGACCAGGGGGGTGTACTACGAAGCAGGATGTTCTATTAGCGGCTAAATTCAGGGAAAACTCTGCTCCGGACCAGGTTAGGTTGCAGGCTAAGAGATCAACTCAGTGAAAGCACCGCCTGCTGACCAATCAGAGCTCAGTGTGCGGAGTTTAAAGCGATCAAGTCATATTACAGGAGAAAGGAAATACAGAAAAGCTGCCGTCGCAGGAAAGACGGCCGGCAAAAATCAGCGACTGTGTGAACGTGAACATTAATATAATATCACCTCCATCTTCAGAGCAGTCTGACAATTATAACATTAGCGCTAAAAAAGCTTACTTAAATATCTGCCACAACATCAGTAACCGGATCAGAGTTCATTAAGTACAGTCCGCGGCATATCACTTCATAATGTATCATATATCTGAGTCACTGAGCCGTGTCTGGCCGTGCAGCACTCACAGCGTCACAGACTGGATGCAGAAGCATTATTTTAAGCAACACATTAAGTTGAGGAAACACTCCAGTCAAATGTAATGAAAGTCAGATCGTGTCTTAGACGGGCAGTGATATCATAAACCTGTTAATGTACGCATTCAAACACTTGTTCTGTTCCAGCTGTGTTCACCTTGCAGGTGCAGCTCTGAGGCTTTGATCCTGGATCAAGTGTTTAAGTCATGGATGTTTAAAGTTTAACTTCTTCATATGTCTAGTATTATAGTTGACTTTTCATTCAGGAAGTATGACGCTGCGCTGTCAGTGAGCTTCTCCATGTTTGTGATTGATCGAATGCTCCAGATACCACCCCTTTCATGTGAACGCGCACCTAACTAGACAGGACACGGCTGGCTTGAGCGATCCACTTGATAACCAGCGTCGTAGTACAGTTTAGCGACAGCGCGTATGTTTTGGATTAGGCCAACCGCAGGCCCGGACTGGCCATCGGGAGCACCGGGAGGTTTCCCGATGGCCTGGCCTGCTAAGTGGCCTGCTGGCCTGAGGATTTTTTTTATGTAGCCTATCGTATTGTGAACGCAACGCTGCGCAAATGTGGGTCTGATTCTGCCTCACAGAGGGTGACTGGCTGTCTACATGATGTGGCCTGCCGACATGGCCACTTTCATACAGACCATACACTAATGCCCTCGATTTGTGTGTGTGTGTGTGTGTGTGTGTGTGTGTGTGTGTGTGTGTGTGTGTGTGTGTGTGTGTGTGTGTGTGTGTGTGTGTGTGTGTGTGTGTGTGTGTGTGTGTGTGTGTGTGTGTGTGTGTGTGTGTGTGTGTGTGTGTGTGTGATCAAGAGAGAGAAAGCGCGCGCACCGGTTACGTGTAGGCTATTGTTGTTGTTAGCATCTGGTGCTAGCTAGCTGCGCTAACGGCTGTTTCAACAACAAGGTGGAGGAGAGTCCTCTCCAGTCAGACTGAGAGACTGATAACCTCAGCTCAGGTGAGGTAAAGGACTCTGCTGAGTGTTTAGATAGTTAATTTAGTTCTCAGTGGGTCTCACGGTTTGGTCACCATTCATGTAAACACATATTTCCATTTGAAGGGGGAGTGATTTGTAAAATATGCATGAATAATACAAAATAAAACGTTAACTAGGTGAAAAAATGTAAGATACACTTTAAAAACGTGTTGAGAGCTAAAACTAGTCTTTGCTGCTGCCTCAAAGAGGAACAGGGGGAGAGGAGGGAGACAGGTGAGACTGGTTCAGGAGCCCAGGCACACTCACAACTATAAATGAACCAAAAACAAATAAATAAACAAGTTTCAATGTTTTTTCATATTGGATATGGTATGTTATTGGTTATGGCCATGTACTTATGATTTTATGATTATTTAAATGTATACAGTTCTGTTTCATGTGGGTGTAGTCTCTTTATTTCTCCCTCAATGTGAACCAGATTGATGCATTTAAGTCCAACATTAAAAACAAAATCGTACCGGGGGAGAATGCCCCCGGACCCCCCCTATAGGATTTGAGGTCCACCCCCACTTAAAATATGTTCACATAGGTTCCTAAATAGATTTGCACATTTTTTAAAATAGTAACCCATGTCCATATGTTTATTTTTGGGCAGTAGATTTAGAGGGCTATCACTACGGGCAGCAACGCTGTAAATATTGACAAATAAATCCAGCAAAATGGCACAAACAACTGGTAGTGGCCTGGCTGGGTGTATAATTCCCGGCCTGACTTATTGTCCCAGTCCGGCCCTGGCCAACCGCTAACTCAAACATATCCAGGTTAGGTTGAACCAGCTTCGTAGTACAGGCCCCCGGCCTGAGGGAGGAGGACCTGCACCTACAGAACTTAGCCCATGCTGGGCATAGCTGTTACTTTATTTGACAAAATGTGTTTACTTAATCAATTAACAGATTAACATTTAGTGTAATTTATGTATATTATTTCATTTTTATTAAAAAAAAATGGTGATGGTTCATGCTTGATAACTTTTAGTTCACATTTCAATAAATTGTATTTGCATTTGCACTCCTTTTGTCCGTTATTCTTACTGAAAATGTTAAGTTACACATTCACATCTGACTGAAGATTGGCACCATTTATTTGGGTATATCCAATCTCTGATAGTGTTACGTTATTATGAGAGTGCTCCGTTTGATTCTGAAATTGTATATATTTATATAAATATATACATAGGCTGTGTGTGTGTGTGTCCGCATCTGTAGCCTGTTATTGTCTCATTATACCGCACGGTGAATGAATCAAAGTAAATATATAAGTGGTCATGAACACATCTGTCCGTCAGACAGAGGGCTGCTGTTCCACCTGTCATCATTAATGGACGTCTCTTTAAAATGACCGCTCAGAGGAGAGGTGTTCTCATTTCTCTAACCGCCTGCTGCTTCCTCTCCTCTCTCCTCGGTTCCCCTCCTCTCTCCTCGGTTCCCCTCCTTGGCTCCTCCGCTCGCATCTCCTGTGGGCGGGACTAAGTCTTGAGGAGGGGAATTAGTGAAATGAGAAAGGGCCTAAGTGTCTCTTAGTGAATGTCCTGTACTGCTCTTAATCTCATCACATCAGCTTCTCCTCTCCCTCGTGGATGTTCTTCTGGACCCTCGGAGAAAGAGAACATGGTGAAGCAGTCCTGTCTCTCAGGCGTGTCCTTTCCAAACAGAAATATCAAAAAACATATTATTGCAGAGCAAGTGTGTTATTTAAGAAAGAGGTATGTTTGTTTGTTAAGGGGCTATAAATATAATGATTTTTTTATTTGAATGTGTTTTTTAAATCCAACAGTGTACGACAAAGATAATCAGATTATGAATAAACCGTTCTAAATTCATCAACATTGAAATAAATGTATTATTAAAATAATATTTAACTGTTATCAAAACTTAGTGCAACTGTAGAAGCTTGCTCTGTCTGGTTGTCTCACTGAAAGACAAAGGGTTGCAGTTCTCACTATGTTCAATAATATTTGCCTTAAATATATTGAAATGTGGAAGTTGAACAAAAAAGTGATGTTGCTTGGTAAAATGTCAATGTACCTTTAGCTAAGAAAGTGCACTCAACATCACTGATGTGCAGGTGATCTAGTATTCAGTCATGTTTAATGGCATGTATATCTGTGTTTTAGAGTCATTACTTTATGCATTCTTTGTAAAGCATGAAAAAGGTGTACCTTGGAATCCGTGCTGAAGTTCTCTGCTGCTAGGAGTCCAGATCTGTCTCTCCTCCTCTGGTCCAGCATGTCTGGATCACCTTGAGGACACTTTGAACAAACAGATGTAAAGTTACATGCGTGGGTTACAGACTTCTTTACATGCAAACAACGTTTTATCTTCTTTTAAAAACAGGTCATAATCTTATTGTTATACTTGAGAAATTGCTGGATATCACAGTCTTTATACTGTATCAGTTTGATTGAGTATTATTGTGTAGGTCCTTTTTTTTTCTGTTCTACAGCCACGATAAGGCTGTTTCTCAAGTGTGAGGATAATATAATTAAAAGAGGCATTGGTTATAATAATATTAAAAACAACAATGTTTGTGTCGTTCGTCGGATAGACGGTTAGCTGCAATAAATAACTCCAGTTCAACAAACCATATTACAATATCTAAGGGAGAGTTATTTCTGGACCATCTTGAAATGTGACGCTCATACTTTAAAGATACACACATTTCATTGTGAGGTTGATTTAATATACACTAACGGCCCGTCCACACAGCGGCGTGCGTTGACACTTCCCCATTCACTTTGAATGGGGTGACGTCACTTTTAGCCGAAATGCATCGTGGGAAGCGACGTGGAGCTTAGCTGGCGTGGCTCGCAGCAAAAGTTGAGCAATGTTCAACTTTTGACGCCTCGGCGAGGCGTCAGCCAATCGAATCATATGCCTTCACGTTTAGTTCATAGCCCAGGTTAGATTTATGTTTAGTCAAGTCTTTTTGTTCACCTGTCTAGTCCTGTCATTGCACTTCCTGTTCTATTTTGTACTTACCTCTGGTCTCATTTCAGGTCCCTTTACTTCCTCCCTTTGTGTGTTTTCCCGCCATTGTCAGTGTCTGCCCCGCCCCTGATTGTTTCCACCTGTTCCCCCTTACCTCATGTATAAATAGTCCTGTCTCCCTTTGTCCTGTGCCAGTTCGTCTTGTGCCATTTAGAGAGCCAGCTTGTCTCGCCCAGAGATTATTGTATTTTGCGACCATAGTCAAGTTTATTTAGTTTGTTTTTATTTCATTTCAAACCTTTATTTATTCAGATTGGTCCCTTGAGATCATAGATCTCTTTTTCAAGGGAGACCTGCAAATTTGCTTTGCTATGTGTTGCCTCTTAGGAGTGATGTTTTGTTTGAACTTTATACTTTTCCAAAATAAAGACTATTTTTGAACAAACTTTCTTTTGAGTCGTGCGTTTGAGTCCAAGTGTCTGTAAGGTTCCTAACAGAACGAACTGGCCAAAAAATGGACTCAGCCCAGCCGACTCCGGTTCCTTCAAGGCCGATGTGTTAGCGCAGGATGCTAAGCTAACCCTCCATGCTGAACAGCTGTCTTCCATCAACCAAGGAATGATTGGTCTCACGGATCGTCAGGATGAATTCCAATCAGCTGTAACCAACCAAGTAAATCACCTGGCACTTCAAATGCAGCAAGTTCTCTCACCCCTCAAAGACGGTTCCTCTGCACCTACTCCAGCAATGCCAGGTCCACCGTCTGTTGCTTCGGATCACACCACCCCACCTGGATCGACGCTTCGCCTGGCTCCTCCGGAGAGGTTTTCCGGGGACTCTGGTAACTGTCGACCCTTTCTGGTACAGTGTGAACTACATTTTGCTCATAACCCTGCTGCCTTTGTTTCAGACCAAGCTAAGGTAGCTTTTATGTTGTCCCACATGTCTGGTAGAGCCGCTGCTTGTGCTACAGTTGAGTGGTCAAGAAACTCGCCCATATGTCAGTCACTGAACATGTTTACCCAGACCCTAAGCCGTGTGTTTGATCACTCATCACCTTCCAGAGAAGCCTCACAAGTCATTATGCAGATCAAACAGGGACAACAGAGAGTGACAGACTATGCAATAGATTTTCGTACTCTAGCAGCAGACAGTGGGTGGAACACCCCTGCTTTAATTGATGCCTTCATGAATGGTCTACAAGACTCTATAAAGGACCAGTTGGCACCCCATGAACTACCCACAGATCTTGATTCCATCATTGCCATGTCAATTTGCATTGATAACAGGCTTCATGAAAGGCAGAAGGAGAGAATCAGAACCAGTGCACAACCTCCGAGCCACATGGGGCACTCACCTGCCTTTCGACACCCATGGAGCTCCAGTCCACCTTCCTCAGCCTCGCCCAAGGAACCAGCGCCCTCGACTGCACCAGAGGAACCCATGCAGCTGGTGAGCCAATTCTCTGCAACTGATTTCCCTCCACGTTCATTGACCATGGTAAATATTCAAGTGCGTGACCAAGACATTACTGTGGGGACATTAGTCGATTCAGGTGTCGACGAAAGTCTGATGGACTGGAGTTTGGCACAGAGACTATGCATCAAGGCTGTTCCGTTGACTTCCCCTGTTACTGCCAGTGCCTTAGATGGCAAGTTATTATTTAAAATAACCCATGTATCTGAACCTGTCCAAATAACCATTGACAATACACACATAGAGGAAATGAAATTCAAGTTATTTGACTCTGCACTACACCCCTTGATTTTGGGTTATCCATGGCTGATCAAACATAATCCGATCATTGACTGGCGATCAGGGAGGGTTAAGGAATGGGGCCCAGGCTGTAGGCTGACCTGTTCAGACCTTCCTAGGTTCTCCACAGAACCTGAAAAGGAACAAGACAAACACACTCATAAGCCTGACTCCATTTCGGATTATCCCGACCTGACTAAAGTGCCCTTGTGTTACCAGGACTTAAAGGAAGCATTTAACAAAACTAGGGCCATGTCCCTACCTCCCCACCGACCTTATGACTGTCCCATTACCTGTTGGCTGGTTCTCAGATCCCTAAAAGGAGACTTTACTCTCTCTCTGCACCGGAAAGGTAGGCTATGAAGTCCTATATTGACTCCTCTCTAAAAACTGGACTCATCAGACCATCCTCCTCCCCAGCGGCCGCTGGGTTTTTCTTCGTCGATAAGAAAGATGGTACCCTCCGTCCATGCATTGACTCCCCTTAATGAAATAACAGTTAAGAATAGATACCCACTCCCTCTCATGTCTTCAGCCTTTGAAATTTTGCAGGATGCAAAACTATTCACCAAACTGGACTTGAGAAACGCTTACCATCTCATTAGGATACGAGAGGGGGATGAGTGGAAGACCGGTTTTAACACTCCCAGTGGTCACTACGAGTACCTAGTCATGCCATTTGGATTATGCAATGCTCCGGCAGTTTTTCAGTCATTTGTCAACGATGTGCTGAGGGATTATCTCAACAAGTTTGTATTCGTTTATCTCGATGACATCTTGATCTTCTCACCCGATGAGGAGACCCACACCCATCATGTCCGCCAGGTACTGCAAAGCCTGATAGAGAATCCACTCTACTGCAAGGCTGAAAAGTGTGAGTTTCACGTCAAGACCGTCTCCTTCCTGGGGTACATCATCTCGGCCAATCAAATCCAGATGGATCCAGAGAAGGTCAGTGCAGTGGCCAATTGGCCATCTCCCACCAACAGGAAAAAGGTGCAACCATTTTTAGGCTTTGCAAACTTCTACAGGAGGTGTATAAGAAACTTTAGTGGCATTGCAGCACCTTTACATGCTTTAACCTCTCCCCATGTCATGTTCAAGTGGAATATACAGGTGGATGAAGCTTTCCAGAAGCTCAAGAAACTGTTCACGACCGCCCAATCCTCACAGTGGCCCACGGAGACAATTTATCGTGGAGGTGGATGCCTCCAACGATGGCATTGGGGGCGGTGCTGTCCCAAAGATCTGTCCAGGACAACAAGCTACACCCATGTGCGTTCCTTTCACGTAAGTTGACAACTGCAGAAATGAACTATGATGTGGGGAATAAGGATCTTTTAGCAGTTAAAACAGCTTTGGAGGAATGGCGTCATTGGTTGGAGGGGGCTAAGCAACCATTTCTAGTTTGGACTGACCATAAAAACCTGGAATACATTAAGAACTCCAAAAGACTGAACTCACGCCAGGCTAGATGGTCATTGTTTTTTAATCGGTTTCATTTTGTATTGTCATACAGACCAGGCACACAGAATGTTAACCCTGATGTATTGTCACGTTTGTACGATCCTGAACCTGTTGCCAAAGAGCCCGAGAGCATCCTTCCACCTAACCGTGTGGTTGGAGCAGTTTCATGGCCAATAGAATCAGTGGTGAAGCAGGCAAATGGTGAGACCCTGGCACCTAGGGGTTGCCCACGAAATAGGTTGCTTGTCCCTGTTTCCGTTCGATCACAGGTAATACACTGGGCTCACACGTCTATGCTCACCTGTCATCCTGGAGTGAAACACACAACCTTCATGATCAAGCAACGTTTCTGGTGGCAGGCTACGAGGAAGCAGGTGGCAGAATATGGTGCGGCCTGCACTCTCTGTGCCAGGAACAAGACCTCCACTGAAGCACAGATGGGGTTGCTGCAGCCACTTCCTGTTCCGCATCGGCCATGGTCCCACATCTCGATGGACTTTGTCACCGGACTACCGATATCAGAAGGTAACACCACCGTCTTGACGGTGGTGGACAGATTTAGTAAAATGGCACATTTTATTGCACTATCCAAGCTTCCCTCTGCCAAGGAAACGGCAGAGGTCATGTTACGTCATGTCTTTCGCATTCATGGTTTTCCCAGGGACATTATGTCAGACCGGGGCCCACAGTTAATTTCCCGTTTCTGGAAGGAGTTCTGCCATCTCCTTGGAGCCACCGTGAGTCTTTCCTCAGGATATCACCCCCAGTCGAATGGCCAGTCAGAGCGCATTAACCAGGAGCTAGAGACCTGTTTGCGCTGCCTGGTCTCCCAGAACCAGGCATCCTGGAGCAAGCACCTGATGTGGGTGGAGTACGCCCACAACACGCTGCCCACTTCCGCAACAGGACTCACACCGTTTCAGTGTGTGCACGGCTACCAACCACCTCTGTTCCCTGCCAATGAGGCCGAGGTCACGGTCCCATCAGCTCACGCTATGGTCCATCGGTTCCGCCGGATCTGGGCCGGTGCTCGTCGGGCTCTCTTGCGCAGTGCCAGCTGGATGAAGGAGGTGGTGGATCTACGCCGGAGACCTGCTCCACCGTATCGGCCTGGACAAAGAGTTTGGTTAGCTACCAAGAACTTACCCCTCCACGTCATGTCGAGAAAGCTAGCGCCAAGGTTTGTTGGTCCATTCCCGATATCGAAGATCATAAACCCGGTGTCTGTGCAGTTACGTCTACCCAGGTCATTAAAGGTCCATCCAACGTTTCATGTCGGCAAGATCAAGCCGGTCAGGGAGAGCTCATTGGTACCCGCCTTTAAACCCCCTCCACCCCCCCAGATGGTAAAAGGAGGGCCCGTCTACGCTGTAAAGAGACTGCTGGCAGTTCGTAAGCGAGGGCGAGGAAGACAGTTCCTTGTGGACTGGGATGGGTACGGTCTAGAAGAGAGAGCATGGATCCCAGCGAGTTTCATTGTTGATCCGGCCATGATTAAAGATTTTGATCGGGATCACCCAGAAGTTCCTGGGACGTCAGGAGCCGTCCCTAGAGGGGGGGGGGTACTGTAACATCCCGTCATGTCTGCTAAATTGTTCATGTCATGTTAATCAGGTTCATGTTATTGTTTCACGTTTAGTTCATAGCCCAGGTTTGATTTATGTTTAGTCAAGTCTTTTTGTTCACCTGTCTAGTCCTGTCATTGCACTTCCTGTTTTATTTTGTACTTACCTCTGGTCTCATTTCAGGTCCCTTTACTTCCTCCCTGTGTGTGTTTTCCCGCCATCGTCAGTGTCTGCCTCGCCCCTGATTGTTTCCACCTGTTCCCCCTTACCTCATGTATAAATAGTCCTGTCTCCCTTTGTCCTGTGCCAGTTCGTCTTGTGCCTTGTGCCATTTAGAGAGCCAGCTTGTCTCGCCCAGAGATTATTGTATTTTGTGACCATAGTCAAGTTTATTTAGTTTGTAATTTGCTTTGCTATGTTTTGCCTCTTAGGAGTGATGTTTTGTTTGAACTTTATACTTTTCCAAAGTAAAGACTATTTTTGAACAAACTTTCTTTTGAGTCGTTTGTTTGAGTCCAAGTGTCTGTAAGGTTCCTAACAGAAAGCCTCTGAGTTTCTGCAGCGACTGCAAGCATTGCTGAACACAGCTATACAGAGAGGTGGCATTTTAAATGCAGAAGCAAACAGACACTTGTTGAGACAGTCTCGTCTCGTGGATGTTGAGATCAGTAATTTCTTCTAGCATTACAGCAAGAAATTAACTCTGCAACACCACCTGACTTTTCAGACTTCTTACTGCAGTTGCGTACAGAAGAAGATAGGAGAGCTTCTAAGCTTGATCGTATGCATCGTGATTTTGGGGGAACAAAAACAAAATCATCTGTAAATATGCAACTTGTGCCAGAGGTCTTTCCTTATGATGTAAATGCTAATGTACTCCAGAAGAACATGACATAAACAGAAGATTTAAGAAAGCAGGTGGCTGAACTAAAAATGCAGCTTAGCAAGAAGGAAGATCAAAGAACACAGAAATACAGGAATATCCCTGTGGTAAAGCAGCAGCAGATCTTCAAGCGCAGCAAGCAGCAACACATCCTCCCAGGCCAAGGGCTTGGTTCTGTTTTAAATGTGGCAATGATGACCACACAGCAAGACATTGCAAAAATCCACAAAATAAACCCTTGGTAGATCAGAAATACAATGAGTTGAAGGCAAGGCAAAAGGAATGGCAGAGCAAATTCGGCCATTTAAACTGGACAGGGTCGCAGTGGAGGGAATAACTGCACCCAGTGATGAACTGAAATGTCCCATACAAGAAAGAGAAACAGTTGCCAGTAAAAATAATTCTTCAACTCAGTCATCTGATGTTCTTCTTCCAAGAGGATTGATAGGCCCCAAGTGTATAGCAACTGTCACTATTGAAGGAGTTCAGTGTGTAAGCCTTCTTGATTCCGGTTCCCAAGTGACTACAATTTCAAAGTCATTTCATGAAAACCATCTCTCACATCGACCAATCTTCCCTATTCAAGATCTTTTGGACATAGAGGGCGCTGGTGGTCAAGAAGTGCCTTATCTGGGGTATATCCAAGCTAGCATCCATTTTCCAGAGGATGTCATGGGGAAGGCTGAAAGAGTTGTTACTCTTGCACTTGTTGCGCCTGATCATAGAACAAACATGGATGTTCCTTTGTTGATAGGCACGAATACACTGGACCCTCTGTATGCAAAGTGTGCACAGAACAAGTTTGGAAAGTATAGTTCCAGAGCCAGCCATTGTTTCCAACTGGTGAAACATCTATACCAGAGATACAAAATACATCAACAAAATGGCAGAGTTGGGTCTGTGAAGCTGCAGAGCAAAAAGTGCATCACCATTCCCGCAGGAGAGAGGGTGGCTTTAACAGGATATGCCAGACATGTCCCTGTAGCAGCTGATGTGACACTCTTGGTTGAGCCCCCTCAGTCGAACTTACCTGGTGCTCTCTTCTTTTGCAGTTACATCATGACAAGTCCATCATGTCCATCCTTCAAGGTGCCTGTTCTGGTAAAAAATGAGACTGCAAGGGACATCACAGTACCTGCAGGTCACATCATTGCTGAGCTCTCTCTTACCAAAGCTGTGTCATCATTACCATCACATGATGCTAAAGCTACATCAAGTGAACCATCTCATCCTGCATCAGCTTCTGCAACCTGCAACGCTATGAATGTATCTGATTCTAGTAAACTTACCTTTGACTTTACTGACTCTCCTTTGTCTGAAGAGTGGAAGGAGAGAGAATCACCAGCGTAAATTCAGCGTCAGAAGCCTTTGCACATAGTGATCTTGACTATGGTCATACTACTGAGATCAAACATCGAATCCGCCTTTCAGACCCATCTCCCTTTAAACAAAGACCCAGACCTATCCATCCTTCTGATTATGAGGCTGTCAGGCTTCATTTAAAAGAACTTCAAGAAGCTAACATAATCCGTGAATCAGAGAGCCCCTTTGCTTCTCCAATTGTTGTGGTGAAGAAAAAGAATGGTGAACTCAGGTTGTGCATCGACTAGCGTAAACTGAACCGACAAACCATCAAAGATGCATATGCTTTGCCCAACATTGAGGAAGCTTTCTCAGCCTTAATAGGGTACAAGTGGTTCTCTATTATGGATCTTAAATCTGGCCATTATCAGGTGGAGATGGAGGAGAAAGACAAGTTCAAGACAGCTTTTGTGACACCTATGGGATTCTGGGAGTTTAACAGAATGCCGCAGGGAGTAACGAATGCTCCCAGTACTTTTCAAAGAGTAATGGAAAAGTGTGTGGGTAGCATGAACTTGAGTGAAGCCTTATGGCCCGTCCACACAGCGGCGTGCGTTGAAGCTTCCAACGCCTCTGCCCATTGACTTTGAATGGGGTGATGTCACTTTGAGCCGAACTGCATTTTGGGAAGCGACGTGGAGCGTTGCTGGTGTCAAAAGTTGAGCAATGTTCAACTTTTTTGAGGCGTCAGCCAATGGAATCCTGTTTATGCAAATCTGCCAGTACAAGCGCTAGCCAATCAAACCGCGTGTATGCTGGGAGAGACTACGCAGGTCTTTTCCTCATATTCCAAAAAAATGGAGGAGAAATTAATTATAGCGGTAGTGAATCACCCGGTGTTATATGATCAGTCTCTGTTCATTTACCGGGATACAAACCGGAGGAGCCAGGCATGGAGGGAGGTGGCAGAGACAGTGGGTGGACGGTCCGTTAGTCTTTCTTGATGACGTCATTGTTTTCTCTGCCACACTCGAGGAACATGAGGACCGACTTCTCAGAGTACTAAACAGACTGAAGGAATATGGCTTAAAGCTTTCACCAAAGAAATGTCAATTCTTCAGGACATCTGTCAAATATCTAGGCCATGTTGTTTCAGAAAAAGGAGTGGAAACGGACCCAGCCAAGTACTTACTACCTGGCCTAGGCCCAATAGCATCAAGGAACTCAAGTCTTTTCTTGTTTTTTCTGGATATTACAGGAGGTTTATAAAGGACTACTCCAAAATTGCAAAACCCCTCAATGACTTAACAGCTGGGTACCTGCCACCAAAGCGAAAGTCCACCTACTCATGCCGAAACTCAAAGTGTGTGGATTTCAAAAAGCCCTTCAATGACAAATGGACATCAGCAGCCGTGGATGCATTCAACACTCTCATTCACATGCTCACTACAGCTCCTATTCTTGGTTTTGCAGACGCCCAGAAACCATACATTGTGCACACCGACGCAAGCATCAATGGCCTTGGTGCCACCTTGTATCAGGAGCAGGAAGGCAAATTGAAAGTGGTTGCCTATGCAAGCCGGGGACTCTCCCAATGTGAGCGAAGATATCCTGCACATAAACTTCAATTCCTCTCTCTTAAGTGGGCTGTTACAGAGAAGTTTTTCGATTATCTATATGGAGCAAAATTCACAGTCATGACAGACCCGCTCACATATATATTGACGTCTGCAAAACTTGATGCAGCAGGGCATCGTTGGTTGGCTGCTCTTTCCAGCTTTGACTTTAATATCCAGTACAGAGCTGGGAAAAAGAACCAAGATGCAAATGCTCTTTCCAGATGTCCACATCCTCATGACCACGACACAGTTGATTTCAGTACTGAGGATGAAGATAACCGCATTGAGAGGTTCATTGCTCAGTTCCTGAAAGATTACAAAGGAACTGATTTCCCAAGTGAAGCTGTGAAGGCTGTGTGTCAGAGGCATCAGTTGTCTTCAGGGGCAGATCCAGGAGCAATCCAGCCTGTACCTATCGAGTGCCTGGCAATTGATGTCACTGCCATACCAGCAGGTTTCCGTCAAACTGATGTGCTTGGGTCCTGTACATTGCCACAAATGTCACTTAAAGACTGGGTACGTGAACAGGGACAAGATCAAATCATCAGTAGAGTAATTGCCATCTTGAATTCAGGAAACCGTCTGACATACAGAACAAGGCAGCGGGAAGACAGAGAAGTCCAGCTGATGCTGAGAGTATTGGACCAATTGGTCATGATCGATGGAGTATTATACAGAAAACGCATCAGACAAGGAGAACCTTCCTATCAGCTTGTCCTTCCAAAGAGTCAGAGAAAAACATCACTTGAAAGCCTCCACGATGCTGTTGGTCACATGGGAGTGGAGAGAACCCTTGACTTAATCCGTGGCCGATTCTATTGGCCACGGATGGCCGTAGATGTCAATGAAAAAAATCAGGACTTGTGAGAGGTGTGTCAGGAGAAAGGCACAAGCTGAAAGGAATGCTCCACTGGTGAATATAAGAACTTTAAATGGACTACCTTTCCCTTGAGCCAGATGGAAGAGGAACCAAGGACATCTTGGTCATAACGGATCATTTCACAAAATATGCTGTTGCAGTTCCTACAGCAGATCAAAAAGCAAAGACGGTAGCTAAAGCTCTATGGAACAACTTTTTCATCCACTATGGATTTCCTGAGCGATTGCATAGCGACCAGGGTCATGATTTTGAGTCAACCCTGATCAAAGAGCTTTGCTCACTTCTAGGCATCAAAAAGACAAGGACTACACCTTATCATCCACGTGGAAATCCTGTGGAGCGATTCAACAGAACCCTTCTTGCAATGTTGGGAACACTTGAAGGAGACAAAATCAAATGGAGGGATTTTGTGCAACCCCTCGTTCATGCATATAATTGCACAAAAAATGACACCACAGGCTTTTCTCCCTATCAACTCATGTTTGGCCGGCAGCCAAGGCTTCCAATTGACATTGACATTGCCTTTGGTCTGAGTCCAGAGAGATCCAAACTCTCATTCAGATTATGTCAAGAAGTTGACCGAAAGTCTAACTGAAAGCTACCGTTTAGCTACTGAACATAGTCGGAAAAATGCTTTTCAGAACAAACAGAGGTATGATAACAAAGTAAGAGAATCTACCCTGGCAGCAGGAGACCGGGTCCTCGTAAGAAACTTCAGTTTCTGGGGAAAACATAAAATTGCTTATCGCTGGAGTAAAACCATATACACTGTGGTTAAACAAATCCAAGACTCACCCGTCTATGTCGTGGTGCCAGAGAACACATCAGGAGCTGAAAAAGTGTTACACAGAGACTTGCTTTTGCCCTGTGGATTTCTACCATCTGATGTTGAACAGGTATGCCCTCAAAAATCTAAAACCAGATTTTCACTTCCTGATGTTCCTGAAGCTCTCACTGAGGTTGAAGATGAAATGTCTGACATGGAAGATGAAGTTGAGTACTACTCCCACTACGACACACTGATGGAAGAGACAGCAGTCACACTAATGGTGAAGGAACAAAGTAGCCCGATCACACAAGAGAATAGTAGATTTGGAGGAGAGCCTCAAGGCAAGGCAAGGCAAGGCAAGTTGATTTAAGAAATGGGATTTAAAATCAGTCATTAAAAAGAAAAGCTAATAAAATAAACATTAAAAGAAAAAGTACATGGATAAAAGTTACAGTGCAGTCTAAGATGTGAATAGTTCAATTAAAAGCAGCGACAAAAAGAAAAGTCTTCGGCCTGGATTTAAAAGTCGTAAGAGTTGCAGCGGACCTGCAGGTTTCTGGGAGTTTGTTCCAGATATTTGGAGCATAATAACTGAACGCTGCTTCTCCATGTTTAGTTCTGACTCTGGGGACAGAAAGCTGACCAGTCCCTGAAGACCTGAGAGATCTGGATGGTTCATAGTTTAGCAGGAGATCAGAAATGTATTTTGGGCCTAAACCATTCAGTGCTTTATAAACCAGCAGTAATATTTTGAAATCTATTCTTTGACACACAGGAAGCCAGTGTACAGACTTCAGAACAGGAGTGATGTGATCCACTTTCTTAGTGTTAGTGAGGACTCGAGCAGCGGCGTTCTGAATCAGCTGCAGCTTTCAAATAGATTTTTTAGTGAGACCTGTGAAGACACCATTGCAGTAGTCGAGTCTACTGAAGATAAAAGCATGGACAAGTTTTTCCAAATCCTGCTGTGACATTAGTCTTTTAATCCTAGATATATTCTTTAGGTGATAGTAGGCTGATTTAGTAACTGTTTAATGTGACTGTTGAAACTCAGGTCAGAGTCCATGACTACACCTAGATTTCTGGCTTTATCTGTTGTTTTGAACATTGCAGACTGAAGCTCAGTGCTAACTTTTATACGTTCTGCCTTGGCTCCAAAAACCATTACCTCAGTTTTATCTTTGTTTAATTGGAGAAAGTTCTGACACATCCAGTCATTGATTTGTTCAATGCACTTACTCAGTGTTTGAATTGGAGCATAGTCTCCTGGTGAAATTGTTACGTAAATGTGTGTGTCATCCGCATAGCTATGGTAACTTATTTTGTTGTTCTTCATTATCTGAGCCAGTGGTAGCATGTATACGTTAAAGAGAAGAGGCCCCAAGATGGAGCCTTGAGGTACCCCACATGTCATATTTGTCAACTCAGATGTGTATTTACCTATAGAAACAAAGTTGTTTCTGTCCTTTAAGTAGGATTCAAACCAATTTAGAACTGTTTCCCAAAGTCCCACCCAGTTTTCCAGTCGGTCGAGTAATATGTTGTGGTCAACAGTGTCAAACGCAGCACTGATATCTAATAATACTAACACTGAAGTTCTGCCACTGTCTGTGTTTAAGTGGATGTCATTAAAGACCTTTACAAGAGCAGTCTCAGTGCTGTGGTTTGGACGAAAGCCTGACTGGAACACATCAAAACAGTTATTTAAATGCAAGAAATTACTGCAGTTTTCAGGGCCTGTGGAAAAGTGAAGAGATTTGTTTACTATATGAAGTAGATCTGAGGCCATGCAAGGCAAAACATCTTTGAAAAATCCTGTTGAAATAATATCAAGGCAGCAGGAGGAGGATTTCAGAAGTTGTCTAATGTCCTCTAGGTTTTTATCATTAATCTAATGGAATTGTGTCATGGTGTTTGAATTGATGTTAAGTGGACACAGAGACAACACATTTGCTGTACCTGATGCAGAGGCACTGACTGCTTGTCTGATTTTCTGAATGTTGTCAGTGAAGAAGGCAAAATCATTGCACGCCCTGGTGGATAGAAATGCAGAGGCTACTGACACTGGGGGGTTAGTTAGTCTGGTGACGGTGGCAAACAAGGCACGTGCGTTGTTTTTGTTTTTGGTAATGATGTCAGAGAAGAACGATTGTCATTTCAATTCCAAATTATAAAGGCCAAGTCTCTCTTTATAGATTTCAAAGTGAACCTGGAGATTTGTTTTTCCCCACCTGCGTTCAGCTTTTCGACATTCTCTTTTTGAACATTTTTGTGAAGAGAAATAGAGCTCTCAAAGAAAACACAGGAATGGTCAGAGAGTGCAACATCAGTCACCACAACCTTAGAGATATTCAGACCCTTTGAGATGATTAAGTCCAGAGTGTGCCCCTTATTGTGCGTGGGCTCCGTCACATGCTGAGTCAGTACATAGCTATCAAGAACACAAAACAGTTATTTTGCCCCTCTGTCCTGGGGGTTGTCAACATGGATGTTAAAATCACCAACAATGACCAGGGGTGGCCAACCCGCGGCTCTTTGCCTAGTTTCATGCGGCTCTTCAGTTCATATCGAATTGTATATGTGTGAGTTTGGGGGAGAGACACTGACTCCTGACTAGTGTTGCACGGTGTACCGATACTTGAAAGGTACCGCGATACCCTGCCGTTAAAAACGTTACAATTCCTCCGTTTCATTAGTATCGGTACTTTAAGAATGACGGGGAAAAATACTCCGGTGAGAAAGCGGCGTTTTAATAAGAGCCGTGTGTGTTCAGCGCTCTGCTTCCACTCCCTGCACTGCAGCCTAGTGATGGGTCGGTCGCGAACGATTCGTTCTTTTTGAACGAATCTTTGAAGTGAACGAGATGAACTGATTCCTCCCACAAAACGATTCGTTTGTTTGAGTCGCCGCTAAAGAGAAGCTGTTTGCGAACGACGAACTTAAAGAACTGGCGGAAACAGTTCAGAACTGTTTCCTACAGTGTGGCTACTGACACACACACACACACACACAGGAGCGGGACATCCTCCTCAACCTATCCGCAATAAAGAGGACGGATACCTGAACCGTAGCATCCAGCTAGCTTAGCGATAAATACACACATCTTTGTATTCTCCTCCCCCTGTCGGCCCTAAAAGCTTCAGATGGCGGATACCTGAGCTCCATAGCGTCCCGCTAATGTGAAACACACACACAGCGTTAGCGGGACATTCTCCTCTCCCTGCCGGCTCTAAAAGCTTCAGAGGGCGGATAGCTGGGCTCCGTAGCGTCCCACTAGCTAAGCCGCTAGCTAAAGGTAAACATAGATGGGTACATACTATAGAAAATGAATAAATCGTCACCGATGTAGAGGATATATTTTTGTATTCACTTTGAACTCGCCCAAATGGAGTTTAATGCTTTGGGATTTAAGCACATAGTCCATGCATGGGTTTAAAAGTATAACGTGCTAGCCTGCTGTAATACAACATATAGTCAGGCACACATTTATGAGAGATTTAACAATGGCCAATTATATTTCTTAAATAATATGTAGCCTATTCCCAGAGCATAATTCGGCGGCAGACAAATGAATGCCATTTTAGTTTTTTGTTACTTTGTTCTGAAAGCTGAACCTGCTGCTCCTCACAGAGAGAAGAGGGAAGAGGCTGTGAATTACTTTACATTGTGGATAGCCCCCATTGTTCTGTGTGTCAAAATGAAAGACAGCCCACACATCAATCATCAAACTGTGGGGTCTTATTTAATTACGTGTTGATGTCTATCAACACGTAATGTTGTATCGATGTATATAGAGATGTACTACAGCAAAAGTATTCTCCGTCGGGACTTCCTGCAACAACACCACGTCGTTATCTTGATTCTGATTGGCCAGAAGACATCATCAAAGATGTTCTATTGAGAAGATGATCACTACGTGACAAAAGTTTTCAAACCGTTTCTAGTCTTCGGTATTTCTTCTTATTAAGTGGCTACTGAAATCAATCTTACTAACTGCTGTCTGTGCAATTTACTCCGCGCGAGTTGGCGGACTTTATTTAGCTTACTTTAAAATAATTTTTCTTGGTGGGGCTAAGCCATTTCTTGGTATGGCTGTAGCCTACCCCAGTATACCCTGGACATAATAATAAAACAATTAAAATGTTGTATTCAGCCCTGATTAAAACAGCGGGCCCAAATCCTGGATGGGCGGGCTCGCCCCCATGTGTCCACTTAACACCAATATATAAAAGGATTGAACCAGTTAACAACTGAACGAAGCAGAAACGACATCAAATCAAATCAAGTTTATTTATAAAGCACATTTTAAAACAACTTTCGGTCACGCCAAAGTGCTGTACATGAATAAAAAATATACGGAACATATTGCAATTTACTGACGAGTAAGTATCCATTGTTAGAGGTCATTACAGAAACACCTGTGCAGTAGGGATGTGCATCTCCATCACTGAGGCCGATGCGATGCGCATCTCGATACGTTGCCACGATACGATACATTAACGATACATTTGAAACACCAGGCGATGCGATACGATACGATTCACCCCTGTTGCGATACAGTTCGATACGATTTGATTCAACATTATGCGATTCGGTGCGATTCAACACGATGCAAAAATAATGATACTTCAATATGGTACGACAGAGGATTTTTGTTTTGTTCCTTATATGCAGCAAATCATACATTACCAAAAAAGTGCTTTACATATTTGGTACTGCACATCTTATCATGCCGTTTATTTTTTTACCTTTAAAAGCTCTCCAGAGTACAATAATATAACACCTCACAGTTAAACAATGTAAGGATACATTGCTCATGATTAACAATGTGCAAATAACAGCTACCATAGTGCAATGCCCATACAGCTGCTGACTGATGTGCTGAACACTCATAGGCTAACTCACCAGTGAGCAGAAAGCAGTGGTTTCTATATGAACAATAAAGAATACAAATAACCTTTCACAAACGGGTATTTCATAACTGCTTACAGTAAGGAAGACATTTCAATTATTATTGGCCGTCACAGGCTGCTGTAAACTAAACACCCCTCTCTCTGACAGAACACCTCACTGAGTGATTTAACTCATAGTCTAACTTCCAGGTTTCTCTTTTCAGCCGCAGACCCCATGTCGACTCTTTATGTGCGTCGCTAAGTTCCTCGTACTACAGTACTTGTGTAGCCTACTTTAAAGCGGCTCGGCATCGTTAACAATTTGCGAGCGATTTTTCAAGTTGACCGTCTGTAGTATATAGTGCCGCGCACATATACCATCAGGACGTTACTGATGGGGTGCGGCTGCGGAGTGATACTGTGTGTATGCAAGCCCGCATCTAGGACGGATCTATGTATCATGGCTGTAGACCTGTTAAGTAATAAAGATACCTCATACAAAGGTCTACGGATACCTTATTACTCTCCATTACCTGAGGTCAACTATATAGCATACAAGACTATTACACCGTCTTTCTCGAACAATCCGAAGTGTTGCCAAACGTTTGATTTGTAGGTATTTTTCGGTGTGCTGTGTTTCTCTTTCTCCTCAACTTTCGTGTGTGTTGATAACTGAGACTCTCGGCCTCCGTAGTGGCGAAGCAAATATCAAAGATCGTCTCTGTTGAGCGTTGACAAGTTGAGGGGATTTTATATGAATGAATCGGTTTTTACCGGTGCAAAGACGCTACGCAATCGATGCATCGCGAGTTCAACCCGGTTCAACCCAAACTTTAGCCGATGTACACTCTTTCAACCAGTGCACTCGCCTATTTTAGGCTGATTCAGGGTAAAGATATCCTCCTTTGAAACACAGGTAGTAGATGCATGTTGGTCAGCATGTCAGGGCACCCGTCTCTGATGACACAGAACATGATGCATCTCACATGGGTTCAGAGGGTGAGTGACTTAATCTCTAAACCTAGTCTGCTCATTCTGATGAAGAACTCAAAAAGCTCTGCAATGTACTGCCAGAAGGAAAATGTGATTTTAAAGGCAACATTATGCTGCTTTATATTCTCTGTCAGGGGCGGACTGGCCATTGGGAATACCGGGAGTTTCCCCGGTGGGCCGGTGCTGTGTGTGGGCCGGAGGACCCAAAAAAAAAGCTTATAATATCTTTTTTTTTGCCTGAATCCTACCGGCCCACATTTGTAAGTGTTCCGGCCTAGCCCAGCCCAGTGGGGTGTGGCCAGGGTTGGGTTGTAACGGAATACATGTAACGGCGTTACGTAATCAGAATACAAAAATCAAGTAACTGTATTCAGCTTGCTTTACATTTGAAAAACTAGTAATCTGATTATAGTTACTTTCGTAAACCTGAAGTGAATACATTTTGGATTACTTATTGGAATTATTGGTGGAAAGATTTCCTCACAACATTTAATATTCATTACTAAAGGTACAGCCGAATCATCACAGCGCACAAAACCGCGTAGATGGACCAAAAAGGGGAGCGTTTGAAAAAAATGTGTGGGTCAGCTCAGTGAAACAATAACAACGTAACATTGAGGAACCAAAGTCTGCATTTAAATCGTGTGTAGAGGTGTGTGTGGTTAAAACACATCAGCCACACCGCTCTTTAGCCTTTCTAATGATTCTGAAGGTAAACACAGTGAAGGCGGTGCGTGAAAGGCGGTGCGTGAAAGGCACTGCGCGCTCCTCTTCTCAGAGGCTGAGTTAACCCTCCTGGTGCTGCAGAGATGTCATGAAGTGAAGCAGGTTTTCCTTCTATAAAACAGCTGCGGGCAGCAGATACTGTGAGAGTCACAGACATGAATACATAGATCAAGGCAGACTGGTGCACACACTCTCCTGTTTTGCCAATCCGATGCTTAAACAAATATAGCTCTACACCCCTGGCCGAAATGTCCTTAAAATAAAGTCCGAGTTCGACATTTTAATTCATGTCCTGCCAACACTGGCAGGACAGAAGGCGACACGCCCTTTCTAAGCCATGTCCTCACATCCCAAGCTGCATGTCTGGTGCCTTGCTCAAGGGCACCACAGCAGAGCAGGAGGTGAACTGGGACCAAGTGGACAAGTCCACACGCCAAATAGGTTTGGTCGGGGACTTGAACCGGCGACCCTACGGCTCACAGTCCAAGCCCCTACTGACTGCCATAGATTTAGTCCCTAATTTTGCTCTTTAAGTGCACCAGATTGATGCATTTAACTTAAACATTTTTTTAAAAATCTTCCCGGGGGAACGTTCCCCCGGACCCCCCTAGAGGAGGTGAGGTCCACCAGATGCCCACACCACCTGTTAAATTGTCTCATCCACATTGAGGATGCTTCCTACGTCCATGTTTTATTCCATGTGTCAAGTCAGGCAAATTGGGTCAAAATGTTATTGCATCAATGATCTGTTAACATTAAAATCACTAAATATATGCCGTAACTATTTTGCTCTAGGCAACTCAAGGGCTCAGGTAATGTGATTACTATATGAATAATGGTCCAAAATAACATTAAATGCATAGGGTTTTTTGTTAAGTAACATACTTTCGTCGCCGGCCGGCCGATAGCAGCGCATTAAGAGGGCCTGTCTGTCACTTAATCCCCGGGCCACTTTTTCCCCCCAGTCCGCCCCTGTTCTCTGTGCATATCTCTTTTTGTATTGGTCATTCACTGGTAAGTAATTGTCCAACAAGACGTGTTTTCCACAAAAACCTCACTAAGTTAGGGCACCATAAATGCCACCAATAACAATGAGTATGGTTTAATTACTTCTATAACAGCAATCATCTCAATATGGGTTTCATTTCCACCTGGTGGTAAATCCTGCTGCTGTAAACAAGTCACTGAAGCTGAAGGATTTCATACGCACTGATGTGTGGATTGAGGGAAAGTCGTGATAAACTCAACTATAGTTTAAACAGGAACTCTCCAGAGGGTTTTGGAACAGGTGTGTGTATGATGATAGAAACTCCTGCATGTTTCTTCACACTGCTGAACCTCCTTCACACCCTCACAAAATGGTGTTTTCAATGTAATTGCTTCTCCCACAACAGTTTGTTTCTGTGTTATTGTATGTATTTGAAACGTTGGCATACTAAGATTGAACATGTCTGTTCCTCTGGCGCCACCCTCAGGCCAAACGCTGATTGAATTTTCAGTTATATATTTCCTTGTATTATCCAAGCTCTGTATTTTCTCCATTTCCATCTTTCCAATATTGTATCAATATGTGTATGTAGGCCCAGGCTAATTTGTATGTATTCTAGCTTGAATTTAAGGCTATACTTTAAAAGATAAATATTTACTCTATGCACATACAACTTATACCCGCACTACCTGCACATTTAAATATTTTACCTTGCTCACATATCTGTATATAAGCACGTTCTCATTTTTATATTTCAATTCATACTGTTAAAACATGTTAATTCCTATTTTATTCTATTTATATTTGTATTGTATTCTCATTATCCCTGTGTATATTCCATGTGTACTACCTGTGTTTCCGTATTATTCTGTTGCAGCTATAACACCTGAATTTCCCTACGGGGATCAACAAAGGTCCATCTGATCTCATCTTTTTTTATAATTTAATTTTGACTGGATGAGTATGTGATAATTGCATTACATTCACACCCCCACCCACATGCCTCCCTTCAAACCTGAGGAGGGAGAAATACTCAGATCTTGTACTTGAGTAAAAGTACCAGAGTGTAGGAATACTCTGTTACAGTAAAAGTCCTGCATTCAAAATGTCACTCAAGTAAAAGTAGAAAAGTATTAGCATAAAAATATACCAAAAGTAAAAGTAGTCATTGAGCAGATTGGCCCATTTCAGAATAATATACATGTGTTTTATAATGATTGATGGTAAAGGTGCAGCTAGTTTTAATTACTTTGTAGTAGGCTACTGTACTTAAGTACAATGTTGAGGTACTTTACTTTAGTATTTCCAGGTTATGCTACTTTGTACTTCTACTACAGTTCAGAGGTAAATGGTGTACTTGTACTCCACTACATTTATTTAATACCTTTTAGTTACTACAGATTTTGATTAATGATGTGAAATATAATCAACTCTTATATCAGACTTTAGTTTCCACCTAGAGTAAATTCACAAGCTACCCTGCAGTATACAAAGTTATTAACATTAGCAGTGACATTTTGAAGGCAGGACTTTTACTTGTAACAGAGTATTCCTACACTCTGGTACTTCTACTGAAGTACATGATCTGAGTACTTCTCCTCCTCTGTAAGGGCTCTAAGGTTAAAGTGCCTCCTCTCACTTCCTCATTAGGTGGTGAAACAGCTCTACTTCCTCATTAGGTTGCTGTGTGTCGGTGAGACAGTCATGAAGGACAGCGGCAGAGAGGACCCGGTTTCCCGCCACGAGGTGTTTGAGGACTACGTGAACTTCTTCTTCCAGCAGTGTCCGGAGGTGGGGCCGTGCCGGGACCCCCCGCTGCTGAGGAGGGTGGCCCGGTACCTGCAGACAGGAGAACCGGGAGAGACGTTCCCCCTGCTTCCGGTGCACCGGGTCGTGCTGCAGGGCTGTGCTGCCCCGGGATCTGACTGCAGGAAACACCTGTCTGCCGTCAGCAAGGCCGCCGAGCTGCTGGAGACACTCTGCGTCAACCTGTTCCTGCAGCCCTGGAAGAAAGAGATCAGGACTCTGAAGGTGGATTCAACACTCTAACTCTTTCATTATTTCTCTCTCTGTTTCTATCTGTTTCTTTCTCTTTCTTTCTTTCACTCTCTTTCTCTCTTTCTTTCTTTCTTTCTCTTTCTTTCTTTCTCCTTCTTTCCCTAGCTTTTGTTTCTACAGCCGCTCCCTTTCACGGAACTTTAATTACTCACGTGTTCTGCTCTGGGTTAAAGGTTCGCCTATTTTTTTCTTCCGTTGTGGAACAATATCCCAACTAGGGGACGGAACATATCCAGAACATTTCCAGTACATTTCCGGAAAGTTTCCGGTTTAAGCTGGGGAATTTTGGAAATATTCCATATTTGAAATAAATAAATACATTTATATGTTCCGCACTCTTGAGGGAATATCTCCGCGAGCAAGCTTAAGTTTCACTTTCGATTGCATGATTCTTTCACACACAGTGACGTCACGAGCTACCCACAATGCAACACGCGTCATATATATATAAATACGCCATTTTCCTGAAGGTGCAAATATCCTGGAAGTGCAAATATAAACAGCTAGCTAACGTAGAGAGAGCGCACTAGGTTTTTTTTCTGAATTAACGACCGAAGAAATCGCTGCATGTCTTCGGATTACATCTCTGGACTTGAGGGGTGTGCTTTAGGTCGTTACCAGCGTAAACTAGAGCTGTGTGGGTTGTCGGATTGCCCTTACAGACCAATAGTATGAAGTTGCAGCGTCAGAGACAGCAGTTACAGAACCGCACACACAGGTCCCGCGTCACAACCGCACACACAGGTCGGGGTCCCGCGACGGTCAACGCACGTTCACATGAATGTTTATATATATATTCTGTTAATTTAGTTGAGAATTTCAAAAATATAGTCTTTTATATGTATATTAAACAACACTGTTAATTTAGTTTTGGGTATGTTTATAATTCTCGTTTCATTATTCTTCAAAAGAAAACAACACTGTTAAACACTGTTCCTTCTACAGTATCATAATTCTCGTTTCATTATTATTATTAATAAATCAAAGGTGTCTTCTAAGAGGTGCTAGATTACTGAAAAACAACTGTTAGTGTGTTCATGCACCAGCCTGCAAAAGATAAACAAGCAGTTTGACCGAGAGGCATTTCAGTTCAGAATACATTTTTATTTATTTGTATTGCGGGGTCTGCTGTTTCTTCACTGGGGGTGAGGCGGGGTCTGCTGTTCCCTCTCGAGGGAGATAACCTGTCGTGGCCTCCAGAAAGCTTCTGGCCTCCAGAGTCCAGTAGGCAAACCTTTGGCCATGCCTTTGAAACAATAAGAACAAGACGTCATCTAAAGTATTGCATAGTCTAAGGCATTGGTGCACAATTGATGTGCATTAATAATCTCAACAATAACTGACTAAAACACCTCATGCAATATTACAAAACATGTCAAAATGATGACACTGTCTGATAAACGGTAAACAGGCAGTCAGCACAGTAAAGATTATTTACAATGAATTCAAATTGTAATACAATGACTATTAAAGAAGCATTTACACTGAAGACAGAACTTAGGCTACTGCTGATTTAATGTAGTGGACATATTGACATGCTTTTGTCATCCGTTGAAGTTTAATTAATTAGCTGACTATAATTAATCATTAGGGTTGGGAAGTTTACTTTTTTTAAATGTAGTAGGTTACAGATGAGTAATTACCCTGTTAAAAATGTAATAGGTAATGTAACTTGACTATGTAACTATTTGTATGGAAATTCTAATGTTAATTATGGTTATTTTATGTTTTTTGTGAGTCACTTTGGATAAAAGCCTCTGTCAAATAACATACAGTTTCATTAAACAAATAAACAAAATGGTTAACAGTTGGTTTTGCAGCGAGTCATCATAGGCTAACAGATTACATTTAGCACTTGTTGCTTGTATGGCTGTTCAATACAACAGAATAGTTGTTAACTTTAAAAAAAAACATGATTCACATTACTCACACTCTTACTGTAATCAGTGATTCAATTACTCAACTATGACACCTAGTTGGGCTTGCCAAAATCACGCTAGTTTCATTAAACAAAGGATCAAATATGCTAACGAAGCTAATGCTTTTGGTAATGCTTTTGCCGAAAGCTATAGCTAACGAATAGTTGTTTTTAGAGACTTTAATACGGTTAGAAGCTATCATAAGCAAACAGATGTTTGTTTGTATTGCCTTAACACTATCATAGTTAATGTTAGCGAATCACACTTCATTTCAAGACACCGGAATTGTTATTAATGTTAAACAAATAAAACTGTAAAAGCACTTCACATTACTCACATTCTCTGCGTTGACGTTCACATTCATGTGAACGTGCTCCGTCACTTGCCGCCGTGACGCGGGACCTGTGTGTGCGGTTCTACAAGTGCGGTTCTACAAGTGCTGTCTCCGACGCTGCAGCTTCATGCTACTCTTACAGACTGCCTGCAGATGTATGGAAAAATGACCCTCGAAAGTGGCCTTCGTCGATTTTGGCTGCATCTACGTCTAATTTCTGGAAACACGAGGTGAATACCCCACTTGTCACAATAATATTATCATGCCATTGCATATATGTGGTGTTTTAGAGTTGACTAGATATTGATTAAGGCAATAGACTATGATATTCAGTACAGGAAGCTTAGCAACACCTAGACGGTGTACGGCTAAACCATCGACCTGGTTGCACCTCGCATTAAACGGTGGATACCGGAAGTACGGTGTCGCCCTCGGCCCAATACCTGTATGTGTGTGTGAAAGAATAGGCTATAGCCCAGCGCAACACCTTCGTCACACATGTTGCCACTTGTTTGTAGCATTTTCAGGCGATTTGTAATCTGTTCTAGAAAAACGATGTGTTTTTGGATATTTGGGGAGTTAGGTGGTCCGCGAGTGTTTTTTTTGTATTGGTTAAGTGGTCCTTGGTATGAAAAAGTTTGAGAAACACTGTACTTGATCCAGTGCTTGAAGTGTGTGTGTGTGTCCGTGTGTGTCCGTGTGTGTCCGTGTGTGTGTCTGTGTGTGTGTGTCCGTCCTAAAAGCGAGAATTCAATACGGATAGTTTAACAGGTCATTACGGTAAAATGTGCTGATTGGTTTTGGTGAAAGGGAGAGTGATAGATATGGATCGATTACAAAACAGGCCTGAATAACAGGACCTAAAGAGTCAGGTGCCCCCAAAACAATCACAAATAAACACAACAACAACTACAAAATGACCACAGCAGACCCAACATTACTAAACAACCAAAGTACAAGAGACAAAAAGCATTTACAAAGATGCTCAAAATGACAACAAAGAGCAACAAATGGCTTTAAAACTAACGAACACATACCGAAATATAAAGAAATACCAAAAGAACGACAAATAGTGTGTGTGTGTTCTTACGGTAGGCGGAGCCCTTTGGAGAAAAGCGAGAGTCTTTTGCATTCAAAAACAGGGGAAAGTCTGCCCCTTCCTCCCTGAGCCCCTCCCCCAACCCCCACGAACGCGTCCATGACCAAAAGAGGGCGCGAGATAAGTTTGTGCACAGATCTTTTGGCTGTACTCTGAACCCGGCCCAGATATTGCATTCAATTCTTGACTGGCGCTTCAGACGGATGGTGGTAAGTTGTTACACAGGCCTCTCGATGATTAAACCTTATCGAGACGTCTCTCGGCCATTTTTCTTTTTTGAAAAAGGTGACTTGGTAAGCGGAATTGTCTGTCTTTTTTTAAATTGAGTTTTGAGCATATCTCTATACACTCCTCTGCTGGCTCATAGCCTCAGGAGGGGTGGGGCAAAGGAGGGAGGCTGGGAGGGGGGAGGGTAGGCACTTATACAGAGATTAACATCAAAGGGCATACATCAGAAGGCTAATTACACAACTCTGAGGGGCAGGGGTCAAATAACTTTAAAGAGACTGGCTTAATCAATACATGAAATAACTAGACAACAAAAGGGACTGCCTGGGGCATTTCACTCATATCTGATTACAAGGCTAATTATTCAACTCTCAGGGGCAGGGGTCAAATAACTTGACTTAAAAGAGACTGTCTTAATCAATACATGAAAGAACTATACAGCAAAGAGACTGCCTGGGGCTTTTCAGTCCTATCTGATTACAAGGCTAATAACTCAATTCTCAGGGGAAAGGGTCAAATAACTTAACTTTAAAGAGAGCACTTATACAGTACATCAAAGAACTACGCCGGGGGCTTTACACTCCAATCTGATAACACACACATCAAAGAATGGGGGGTGGGACAATGGGAGGCGGGACTTAGCTCATTGGCCAATGGGAGGCTGACTTAGCTCATTTGCACAATTGGGGGCGTGTCCACCTGTGTCCACCATGCATACTAATGTGACGAAAGCGGCATGGTTACGACTACTTATGTGCAATTTATTTCTAAAAGGCTTTCACATTACTATAATTATATTTTTATTTAAATGTAGGCTACATTTTACACCAAAACGGAACACAAAAACAAGACCAACCATCATTGAATTCCTTGACTAACAAGAGAAAGATTAATTCATTTAAATAAATATTTAACCAGAAATGGGCCGGTTCTAAGGGGTTATTCAGTTCAGCCCAATGAGAGGGGATACAGCTGTGCACATGTCATCATTAACAGACGTCGTTTAAGAGTGACGTTTGAGTGAACGAGGACATCCCAATTAATGAAAGCAGTTAATAAAATAATATCCAGGGCAGAGCCCCTAGAGATCTCTCTAGGGCTCTGATCCAGGGGATGCATGCAGAGCTGTGATTGGCTGAGATAAGTCCGGCCGTGCGTCACGACTCTTTGGGCCCTTCTCACTTCTCTTTTTTTTTATTTCCTCGCTCCTCGGTCTCTGTCTCACCGGAAGTTGATTTGTCTGCACCATCTTGAGTAGCGTCCCAATGGCCTTATTTTTGCCGGAGGAGCGAGGAGCGATAATGGAGGAGCTATAACCGAGGAACCACGAGACCATCCTTCGATGAAATCCTCAGACACTCGCCCCGCCCCATTACTGTGTATCGCTCACTGATTGGACGATGCAGTGCATGCACTGATCTGATGCTTCTTGACATGAGAGCAGTTTCCCAGCAGAGTGAAGACAATACATGAAACTCACGAGAGTCACTCCTCAGTTTATACTGTGTTTTGTTTCAATTCTTGTATCATTTAGTTACAAATATGTGATATATCTGAACAACAAAGTGGTCAAAAATAATTTTATTCATGATCGCTTTTTTCGTTTTACATTTTCATTTATTGTCATTTCAATTCAGTCAGTCATTAAGTGTGCTATTAAAATGTTAATGTGCTACATATCCACACAACAAACAAAGTGTGCAATCCAATTAATGTTAATCTAACTGGGTTTTGATAGATAATATATCTATTTTTCTTCTCTCAATTATTTTATTTTCATTGTGCACTCTAATCAATGTTAATCAAACTATTGTTCGTTTATACATTTTAAGAATGGCGTTTATCTTTTTTGAGAATGAGTTCTTATCTTATTTTATTTATTGGGATCTACAACAGATGATACAAATGTTTGTGTCGGTCAGAGGTCGCCTTAACCGAATATATTCCGTCTATGACGGAATTCTTTTGACAATGATGGAAAAACCTGAAAGCAGTCTGTCATTTTGACGGATTAGAACAAACTCAGAACAGCGCCAAAGTTTCCCTGCAGCAGGGCTCCGGTGTTATGCCCTTATGTCGTTTCCAGACCTAACTATGCCGTACAAATCATTGAAATGTCTGGGAGTTTATGCTTTACGCTGTGGCACGCTCCCGCGTGGTGCACAACACGGCATAACACCGGCGCTAATCCCCTCCCCCAGGTTGACAGTTCACGAGCGCGCTCTTTTGTATTTTATTATGTGAAGCACTAAATGGTCTTAGAAAAATATCGACTCTTTGTTTGTAGATATCTACTAAACTACAGCATACAAATACAGAAAGTAATGTAGGCCTGTTATACTGAGTGATATATTTTACACACTGCTCTGCTTTCTGCACGGACCTCACCGCTGTTCTCACTGTAAACATCGCGTTTCGATGAAAGCAGTTAATAAAATAATATCCAAGGGATGCATGCAGAGCTGTCATTGGCTGAGATAAGTCCGGCCGTGCATCACGCCTCCACCGTTCCCGGAAATGCATCCATGGAGGAGCCGTGGAGGATGCATCAGTGTCTCCTCGGTTAGAGCTCCTCCAGAGAGCCTCCTCGATGCTCGGTCCTCGATGTGCATTTAGAGAAATTAGATGTCCTTCAACATGGCGCGCTGAAATTCATTTCCGGGTCACTATCGGAGGACCGAGGAGTTGAGGAGGGGAAATTTGAGTATTGAGAAACCTCTCTCGTGTCTCTCCATGCTTCCCTGGTGGGAGGGACTAGTCGCAGGGAAATGACGCAAGTGAGGGACGCAAGGAATCCATTTAACCGAAGTGAGAAGGGCCCTTTGAAACATCTCTGTTCCCGGAAATGCATCCACGAAGGAGCTGTGGAGGACCGTGGAGGACCCATCAGTGTATCCTCGGTTATTTCGAGGCTCGATCCTCGGTCCTCGAAGTGCATTTAGAGAAATGAGATGTCCTTCAACATGGCGCGCTGAAATTCACTTCCGGGTCACTACCGGAGGACCAAGGATTCGAGGAGGGGGATTTGATTAAATGAGAAAGGGCCTGAGATAAGACGCAGTATACACATATACACACGTACATGTGACATAAATTGGTAAAAATTATGTAATTACCAACACTTAAAGATCTTAATAAATGCATTTTCATTTAGTTATAGATGTATGTATAATGTGTTTGTTTGTCTCTTTCAGACTTATACAGGTCCGTTCGTCTACCATCTCCTGCCAGTGCTCAGCAGCTCCACCATCCAGTCTGTCCTGGCCTCCATCGGCTACCTGCCCCACACTGACACTGCTCTGAGGTAGGACACACACACACACACACACACACACACACACACACACATTTGCAGTGGCGTTTCTATATGTACAAAAGTGGTGGGGCACAAAACACTTGGATGTCTATATATAAGCTTCTGCAGTGAGGTTCATGGCTGGTGAGGCACTGGCACTGACTATTCAGGTTGACCTAAATCAAAATATAATATTATTTTCAAAAGCCTCTTTAGTCTGAGTTTTTTTTTAAACAGACAGTTCAACAGAAGGATACCAAAAAAATGTAATTTTATCATTTAAATATTGAATTGTTCTCTCTTAGTAAGATCCCATTTTCAATAAAATTGTGGTCTTACCTTGACTTGAAGATGAAGTCCATTTACCAATCCTTCTGGACAAAAATCTCTATTCATTTTTTGTAAAAGTCCTCCTTATCTTCTTGTAGTTTCAAAAGTCTATCATAAATCGAAATTATGGATTTAGGATTTGAAAATTATATAAGTAGGGTAGACATGTGGATATTATCCGGCTGAACAAAACGTACATTTATCTAACAGCTACGTTTCCCACAGATCTTATTTTGAGCTATTGTCTAAAATCCAAATCTCATTGCTTCTTTGTGGAGGGAAGCCATGCGCAGCTTACTTCCGGGTTTTAGGACGCGTCACTCTCATCTCCTCTTTACACACCACACTTTTCGCGGCACACATACTTACAGCCAATCAGCTCTGAATTCTGTAAGATGACGTATAGTGGGGATGGCAGCTCTATGCCCCGATGGTCATTATTTTTTGCCACACACATTAAATAGGAAAATACTCTAAGCATGCGCAGTGTAGTTTTTACAGTCACCATTCACTTAGACAGTGAGAGAGAGGGGCAGGATCGGGTTTTGTCCCACATGGCTCTAAACAAACAGCTCAATAGGCACACACTGTAGACACTAATTAGACGAACACATACTAAAACAGCAATGTACAGACAAATCAGATGATTAAACATGATCTCAGAATATATTTTATATATTTTTTAATTTATTTTTTTATTTTGTTGTAATCATTATTTTAATAATTTCTGCTGACACTAGATGGGGCTGTGCCCCTAATGACCAGTCGCCACTGCACATTTGTGTAAACAGTGACATTTGCCTGAACGTGTCAATTGTTTATTCAGCCCATCTAAGAGTTTACCACGCCTGACTGTGCTGTGCTTGGCTAGTATTGTCTGAACACCTCCCTTCCCTGTGATTGGATACACTGATTTATGATGCTTTCAATAATTATGGCTTTGTTTGGCTCATTTACCTTTAACAGCTTGCCATTACAATCAAAAGCCTCTCTCTCCTTTATGTCATCGGAGCACGACAGAATAGCTAATTTTAGTTTCTACAGCTGCTGCCAGAAAGTGTGTAGTGAGGGAGAGATTTGAGGGTGCGCTCGCTAGCTAATTAGCATCAATGCAGATTTCAATGCTGCCTCAACAAGGACTTTGTCATATGAAAGTGAGTGTGATTTGATCTGAAATTGATAGACGCTGCTTGACACAGAGCAAAACAATTGGCAACAAAGGCAGTAGTTATACCAATGCCACTTTTGTCACATTAGTATGCATAGAAAGTGAAAGGTGGACACGCCCCACATTATGCAAATGAGCCAAGTCCGTCTCCCATTGGCCAATGAGCTAAGTCCCGCCTCCCATTGTCCCGCCCCCCATTCTTTGATGTGTGTGTTATCAGATTGTAGTGAAAGGCCCCCCCGGCGTAGTTCTTTGATGTACTGTATAAGTGCTCTCTTTAAAGTTAAGGTATTTGACCCTTGCCCCTGAGAGTTGAGTAATTAGCCTTGTAATCAGATAGGATTGAAATGCCCCAGGCAGTCCCTTTGTTGTATAGTTCTTTGATGTATTGATTAAGACAGTCTCTATGAAGTTAAGGTATTTGACCCCTGCCCTCAGAGTTGAGTAATTAGCCTTGTAATCAGATATGAGTGAAATGCCCCAGGCAGTCCCTTTGTTGTATAGTTCTTTGATGTATTGATTAAGCCAGTCTCTTTAAAGTTATTTGACCCTTGCCCCTCAGAGTTGTGTAATTAGCCTTCTGATGTATGCCCTTTGATGTTAATCTCTGTATAAGTGCCTACCCTCCCAGCCTCCCTCCTTTGCCCTACCCCTCCTTAGGCTATGAGCCAGCAGAGGATTGTATAGAGATATGCTCAAAACTAAATAAAATAAAAAAGACAAACAATTCAGCTTACCAAGTCACCTTTTTCAAAAATAAAAATGGCCGAGAGACGTCTCGATAAGGTTTAATTATCGAGAGGCCTGTGTAACAACACCATCTGTCTGAAGCGCCAGTCAAGAATTGAATGCAGTATCTGGGCCGGGTTCAGAGTACAGCCAAAAGATCTGTGCACAAACTTATCTCGCGCCCTCTTTTGGTCATGGACGCGTTGGTGGGGGTTGGAGGAGGGGCTCAGGGAGGAAGGGGCAGACTTTCCCCTGTTTTTGACTGCAAAAGACACTCACTTTTCTCCAAAGGGCTCCGCGATTGTTTAATTGAAAACACAACATTGAACACATTTTCATAAAAACACATTACATTTTACCAAGTTAATGCCATAGTGCATACATGGTAATAGACTTAACGATTTGCACTGCTGCTTCTCGCCGCGTTTCATTTACAGTGATCGGTTTATCGTTCAATTCACACTGCCCAAGTATATGTTTAGGAGTCTCTTGGAAGTATACGAATGCAGTATATGTTTTACAAAGGGGGTATTCATGTTGTTTTTAAAAGATCTTATTTAGGTTTTTTAATAGTGATACCTGAGGATATTCTCTCTTTTTAATTGTAGGGACTGTGAACTAATGTGTAATTACTTTTTACTAACTATAAGAAAAGTCTCTCTGAAGAGGGGAAATAATAAAACAATTTTAAAAACATGATCTTTGTCTTTTTATAATTATTTTACACCACTATAAGGAAACCCAATATTAAGTTTGTGTGAGGTTGTACTAGGGATAATATTAGAATGTTGCTGTATTCATAAAGAGAAGTTTTCTTAAAATGTTTTTCTGCTCCATTTCACGCCATGAAGCCTCCAGCTTGTACAAGGGCTCCGCCTCCCCCTCAACATAACAACCCCCCGCCCTACTCACCAGATCATTTAAAAGTAAGGACCCCTCAAGGACATTTGTTGAACACTAACATAGGATCTGAGAAAAAACAAGTCTCTCCCCGCGAGTTACAGCATGGAGCAAACGCCTAGAGGACCCCCATCCTCTAAAACAATCTGGACACCCGATCTCGACAGCGCTATGGCTGACATTGATATGGCTGACACTGATATGTATCAACCTCCATCTACTCCATCCGAGTCTCCAGGGGAATCAACAACTTGGTGTTCATTCGGTTCAATACGGCCATTCGGGACGCTCTACAACCAGGGCCTCATACGTCACATATGATGACATAAGATATTTGCAAAGAAAAGCAAAGAAACACAGACAGCATGCGAGATCAGAGAAGAGTTTTCACCGCCGCCCCTCAATGTGGAGGAAGAAGAAGGAGATTTTTCCCCGCTGCCAGAAGTGAGAAGAGTCCTGACAAGCACCGTCTGGGAAACTAAAAGCGGAGGACTCCGCCTCCCACTCAACATAACAAGTCACACCCTCCTCACCAGATCATTTAAAACTAAGGACCCCTCAAAGAAAAACATTGTGTATTCTACCTATGTAAAAAGAGTGTCAGGGTTGTCTTACGAAAATGTGTTATCTCTGTATCAAGATGATGTGTTTAAAAATGTATTTTGTGAAAAATACCAACTGTGTGAGAGACGTCATAAAGACACTCACTTTAACCACAGTGTTTGTTCTCTACAAATGTTTTAAGATTGTTACAAAATGTAAAAAATAAAAATAAAAGGTCTGGAGACAAAATTAATTCAGGTGACTCTGTTTTTTATTAGGAAAACAAAAATAAAATACAAATGGTTTAGAGGGTAAACATTTAACCAACTTGGACTTAATAGTCTAACAAAATACTTTATCTGAATACATTTGTTCTTTTTAAGAGCACTTTTTGAAATTATTTATTTATTTCAGTGGAACAATCTAGTTTTTGTTAACATCAATGCTTTTTTCTCTTTTCTTGTGTTACTAAGATACTTTTAGACACATACTTTTAGTCAGCTTTTTTAAAAAGAAAAGTGTATCTTTCGGTAACTTTTTGAGAGAATTAAGCATAAATCTGTCAAATGTTCAAAACAGCCTTGTTTCACTGACGGGAGAGACCACAAATCAAAAAAGGATGCGTTTGTGTTTTCACACGCATCTTCTTTTTGATTTGTGGTCTCCCCCCGTCTTGTCACATAGATTATACTATCTGTGTCATAGTAGAAAATTATGTGCTGTAATTTCTCCAATTCACTGTACAGTTTCAGTCAGTTTGTGATTTTGACGCTATTTCAGTGAAACAAGGCTGTTTTGAACATTTGACAGATGTATGCTTATTTCTCTCAGAAAGTTACCGAAAGATACACTTTTGTGTTTAAAAGATGACCACTACCATGAAAGTACTCTGTGTCAGTAGATTTTGTCAAGCATCTGACTCTTAATGGCAGTTTGTCATTTTGAGGGTATTTCAGTGAAAACAAGGCTGTTTTGAACATTTGACAGATTTTACTTAAATTCTCTGAGAAAGTTACTGAATGATACACTTTTGTGTTTCAAATCTGAAAAAGTAGATAATGAAGTAGACTTTGTGTCCGGAGATTTCGTTAAGATTCTGACTCTTAATGGCAGTTTGTGATTTTGAGGCTATGTCAGTGAAACAAGGCTGTTTTGAACATTTGGCAGATTCATGCTTAAATTCTCTGAGAAAGTTATTGAAAGATACACTATTGTGTATAAAAGCTGACCATTACCATGAAGTACTTTGTTTTAGTCAAGCATATACACTTTTGTATTTAAAAGCTGAAAAGTAGATAATGAAGTAGACTTTGTGTCCGTAGATTTCGTTAAGAATCTGACTCTTAATGGCAGTTTGTGATTTTGAGTCTATGTCATTGAAACAAGGCTGTTTTGAACATTTGACAGATTTATGCTTAACTCTCTCAAAACGTTACTGAAAGATACACTTTTCTTTTTAAAAAATCTGACCACTACCATGAAAGTACTCTGTTTTATTAGATTCCGTAAAGCATCTGACTCTTAATGGCAGTTTGTGATGTTGAGGCTATTTCAGTGAAACAAGGCCGTTTTGAACATTTGACAGATTTATGCTTAAATTCTTTTAGAATTAAGATATAAGTTTGTGCACATATCTTTTGGCTGTACTCTGAACCCGGCCCAGATACTGCATTCAATTCTTGACTGGCGCTTCAGACGGATGGTGGTAAGTTGTTACACCTCATAGCCTCAGGAGGTGTGGGGCAAAGGAGAGAGGCTGGGAGGGTAGGCATTTATACAGAGATTAACATCAAAGGGCATACATCAGAAGGCTAATTACACAACTCTGAGGGGCAGGGGTCAAATAACTTTAAAGAGACTGTCTTAATCAATACATCAAAGAACTAGACAACTAAAGGGACTGCCTGGGACTTTTCACTCATATCTGATTACAAGGCTAATTATTCAACTCTCAGGGGCAGGGGTCAAATACCTTAACTTCATAGAGACTGTCTTAATCAATACATCAAAGAACTATACAACAAAGGGACTGCCTGGGTCATTTCAATCCTATCTGATTACAAGGTTAATTACTCAACTCTCAGGGGCAAGGGTCAAATACCTTAACTTTAAAGAGAGCACTTATACAGTACATCAAAGAACTACGCCGGGGGGCCTTTCACTACAATCTGATAACACACACATCAAAGAATGGGAGGCAGGACATTGCATTTGCATAATTAGGGGCGTGTCCATCTGGCACTTACTATGCATACTAATGTGACGAAAGCGGCATTGGTATAACTACTAAAAGCAACAAAGCTGACGGAGGTATATTGCCCTTTTTTAAATTTCTAAGTAAAGCATGTCAAGAAAATGGCAAATAAATCTTATTTACAAGTGATCACATGTCGTATCTCCCAATATTTACACAAAGTCTCCAAACTGTAAACCTAACTGTCAGCTGTGTTGGGTTTTGTCAATAGTGAGGTGGAGTACGTTGGGGGTTTGGGGTTGATTGGGAGTAGAGTAAATCTTGAAGCAAATGGAGAAAGCCGCGGTTAGATTCAAGCCCAGCTTCAGCATTTGGTCTGCTCTCCTCATAACTTTGGTCTTGCTCTCTTGAGCTGTCTAACAGTTGGATATTTCAGTGAATACAGACTGAGTGAGGAGGCGGACTCTCAGAGGGCCCAGCTGCTGGGCTTCCAGCTCCTGCTGGCCAGGGTGGAGTGTTCCAACCTGCTGGAGCTCCTGGAGAGGCTGGGACCACAGGTAAACCATAAATCACCAAAGGATAATATAATCAAACAGCATCCAATTGTATAGTCATTTAAAATGTCTTCCTAATAAAGTACATATGGGGATTTATATTTTAATGAAAATCCTTTCAAAAGAGTCTGAGTCTGTACAAAAATGAAACAAATAAAAAAACTGAAACCAAATCCTTCACAAAGCTTTGAAAATCCAAATCAAATCACATGATGATCACATCATGAAGCACATTATCATAGTTATACACTAGCCTCACAGGGTTAGATATTCTTTACAGCATACAACACCCTCTATCCATTAACCCTTGTAGCGCATAAGGAAGAACTCCAAGTTTTAAATGAGATCAAAATAGAAAGTAACTTTACGAGGAAACAAAAGCAGAATCCCATAAAGAACTCAAAGGAAGATATAGTTTGAGGCTGCAATGATAGGAATCAGAAAGCCATGACAGAAGTGTACTTTTGGAATAGGATTGCAACTGCAAAAAAGAAACACCTCTATCAGACATATGGCTCGTAATATTGAATACCATTTTGCCCTGAACAATGATCAAACAGTGCATGCAGCTCATTGCTATGCAATATACACATGCCATACTGATGGGGATACTTAGTGACCCCCTGTCCCCCACCCAACAATGAGATGTGATTGAATGACAGCCATGGTCCAAGTGATTCAGTCTAGTTCAACTGCTTTCATGTGACCGGTCTGATTCCTCTGCAGGAGTGGCTGGATGTTCTCCAGAGGAAAGCAGGGCCGAAGACCCTGGAAGAGAACACAGAAGAGAACACAACTAAAGGTCAAAGGAAAGAAGAGGAGGAGGAGATAAAGAAGGAAGAGGAGGCCGATAGGAGAGAAGTAAGACAGGTGGCTGGTTGGCTGTGATGACAATTAGAAGAAGGGAAATTAAATAGAGCTGACAGGATATCGGTCAAATGAATGCAAACAGTGCGGTTTCCTGCTGTGATGATCAGATCAGAAACCCTCCTGCCATCAGAACAGTAATGGATCCACATGTTACTCATCGTAGCAGCATACAATGAAAAACACCACACAACTTTAACATAATGAATCACATTGATAGAATGATGTGTGTGAGTGCTGTCAGTAACAGTGTGTTAAAGCACAGCATGTGAAGATGTTTCGTGGTTCTGTCATCCACTCCCTTCTGTGCCAACTCCAGGGTATTCTCCACATGGAGCATATGGGATGGGAGATACGTCTGAATACTCGAGCTATTTTCAAAAGCACTCGCTCTTAATGCGTCACTGTCAAATCAAGACTCACATGTCTCGGTAGGATCTCCATTGGTACTCAGTGGCGGAGAGTAACAAAGTACATTTACCCAAGTACGGTACTTAAGTACAATGAGGTACTTGTACTTTATTCTCAGTTATTTCTACTTTATATTTCTACTCCACTACATTTATCCGACAGCTTTTGTTACTTTTTAGGTTTAGATTATTAGCTACTATAATGCAAAATATGAATAAATGATTAAATAAACCTACATTTACACATTGGTTAAGATATCCAGCAGCAGTATATCAAGTTATTCAAATGAGCTCCAGTTGTGGGGTAAAAACACATGAATAATGATAACCCAGTAACTCATTATACGATTCGGAAATAGGCCATTACTCATAACGAGTACTTTTACTTTAGTACTTTTGGTACTTGATGTTTATTTTGATCCCAAAACGTTGTACTTTTACTTAAGTAAGGTTTTGAATGCAGAACTTCATTTTGTAACAAAGTACTTTTCAAATGTAGTATTTTGCTACTTTTATTGAAGTAAAAAATCTTCACCCACTACTTGTATTAATGCTAAATGAGAAGGTCTACTTCAGTGTATGACAGATACTTCACCAAGCAGCCTGAGGCCTGCAGAACTTGCTAACACACATCTGGGCTGTTTCTCCAGGATCCTCAGAGTTTAGACAGCCGGCTGGAGTTCAAGCCTCAGCCCAAGCCCCGCCGCATCCACCTCACCAGTGTGGATCAGTCCATCCTGGAGATGCACAAGTCCTACCCTGACCTGTCCATCAAGGGCCGCCGCCTGGTGCCGCACAGGGCCCCCAGAGAGGACAGCAGAGGGAGAGAGGGTCGTCCGGGCAGCACCGACACTCACTGTGATGAGGCTGGAGCTGATGGAGGCACCACAGCTGAGGGAGTGATGGGTGAAGAAAGCAGAGGCAGTGGCTGTTCTGACAGGATCAGTGGAGGGAGCGCCCCCCCAGGAGACCCCCTCAGCAGCAGTACCACTGATGGAGGCAGAGGGGGAGATGAGCTCACTCTGAGAGCTGGATCTCAGGGGGAGCAGAGCCTGAAGCCCGGAGACCCTCAGCCCGCAGCAGAGCACTCTGCAGCAGGTAACACTCCATTTAAAACTTGTTGTATTCAATATTCACCATACCAGCTGATTCATCTGCACCAGTGCACCTACACCAGTACTTTCACAAGTCGTGCTGCTCAATTTACACAGAGGTGGAAGTAGTACTCAGGTTTTATTCTGCAGTCAAAGTAGCAGGACTTAGTTGTGTACTGTTACAAGTAAATTACCTGCATATACATCTTCCTTGAGTAAAAGTACAAAAGCTTGCACTTAAGAATCTAAAGTGAAAGTAGTCTTGATGCTTAATGGCTCATTTCAGAATGATATTCCTGAATGATTGTCTATCAAGTCGAGTTCCTCACAGCTGGGGCTAAAGTCAACGACTTGCTGCTAGATAGCTGCTTTAGGGGGCTCCCTCCTGTAGCGACAGGAGTAGTGTGTGATATATGTGGTGTTCCCTTCAGAGGGAGTTTCTCTCCCACACACATGAACCTGAACATGAGTCGCATTCAGTGAAAGTAATCAGGTAAGGTACAAGTAAATCAAAAGTATACCTAAGTACAGTACTTTAAATGTACTTGAATATTGTCCACCACAGCACATATGAGCCAAACGAATGGGTGCACGGAGAGAAGCCCACACACATGTATTCTCAATTTTCAAAATAGGAAACGAAGTGCACTGCATGCTTTCACGCCTGCGTCAATCGGGCCTGAGAAGAGATAACGAGAGGGTGTTCCCACAGAATACAAAACGTCAGTTTATTATCTCAAAGCCTAAGCCTCATTTTCAATATTACGTTCCTGACTCTCTTCTTCAAGTTTCATTTACCTCAACAATCGAAGGTTCTGATTCTCACTGTACTGAAAATGCTCCCGCAGTATAAACGTGAAACTCTGATTTCCACAGACCTTCAGAATAAGACCGCCGCCGCCCCCCCCGAAGCTGTCCTCTCTGAGCTCCCTGGAAGAGGGTCAGTTGCTCAAAGGGCTCAGAGAGAGGATGGGCCAGCTCAGTGTGCAGGAGACCAGTGAGGAGGGGAGGGGAAGACATCACACAAGAGAAGAGGACAACGTGAAAAAAGAGAGGAGGAGGAAAGAGAGGAAGGCCAGCGCAGAGGGGGGGGGCGAGGAGCAGACCCTCAGGACCCCTCTGATGGAGCCGGGGCCAGCCCCCTGCCCCCCTCAGCTCCGTCCTGCGGAGGAGAGGGAGCACCCCCCGCTGAGCAGCAGGACAGCAGACTGCCAGGTCTGTGCAGGAGAGGCGGGCCGGGGGGGGGAGGGGGAGCTGGCTCAGAGCTTTGTTATCCTCTAGCACAGGGTCATCCCGCTGGCCGTATGTCTGACCCCTGCTCTCCCTTCACAATACATCAAATGCTCTTTGGTTGATTTACAGGATGGAAAGTAATACTCAGCCATTCCAATATCGACCAAGACTGACCTGTACATATTTCAAATGGAAAGAATGTGTTTTACCACCCTTCTTCTTTGCCTTTTGTTTGTCGTCTCCTGGCAACATGCACTCTGGGAAGCAGTGATGATGTAGTGTACATGTTTATGGCTTTTATTGTGAAAGGTAACAATGGAATGTGCTGCTGTTTACACTACAGACCCAGTGTCTGAAAACATACTTAATGCAGCCTCATCTCCTGTGGGGACCGTGACAGGAAGGACAGCAGAGTGAGAGGCTTACAGCAAAGACGGTGTCAATGTCCTCTAGACATTACAGTGTACACAACTATTTCCCTCAGAGTGATAAGTTAGACGTGCCTATTGTCACTTTAGAAGAATGTGATTGAATAACAAATGCATACTCAGGTGGAACTCTGCTGTGACTGTGGAGTGTCTGCAGCATGTCACAAGCAGGACACGTGTGGAGTCCCTCCAGATACATATTCAGTGAAACCACATAGAAATAAATAAAAAGATAAATAAATCCTGTTCATTGTGTGCATTTAATGAATTGTTTCTGTCCGGATTATCAAAGAGCCCCATCACCCCAGCCACAAACTGCTCTGTCTGCTGCCGCCTCGCGTCCCCAGACATGTGCCTTTGTTATGTGCATGCTTTGTTTGTGTCTCTGCACAAGTGTACAGACGGTGTTTTAAAGTATTCATTGATTGAAGTCAAATAACTTCTTAAAAGGACGAAATAAAAACAACTCACGGTGCATGGATTAAACGAGAGATCAAATGTGACACAAAGTCCAAAGGACTGGGAAGGCTTTACTGTATGCACAGTATGAACAGTGGACTCAGTTGCACCATGTTCTGTCAGTCTACACATTTGAACCATCACAAACAGGTGCTACAACACCCCACCATGTATAAACATCTGATATTTTATTCCTTATAAATGCTTCAATTAACATTTAACAACAGCAGAGCAGATACACATACACTGATTAATTTAGTAACATTCGTAAAAAATAGCAAAGGTTCCTTGGTTAAAAGGAGTTACAGAGAAGCATTGGAGAACCTGTCCCCACTTGAGTTAAATATTTACACATGTGATGTGTGTGGAGCTGGAATGGTGTTTGTCTCGTCTGCGATGAACTCAGTAAACAATCCAACACGTGACATCGGGGTAACGGCAACATCCAAGTGCATTTCAGTTCTGCATCAAACCAATAAATACTAAATGACCAGAAATCTTCACGCAAATGAGAAACGAATCGGTTCAAGGCAAGCTCACAGTTTGAGTGTTTTCAACTTCCGTTAAGAATTGTTTAAGTGCTTTGTTAAAAAACTGAGTTATTAGAAGAGTTTAAGATTCTCTAAAGCATGTACACCCTTTAAGTGAGGACACCACTGTTGGTGAGGAAACGTTAGAATAGCTACTAAATAGAAGCCATGCTTATACCTATTGACTGAACAGAAGCTGCCCATTGAAGAGAAATCTGCGGTCAAGTTACTAAAAAGTGATGATGATGATGATGATGATGATGATGATGATGATGATGATGATGATGATGATGATGATGATGATGCATCAGAGAGAGCTCGCTGTGAGGATCTTGTCGCGGTGTTCTTTGTACCGGTGCAGCATCTCCTCGAGGTCCTGGTCCGCAGGAATCACCTGCACACACACGTCACACATCATGTTGAGAACTGCATGAGACAAGAACACACACGTCCTGTTTGCTGAGACACCTGGGGCCTGTACTACGAAGCCGGTTCAACCTAACCTGGATATGTTTGAGTTAGCCGGTTGGCCTAATCCAAAACATACGCGCTCTCGCTAAACGGTACTACGACGCTGGTTATCAAGTGGATCGCTCAGCCAGCCGTGTCCTGTCTAGTTAGGTGCGCGTTCACATGAAAGGGGTGGTATCTGGAGCATTCGACCAATCACAGACATGGAGAAGCGCACTGACAGCGCAGCGTCATACTTCCTGAATGAAAAGTGAACTTTAAAATTAGACATATGAAGAAGTTAAACTTTAAACATCCATGACTTAAACACTTTATCCAGGATCAAAGCCACAGAGCTGCACCTGCAAGGTGAACACAGCTGGGACAGAACAAGTGTTTGAATGCATACATTAACAGGTTTATGATATCACTGCCCGTCTAAAACACGATCTGACTTTCATTACATTTGTCTCGAGTGTTTCCTCAACTTAATGTGTTGCTTAAAATAATGCTTCTGCATCCAGTCTGTGACGCTGTGAGTGTTGCACGGCCAGACACGGCTCAGTGACTCAGATCAGGAGATATATGATACACTATGAAGTGATATGCCGCGGACTGTACTTAATGTACTCTGATCCGGTTACTGATGTTGTGGCCGATATTTAAGTAAGCTTTCTTAACGCTAATGTTATAATAGTCAGACTGCTCTGAAGATGGAGGTGATATTCTATTAATGTTCACGTTCACACAGTCGCTGATTTTCGCCGGCCGTCTTTCCTGCGGCAGCTTTTCTGTATTTCCTTTCTCCTGTGATATGACTTGATCGCTTTAAACTCCGCACCCTGAGCTCTGATTGGTCAGCAGGCGGTGCTTTCACTGAGTTGAGCTCTTAGCCTGCAACCTAACCTGGTCCCGACCAGGTTAGCCGCTAAGCATAAGTTACCATGGAGATCTAGCCTGCTAAAAAGAGAACCAGCTTCGTAGGACCGGAAAGCCGGAGTTTCCCCTGAATTTAGCCGCTAAGAGAACATCCTGCTTCGTAGTACACCCCCCTGGAGAGGCAATGGAGGGATGCAGGAACACGTCTGGAAAGGAGTCCGCATGTCAGCGCTCGCTTGTCTTGAAGTCGTGAGGTGTTTTAATCATTTTGGTTTGATGATGAAATCAGGCCTGTGGTTAAGACAAGCTGAAGGTACTTTTGAAATTGGTTCTACAACATTAAATGCCTCGCTGGTGAATGTTTGTTTTTTTGAATGTTTTTTTAAATGGAGCCCTTGCCAGGTTGGTAACCTTGGTAACCTTGTCATCACTGCACCCTCTATAACACCACATCAAAGGAGGGAACTATAGATCACAGCTCAGAACGCCACGACACACAGATCTGCTCTGCCTCACCAGAACAGGGGCAGGGAGTGGGGAGGAGCTCTTCCTGATGAGCCAATCCTCATGCAGCTGGTGGATGGACTCCAGATACTCCTGGTGGACAGGCGGTGCAAAGGTGAGCCGTTAGCAACACGAGTCTTCATACTCTTCCCTGTAAGTCGGTGGCAGCTGGTCAGTACTGCTGAAGTGACTCACCAGTGGAATGACCTTCTCCTCCTCCCTCCTCCTCTGCTTCAGTCTCTCGTGGCAGGTCTGAGGAGACGTCTGCAGGTACACTGCAGCCACAGGGGAGGGTCACACACAGTCAATGAGACAGGGGTATCATGCCCTTAAGACTGAACGTTGGAGCCACTCATGGTGTGGCTTCATGGGACATGACAGCTTTCTCATGGCTTTGATTTGCAAGTTATGTGACTGGAATATATTCAATGAATATCAATGTTCCCTTCTTTAACATATCCAGAGGGAACACCTATACATGTTCTGGAAATGTGTATTATTAGGAATTGAAGATGTGCATATATATATATATATAAAGATGTACTTTATCAGATGAGTTCTATCTCTGTTGAGATGTGACCCTTTGTAATCAGGGAGGAACGCTGCATCTCCCCACCTCCTCTACGGCCAAATAAAGCAACATTAGGATATGACCTCTAGCGGTGGTCATACACAACAGACTGCATTGTTTCATGTCACAGACGTGATGTTTACCCTCAGAGGGTCACACAGGACAATCTGCTGCTCGGCTAAGAACAAACACCACACAGATTACAATGCGTGTTCTTTTTAGTAACTGATGACAATAGATGTTTCGTTTCCAATCAATCTTCCTACGATACTGTAACTGTATTCTCCATTTTTCTTTTTGTGTCTTTCATTTCAATACACCTTTAGTAAATGTGCGTGTTTGTATTCTCACCAATCAGATCCACAGGAATGGAAATGTTAGCTGTGATCCAATCAAACCACTCGCTGAGGACAGCGAAGTCCACCTCTGGCATTTTGCCACTGAAAGGAAATATGATCAAATCACAGGTTTAGTGGCACTGTGGAGGATTATTGATACATGTCTGACGGCTCGTTCACGTCGCTGGGTGTTTATTTATACAGAACCAAATGTCATCTATCGTGATAACATTTGTAAACCATGACAGAAATTGAATTCATATTGCCCACCCACACATTCTCATTCTTACAGAGAAGTGTGAACATACAGAATCCTTCAAAGCAGCATTATTTGAGAGCTGGACAGGCGTGAAGGCTCCAGCACACATACCTCCTGTAGAGGTTCTCCACAAAGATGTACTTGGCACTGAAGATGGAGCGCTCCATCATCCTGACCGGGGCCGACTGGAACAACAACAATAAGCACATACTGCTGATCACATTGTAATGTCAACACCTCAGCTATCCTTCTGTGGACAGAGCAGGTCGACATAGCATTTATTCAAATGGTGTATGCACGTGCATGCACGGTACAGCTTTATGTGTCTCCACTGCAGGTGGCAAGTGTAGGCGAAGAGATCAGCTGTTCGCCATAGCAACGCTTGAGACTCATGTGTAAACAGGACACTTGCTGAATCCTTTCTTCAAAAGCAGAGAAGAGAAGCGTCTGCACTTAAGGCCCCGACACACCAAGCCGATTTCAGCCGTCGATAGATGTCTGGCCGTCGATGAGCGTCCTGTCGCCCTGCTCAGGTTGGTGTGTCGTGTCTTTGCGGCCGTGCCGACACCATTGGTGAATCGGCCGCGGAGCCTGCGGGAAAAATAAATCCCTCTGATTGGCTGTTCAGCTTAGTAAACACTATTTGTCTGAATGGGAGTGGAGCAGTACAGTACTTAAGTACATGTACTTTGTTACTATCCACAATCTGCATAGAAGTATTTTAATGTTGTAGCTGTTCAAGATGGTCATTTTAGAATGTTTAAAATATATACTGTTTGTAGTTAAACCAATAATAATGCTAGGCCTGCAACTGATAGTTCTGTAGGCACATTTGTATTTTGTCTTAACGCTGTGTGACTAAAAGAATACACACAAATAGCAGGATAGGCACACATATTGCTCTATCTTGCCCCACTGAAGGCACTGCTAACACATTGGCAGAGTTCATCCCTGTGCTGCTCGGCTCGAGCTGTAGCGTTGTTTGTATCACGCAGGCTGTCTTCCGGTTGTTGCCTCTTTTGAATGACGAATACACACTACCGCCGCCTGCTGGTAAGGAGAGCTATTGCCACTCGCGCATGCGCAGTTCGTACGTGCTACTTGGCCGGCGGCTGAAGTCTTTGCGGTGTGTTCCAGAGCTACTGGTGGCCAAGACGCAAGAGACCCAACAGTCGTGTTCTTTGTGTGTGTTTGGTGTGTAGGGGCCTAGTCTGCTGAAGGGAGAAGTGTGTTGCGTAGTCTGGCCTGCTGCCAACGTGTTGCTGCAGGATGTCTTGTGAAGCGATAGTAACAATTCTCTCCAGTCAAGGCGTATGTAAACCATAATAGTCTTAGCCAACAGTAGACCTACTATGGTTGACAGGTGTCGGTCCAGCATGGAAAGCTGGACATATGTCTGCAGTGTGAGGCCCCAGCGCTCAGGATCCTGGTACATGAGGCCCTGCAGGGACAGAGAGGAGCAGCTGACAGCCAGCATGGCAGGCACACAGAACATGTATCCAAGCACTGCACCAGCACAATGCATCTCCATGGGGATTACGCTGGATATGCAGGGTCCCCAGAGGATTGATCCTGATCCTTTAAGGTGATTCCTCTAAGCCGCCATTAGGCTAATAAGCACTTCTACATAAAGTACACACAAAAATGTAAATCAACTACATAGATTGCTATGAATTTAAAGGGTAAGTTCACACAAAGTGTAGTTGAATACATTTCCTTTCCTTCCTCTACTGCGATCGAGTGTCATGTAGTCAGACTGTAGAAGAGTGCAGCTTATCAAGTGCGATACAAACAGCTTGATGGATACAAGTCATATTGTGATGCTCTTAGAGCCTATCCTGTCAAATATTCAATGTTTGAACTGCACACAATTACAAAATGATAGCAACTATGTCGGTTACAATACCAGAGGGTTGTGTCCACGGACATTCCTCCACTTAGAGACTGGTTCCGTTAGGACCTGGATCGGAACAGAAAGGGAAGCCTCATTAATGAGCAGTGCTGATGCTGGCAGTGTGGCTGAGTATAATCATTCATTGTCATCTGAATGTAAAACTGAGTGCATCTTTTTCATCTTTCCTTAAATGTTGAGCTGCCTTCATTTCATATGCGTATAAAGGCAAATGAAGGGTTCACAAAAGGTGTGAATGCAAAAGAATCTTCAGTTTTAAATTGAAAGTTTAACCTTCTTGTGTCACTTGTGTCAAACACACGTATGGTGAAAAAGAGAGAACTATTGGAAGCAGAAAGAAACAGCGTACTGTACCATCTGACAAAGGCCTGCGCTGTAATGCTTCGATTCACCGGCTGTTCTATAATATACTCCGATCAAGAGAGAGAGAGGTGTTCAGTTACAAATCAAGGGTTTTTATTATTATTTACAGCAGGGGGGGGAACCTTTTTCCTCTCAAGGGCCTTTTACATTTTTACAACATCCCCCGAGGGACGTACAAATGATTGAACTCAACCTCTGCTTAAGAATACTAAAATCACAGCCCACTCATTTGGCCTTTCTTCCATGCTGAGCAAAGAAAGAGCACCCTCTGAATCCAGACATCTCACCATGACTCGCGCACAGTTGTGGAATGACCACCAAAACATTATGAACGCGGATCTAACCCCTGGGACCGCGCCGCCCGGCACGTTCATGTGACGTGTTCAGCACTACGTGAGTTTTACCTTTACCCATGGACGCACAATAACAACGGATTATATGAATACTTTCACGACGTTTCGCTCTCTCAAAAGTTGGGCCATTTTGTCTTCATGCGCCAATGAGCAACTCTCCTAGGAATGAACGAGTCCCGCTTCCCACGCTGTATTCCAGAACATCATAAAAGCATGGTTGACATGTGGAGATTATCCGGCTGAACAAAACGTGATTTCCAGCTATTTTCCAGAATCCGAATGTAACCCACTCAAATAGTGCAGTGAGTTTTAGACCCTGTAATAAACAGCAGCTCCCACTTGGGGCAGTGGTGGGGCAGCAGAGTCTGCATATGAGGGAGGAGAGGAAGAGCAGGCCAGGTGTGGTTGTTAATGAGGCTCAATGAGTGTGGGCCCTGTGTGTTCAAATGGTTTGATGGTGTGCTTCTTTGATGCTGCGGGGAACCAGGAACTAGCAGAACTGACGGAAGTTTTTGGAGCTGCAGTTTTTTGTCTTTTCTTCACCAGAAAAAGGATTCTTAAGGATTCTACCCACCAGAAAAAGGACTCTAAAGGATTCTACCCACCAGAAAAAGGATTCTTAAGGATTCTACCCACCAGAAAAAGGATTCTAAAGGATTCTACCCACCAGAAAAAGGATTCTTAAGGATTCTACCCACCAGAAAAAGGATTCTAAAGGATTCTACCCACCAGAAAAAGGATTCTTAAGGATTCTACCCACCAGAAAAAGGACTGATGGTCATTGGATTACCAGAAGGAGAGAAACTACAGACTACCCGGGTTCGATTATTGTTGTTTTGTCCATGATAGCAGATTGGGTTTCACTGGGGTGGATGAGGGGTTTGTGAAAGTGTTGTATGAATGATTAATAAAATGCCAGCTATATTAATTTGATATTGTTTTTTCCATTTATATAATCTTCTACTCCTCATTGAAAGCAACCTACCGTAGTACATAGGAGTGTTACACTATGGAGAAATTGCATTGGTTTTTGTCGAAGGAACCGGAAGTGTTAAAATGCTAACTTACTTCCGGGTTTTAGGACGCGTCACTGTGGCACTCTATTATACATCAATGGTCAGAGCAGAAGAAGCCGTATGTGCGCTCACAGAGCATGCGCCCCTTAAGCCCCGCCCTCCCACTCTAGGCTCAGTAGAATGAATGGAGAGAAAATAAATCTAGATTCGGCTTTTAGTGCATTTTACAACTTCAAGGACCGAATGATTCTAATAAGGGCTACACAATAGTTCATACTGGGTAGTTTATTTAGTTAAAGAAAAATCATCCACCCATGTAAGTCAATGGGGAAAAGTGTTTCCGGGCCTGACAACCAAACGGAAGTGTAGTACCGCCGTTTGGCCACCACGAATATTTTCATCTGAGTCCGGTGCACTTCCTGGGGGCTTGGTTAAATCGATGGGTTAAATGCCCAGCATTCGGCGCCACTCAATGATATAGTATACTTGAAATAGTGGCTCTGCAGCAGGTATACTCGACATTGAGACCCTGTTTACACGAGGACGAAACGGGTTGTATCCGCATAGTTTCTCTTGCGTATAGCCCTTTCGTTTACACGAGGCCGTAACAAAACGATAGAAACGGACCCCGCAAACGATAACGGGTCCCAAGGTGGATAGATCTGCAAACGGAACGCTCTGCGGGGTCAAACGGCTCCGTGTAATCGCCTCTATATGATCATTTTCTGATAACGATGAAATGGCCCCGTCTCCCTCTCCCCACGTCTCCCTCTCCCCACGTCTCCCTCTCCCCACGTCTCCTGCTCAGAGGTCAGCTGCTGGGCTGTCAGAAGAGGGGGAGGGAAAGAGAGGCTCCGTTTATTATTCTTATATTATTATATAGAGCTGTGATCAATTTATTTTAAAGCTCAATAAATAACAAATAAGACCTTTGACCGGTACTTTTCTAATTTTCTACGGAAGATTTCAACTTTAACGGACATGTTGACCGGCGACACTTTTTAACGGAAACTCTGCGGCACGGTTCCCTCGTCCCTTGGAAGAGGCGGAGAGGTGGGTGTTTTTCATCTGCTGGGGGACTGCCGGAGAGATGAACAGCAGAAGCACACGCTGTCCACCGGGGAGAATAAACAGAAGGGCAACCATGGCAACTATGCTCCAGGGTCTTCTTCGCTGCTTTTGGTGTATTTTGTGGCGGCAGCAGCGCCACTTACAGGCACGGCATATGTACTACAGCATTTCCAGCGGTCTCGTGTGAACGGACACGTTAAATGAATCGAATGCATGTGAACGGAAGACTTTTTTGAAAACGCATACGTCAGAGAAACGGCCACAGAGTTCACTTCCTGGGGGCTTGTTCGACTACACCCCTTTCAGACGAGACATATACCATGTGAAGACACATTACGCTCGTGTTGTGTTCAAGGAACTTGTCCTTGGCCAGGAAAAACAGGCACTCGCTTGTTTAATTATTTTGCAGTCTAGATTTCTTCAACATTTTTTGAAATGAGAAGTTGTCCGTGAGTCGGACCCCCCCCCAAATGAAAACGCTTTGGTTCTCCATGAATTACACAAGTCACCCAAATCAGCGTGAGGTGCCGAAAAGCGACTAATTTGCATGCATGTAAAACTGCGTTGGTGCAACACCTACAGTGGTACTTCCTGGAGGGAGGAGCACATGCACACACAACAGCAATATGCACAGCGTTGGTGTGTTACTTTGTTTAGTCGTACCTCTATATTGCTAGTTTTGCTGAAATATTCCAGACAGGTCGTCTTCCCACTGGCAATGTTCCCCTCAATGCAGATCTGAAAACAGCGACAGAGAGACAGATGATCAGGCCGGTCCACACGAACGATTGAGAAAAATGTAGAATACAAGAGGTACGAGCTCGTTTTTTAGCATTACGATTAGCATTTACTCCCCTGTAAAAAATGTAATACTTGGAAGGCACAGTAAAAACTGCATCCAAAATGAGGAGTGTTGATCAAGTGTGTCCTTTACTGTGAGAAATGAATGGGGGCTTACCACTGCCTTCTTATCCTCACCATTACGCACCAGCTTCCCTTGGGAGAAAGACAACATAGTGAGACAAGACTTTACTACCCACAAGCCCCAGCGCTGGCCTCTCGCAGTGACGTCAGAGGGACAGACACATGCAACAGGTAGGGTGTTGGTATAAGAGGGCTTTAGTATAAGAAATAAGATACCTGTGAAGTTGGTCTGGGTCTGTATTCCAGGGCATTGGATTGGAAATGTAACAATGCCTGAGGCTATATGCTGTGAGGGGTTAAAAGGCTAAGGCGCAGCAGACAAGCCAGTTTGGGTGCCACCAAACCCAGAAAGCAGACAAATAAAAGATGAGAGCATCCCAACTAATAGACCGGTTTAGCAGGTTTTGTCTTCATGCTTTTTGGGTCATGTTTATTAATTACCATCTTGCTTTTCACAGATATTGACATCAGGTCAGCAGAAAGTCTACATATCTTTAGCTGCAAACTGAAGCCCACATGTTTCGCATGTATCTGGCCTTTACATTGAAGAAAAAATAAATAAATGGAGCAATAGTGAAACTAATGTATCGGCCATTCAATTGTTTGGCCTTTTTTAAGCAAATAAAACTGTACTTTAATTGTTGTTCTGTGTTTGTATCTTTATGGTTTATCGCACTCACTTATTCTAAGTGTCAGCTATATTAGATTAGTAATGTATATGTAATAACAATGTTTCAAAATGATGTGCAACTGCATAACCTTAGGTCAAAAATAAATCTTCACATTTTATTGGAGGAAGATTAGTATGTCACTTATTGGGTTATTTTCCAGTATAAGAGCAGGGATAGCTTCATGAAGTCATACAAATAATGAAGGGAGGAAATGAAACCACTGAAGCTATGAGGAAGAGAAACCGGTTTATGTAAATACAAAACCAAGTTGAAATGGACTCAGATAAAATACTACAGCTGGATGTATTATTAGGGGCCAGTGTGTATTGTTCTAGGGTCGCTTCTGACTACTTCTCTCTGTAATAAACATTAAAGTGTTATCCTCCCGCCTCCAGGTATCGAACAGGAGCCGCCAGGCAGCTCTCATCTGCCTTGTGTTGAAAGGTGCTGCCTATATAAATACACTTGCCTTGCCTCACCTGTCGCGTGATGCGCGCCGCTGGCAGCTGGGCTCGGGATCAAAGTGCCGCTGTTAGCCGGGGTCTTTTTTCCACTGTAATAAGCGACACCACAGAGAGACGAAGGAGACGCCACATATGGAGGTAATGTTCTCACGCACCTTACTAATAACTTCCCACTAAAACCTGCTGCCAACATCTCGCAGCACAGACACCTCTCGGCAGACCTCTGTGACCACTGATGTCGCACGCAACCGTGATGTCATTTGGATGATAAACAGGAAGAAACAACTTCTTCTTCTTCTTCTTCTTCTTCTGTGGTTTTGTTAACGGATATCAAACCAACTGAAGGCTGCATACCGCCAACTACTGTATCGGAGTGTGTAGTGTTATATTATTAGTGCGAATGCTGTTTACAGCATTCTACTATAGTACTTCAAAACTTTATTCTTCCCCTTAAACTTATTTCAGCCAATACTTTGGCACTCCATAACTTCAGCTTATTTTCAGCTACAGAAACCATTCAAATATTAAACTATTCAGCCTTTTCATCAATTGATAAGAAACCTTCAACTTTTTAAACTCTCTTTTTTACATTGAAGTCAATGGGAAGAGCCTTCAAATCAGCCAATACTTTAGCTCTCCATAACTTCAGTTTACTTTCAGCTACAGAAACCATTCAAATATTAAACTATTCAGCCTCTTCATCAATTGATAAGAAACCTTCAACTTTTTCAAAATATTTCATACTTTTTGAAATATTCAGCTTTTTAAACTATTTTTTTAACATAGAAGTCAATGGGAGATGCGTTCAAATCCTGTTTTCCTACACCTTGCGCCAAATGCTACTCCTTCCACATACTTTCAGCTAGACACTTCATTCCAGTTTTCAAATGATCACAAGACCTTCAGCTATTCAAACTTGACTCTTCTTTTTGATATCTTTTAAACCTTTTGAGATATTGAATTTAGTTTGGAACTTGGTAGAGAGGCCTTTTTCAGAATTTAACATTGGAGTGGATGGAGCAGCTCGTTAACTCTAGAGTGCTATGATCTCAAACCAGAGTGCAGGACAGCTCAAAATTCTCCCCCAAAAATATTTTAAACTTGCCATAATTCCCAAACCCTACACTCCTCAGACATATTTGTTCATGAAAAACGTAGGAAAACCTCCCCTAGGTTGGAAAATATAAAAAGATTAAGAAAAAATATTAAACAAAATGCCTCTTGAGGGCATGAAGAGAGAAAAACGTTCAACATTCCTACATTGAAGCCTATTGTAATTTCAGGCAGATATTTCCTCACGGTAGCAGCCGCACATCTTTAGTTAAACTGCCAAAAAGGCCACATTATTAACCCGAAACAACACACAAATTACACTTCAGATACTCCTTCCTTGACATGCTTCACGTTTTGAAATGTCACAGATATCTGTTACGGTTCTTCCACAAAACGTTTATCTCTCATTCAGAACAATGGAAACCTGTGATCTCTAGAGCTCGTTAGCTCAACTATAAACACCTGTGTAATAGAACACGATGTCATCACTCCAACTGACATTCAGCAGACTTCAACAGTCCAGCTGTGAAGACATCTTCAGGACAGTTTTGAGATTTCTTCAAATGCCGTTGCCATGGCAACACAATGCTCGCCTTGAAACACCGTTTTCTCATAGCTTCAGTGAAAATACTCAACAGCCCAGAACTTCACAGGTTTGATAACGATGCAGCCATCAATGCATCTAAGCGTAGTATGGGGTGTCATCAAATGTCGTTGCCATGGCGACAGACCACTCGCCATGAAACACGATGAGGCTGTAAGTCCAATCGATACTGTCTAATCGTCCCCCAATCTTCACTTATATATCACCGGTCCATGCCTCAAGAGCTCTACGCCAAATCTGAGATCTCACCATATGCTGTTTCCATGGAAACCCATCCCTCGCCATAAAACATGATGTCGCTATAAGTCCAATGGACACGGTCCAATCATCCCCCAATCTTCACTTGTATATCACCGGTCCATGCCTCAACAGCTCTACGCCAAATCTGAGATCTCACCATATGCCGTTTCCATCCCTCGCCATAAAATATGATGTCACTATAACTCCTATGCAAATGTTCAAAGAGTGCTCAAACTTCACATGTGTGCTAACAGTCCAGCCGTGAAGACATCTACGTGACAGTTTTGAGATTTCTTCTTTGAGATTTCTTCATGGCAACACAATGCTCACCATGAAACACGGTGTTCTCATAAGTTCAGGGAAAATACTCGAAATGGCCCAAAACTTCATAGGTTTGGTAACAATGCAGCCATCAACACATCTATTTTGTGTATTGAGTATTATGGGATGTCATCAAATGCCGTTGCCATGGCGACAGATCATTCATCATCAAGTTAGTTCAAAAGTTTCCCAAGCCTTTTTACTTTCTTTTATCATCTTAGTACAAATTCATGCACTACTACTTACATCTGATATATAACTCCTTCAGCCTATTTTCAGCTACAGAAACCATTCAACTATTACATTATTCAGCTATTTCAGGACATCAAGGCTATACATGTTGTTGTTTATACCTTTTTTAAACCTTTTCTTTTAAATATTAAGCTTTTTCTGCATTTGTTTAGCTAAAAGCAGCTACCATTCAGCTATCTGTTTGTTTAAGGTGTCCAGGTGATGCAGACAGGCTGAACCAGAGAGTGAGAGACAGAACTGGACTCCTCACAGCAGTGAACTTCAGCACAGGTACTAAGACTCTTTTCTTACTGTACAAAGAATCAAGAAATATATTGGTTTAAATGAATGAAGTATTGACTTGAATACACTGATATACATTCCAATTAACAATACTAAATACTAGATCACCTACACATCAGTTAAGTTGAGGGTTTATTCCATGCAAAAAGTTACATTTAGATATTTAGCAATATGACTTTGTCAGCTTTATAATTTAATGTATTGAAGGCAAAGCTATGTAACACATAGTGAGAACTGCTACTATTTATCTCTCAATATTGTCTGTAAAAAACGTGGTAAAAGTGATTCTTTCAGTGAGACAACAGAGCAAGCTTCTACAGTTGCACTACGTTTTGATAACAGTTAAATATTATTTTGATCATAACATATATTTCAATGTTGATGAACTTCATACTGTTCATTCATAATCTGATTGTCTTTGTAGCTCATTGTTGAAATTAAAAAAAAACCATTACAATTACAAAATAATTATATCTACAGCCCCTAAACACACAAACACACCGCTTTCATAAATAATACACTTGTTCTGCAATAATATGTTTTATGTTTCCTGTCATTTTTGTTAGGAAAGGACATGCCTGAAAGACACGACATTTTCTCCTTCTCTGAGGGTCAAGAAGAACATCCAAGAGGAACATTAAAGGCGGATGTTATGAGATTTTAAGACCAGTACAGGACATTCACTAAGAAACTACTTTTATTGTAAAAACAGTCAGCTGATCGAATGCAGCTATTTCCACATCTACACTCCATCCGCTGATTATTTCTATTTGCCTTGCTTTATGAGCTTCACAACATGTACCTTGTTTTGCAACGTCACAAATAAATGGGGCCAATCTTCAGTCAGATGTGAATGTGTAATCTAACATTTTCAGTAAGAATAATGGACAAAAGGAATGCAAATACAAATACAATTTATTGAAATGTGAACCAAAAGTTAATCAAATGTTTTAAATAAAAAGCACAGATGGACAGAAGGTGTAAACCTATTAAATGTAAAGTAAACACATTTAGTCAAATAAAGTGACAGACTAGGCCAGGGGTTGGCAACCCGCGGCCCACGGGCCGCATGCGGCCCTTTAAGCCTTCTGCTCTGGCTCCCTTGAGCTTAGACAAAAATAAGAAGGAAATAAAATAAAAGTATTTGTAGGACTATTTATATTTTGTTGCATGGTTGAAAATGTTTCGTATCTTGTATTTTGAGGTGATACTGTGACACATAAATAAAAAACAAAACGGTTTTAATTAGGTCAACTAAAATATGCGTCACATCCTGCTCCGGTCCCGCGCGAGCGCCTTTTCTTGGAGGCGAATAACCTGACCCCCGGCTCGATGAGCGAACTATGGATAAATCAAAGAAAAGTACCGGAGGAACACAGGACTTAATTCTGCGTGGGCAGAGTTATTGGCTTTCACAGCAAACGATGCTGGCTTACCGGTATGTCTGATATGTAAAGAGAAGTTGTCAACGGTGGTGCAGCCTTTACGTATCGAGGAACAACACGGGAGAGGAAGACAGCTGACGATCTTCAGTCATAATTCAATGGGGTATGTAATTTATTTCAGAAAACACTTTTTGTTATATTCCATGGAATGCTCTTAACGTCCCGATAGCAATGAATATATGAAATGCTTTGACAATAAATACATACAAAAATGTATCTCTGGAAGCCGTAGCACTGTAAAAAGCACGACCAATCATCTGAGCCGGGCCGGCTAAAGTAACTGGATGGCCTACCTGCCTGTCAGCCTTCCATCTGTGCACAAACTTATCTCGTGCCCTCATTGGTCATGTGCGCGTTTGTGTGTGTTGGGGGAGGGACTCTGTAAGAAAGTCTGAAGGAAGAGGCATATTTTTTGCCGGTTGCGTAGTTTCAAATTCTAGCGCACTCGAGCTGGTTTCTTCATTCTTACCTACACTACCTTTAACTCTTTTTAGGGTGCAGCTATATGTTTTATTTATTTCAAAGTGGGCCCATTTTAATAAAAAAAGTTTTTCCTTCAAATGTGCAGAGTGCTGTGTTTAATTTATTTTAAAGTAGGCCTGTGTATTATTTGTAATTCTCCTTATAAGAGTTATTTGTTTCTTATTAGAGGTTAACAGTTTTATATAAGATAAGATAAGATGGACTTTTATTAATCCCCGTGGGGAAATTGTTTCTCTGCATTTGACCCATCCTGTGTTAAGAGCAGTGGGCTGCCATTTTGAACGGCACCCGGGGAGCAGTGTGGGGAACGGTGCCTTATATCATGTAATAAATAGCCTAATAAATGCAAAAAAACTGTAGTTTTTATAAAAAACTAGGAAATATGTTTTGCGGCTCCAGACAAAAAAATGTTTTTGAAAAAGGAGCAAAATGGCTCTTTTGGTCAAAAAGGTTGCAGACCCCTGGACTAGGCCTGTGCAGTTGGTATCAGCTTTGCCCAGCATGCATGGGCTCGTCCATCAGGCCTGGTCCTCCTCACAGAGGAAAGACCCTCAGTCCTCAGTCCTCTCCAAACCAACAGACAGGACGTCCATCGGAGGTTTCTCCCTGAAGTCTCTGCAGCTCTATGGACACCATGCTGTCTCAATCCGTCCACACTGAATATGAGAGGGGGAAAATGAAAATAATAAATTTGCACGGCAGCGTGCAGATGGGGAGCATGTTAGCTTAGCTTGGTAGCTTCAGCTAGCTCTGGAACTTCCAGCTGGGTGGCAGCAGGTCCCGCCTCGGCTCCGCCTATTTGCCCTTATTTGGAGCAGGCTGGAGAAGGCGGGAGTTGAACTCTGACGTCACTGTTGAGCCGTTAGTGGCCGACTCCGCCTACTAAGGGCTTTACGGCAACTCTGCAGAATCCTATGGGTGACGTCACAGACCCTACGTCCATTTATATATACAGTCTATAGCCGCGTTCACACTGCGGTACTTTTCCCACAAAGGTTCATGCGAACTTAGTTCATGATCGCGTTCACACCAAAAAGAGCCGGTACTAAAAGTAGTTCATGCAAACCTTTTTACCCCCTCGAAAGTCCCTGCTAGAAAGCAGGGACTGTCATGCGTTCATGCGAATTCTTTAGTTCACATGAACTAAGTACAGATCGCGTTTACACCAGAAAAAGTCCCTGGGGGTGGATTAGGCAAATGAAGCCGCTGACGTCCCTTCTTCTTCTTCTGCTTTGGGTTTACTGGCAGGCCGAAAACCACTTCACGGCGTATACTGCCGCCTGCTGCCGCCCAAAGTCCCCGGCCGGAAGTCCCCGGAGTTGGGACTCCCAGCAGCTTCTACTGAAGCCTTCCGAGTAAATCGCCAGAACGCCGACACCTCCTCATCTCCACCGCTCCCATGTTTTATTTTGTGTTGCCATAAGTTAGTCTCTCTGCGTTTCTGCTCTGGGCTAATGCTAATGCTAATGCGAGGATAATAAAATGGCGGCTTCACACAACTTTTTGGGAGTTTTACGGGGCGTGGTTTGCAATCCGCCCAGCCAATCAGAATTATAGCTCTTCTCAAGAAAGAGCCGCTCGAAGGGGGTAAAAAGGTTCGCATGAACTACTTTTAGTACCGGCTCTTTTTGGTGTGAACACGATCATGAACTAAGTTCGCATGAACATTTGTGGGAAAAGTACCGCAGTGTGAACGCGGCTTATATGGCGCTGGTTTGTGTGTATCCTCAAAATGTCCATTATAAGCCTACGTCTGTTTCCCGTGACTTTATTTACGGCTAAAAAGCCCAAGATTATATAATTAAACGAATAAATAAAAACAAGGATAATTGTGTGTTATTGTTGGGTAAAGAAGGAAAAAAAGATTTTCAAAAATACAGATTTCAGTATTTTGAGGCTCGAAGCCCCATTTCTTTCAATAGAGTCTGTCTGCAGACCGCAGCAAGGAGGCGTTTCCTATAGGGACATTTCCTATAGTGAACGACGGGAGCCGGCTCGCAAACGAGACGTTTTTTGTTTTGTTTTTGCGGAGGGATCTAGATCGGCATGAAGGCACATTATGCAATGTGCAATGTGGACATTATCCCGCTTATTACACATGGCCACATTCTCAACAAAGTAACGACATAACTCCCAATAATAATTGAAATGCTTTTATGGATTTAGAAAAAGATTTTATTGATTTAAAAAATAGTTTTTTGTTTTGATTTAAATTGACATGCATCCGCTAAGAAAAGTAGTCCGTTGTTACTGTTTGAACTAACGTAACAACGGCAGGAACTGCTTCTATCGTGTTTTTGAGGAGCTTTTTGATTACAGATTTGAAAACATCGTTGCTTGCTTTAAAAGTAGCACAATTCATTATGTCAAACCTTGAAAGATATCCCTGCCCTAATGCCAAAAGTAACTGGCAACTGAATATATGTCGCCGTAGCTATGATGTCTATGTCTGGACCGCTGCGTAAAAAGGAGGGTTTCTGACCCATGAGCCTACTTCTCTTCTTACTTCTATAAGAATAAAACACGGAGGACGGAGATCTCTTTTTGTCCCCCTCTTCTCCCCGCTGAAGCCGAGCAGTTGATCTCAAAGCACGCTCCCCTCTCCTGCAGGGAGAAAAACTATATTTATATACTTTATATAGGTTGATACAGTAGCCCCTTTTTTTAAATAGTTTGTATAGGTGTTGCCATCTGTTTTGTGTAGCGTGGTTCTACAAGCAAGTCAATGCATTCATTGGGTGGTATCAGAGAGTTACACGGGTCTGTAAATGCAATGAAAACAATTGGCCACAGCAAATAATTTATATGAAACATGTAATTTTTACTTTTGAATACTTTAGTACAAAGGATATCTTGAATAATTTAAGTGATATATATGGTGGCCCTGAAGTGCAAGACACCACAGCATTTCACAAAACACTACAGCATTTCAGAAAACACCACAGCATTTCACAAAACACCACAGCATTTCACATTGGACGGAAAGGGTATTCCTTTAGGGAGAACACTTCTTGTTTGTGATTGGACAGAGCCAGCCAGAGAAGCACTGCTGTGATTGGTTGTTTTTGCTGCCAGTCAAGAAATGACGCTTCGTGATTGGTCAACACCCGACAGCCAAATATGTCCCAACCATGGTCCCACAACGTATGATCCCATTCCCAACACATCAGCCGTTAGCACACACTCAGAGCTCACAGCTCCTCATATCTGTTCAGAAACTGGACAAAAGTTAAACATACAAACCACAGACTGTCTGTGTCATGGCGAATACAGTCGCTGCTTTATTTATGTCTGTATGACGTTGTTGTGAGTGTGGACGGAGCAGCTACAGGTTAGTTTAGCCTGATGGATCCGATTCCGATAGGATTTACATGGAGATACGGCCCGCCCCCTCTCCAGCGTCTTGTTTGAATGACAGGAGTAAACACAGAATTAATGCTTTATTAACTCATGGTTTTTAAGGGGCTTATCTCCATGTAAATACTATGGTAGACCACCCGCTCTAATCGCTCGAGTTTCACCGCGGCTGTCAGCTGTGTTTGCTCCTGTCATTCAAACAAGAGGCGCTGGAGAGGGGGCGGGGCGTATCTCCATGTAAATCCTACAACAAAATGAACATATTTGACAGTGATTTAATTGTAATACACGTTTCAAAGTGATGCCGAAGTAACTACATACTGATAACAGTTAGTAAAAACCATGAATTAACGCTTTGATAAGTCTGCAGACAAGACGGCAGGCGAAAAGCTTTTAAAATGCGTGTTTTCTAAATCGGATCCATCAGGCTAAACTAACCTGTAGCTGCTCCGTCCACACTCACAACAACGTCATACATACATAATTAAAGCAGCGACTGTATTCGCCATGACATAGACAGTCTGTGGTTTGTACATGTTTAACTTTTGTCCAGTTTCTGAACAGATATGAGGAGCTGTGAGCTCTGAGTGTGTGCTAACGGCTGATGTGTTGGGAATGGGACCATACGTTGTGGGACCATAGTTGGGACATATTTGGCTGTCGGGTGTTGACCAATCACGAAGCGTCATTTCTTGACTGGCAGCAAAAACAACCAATCACAGCAGTGCTTCTCTGGCTGGCTCTGTCCAATCACAAACAAGAAGTGTTCTCCCTAAAGGAATACCCTTTCCATCCAATGTGAAATGCTGTGGTGTTTTGTGAAATGCTGTGGTGTTTTGTGAAATGCTGTGGTGTTTTGTGAAATGCTGTGGTGTTTTGTGAAATGCTGTGGTGTTTTGCACTTCAGGGCCACTGTAGATATATATGTGTACACATATAAATCATTAGTCAAAACAGCGCTACATTTGATTTAATTAAAAGGTATAATATGTGGTAAACTGAAGAGCCCTTTGGGAGCCAAAAGAGCCGGCTCTTCTTGGTGAGCCAAATGATCCGGCTCAGCAAGAAGAGCCGGAATTCCCATCACTAGAACAATGACTTCTTCTGCGAGGATTTATAAAAGCAGCTGGATAAAAAAAGTTAGGAAACGCCCCTATAGGAAACGCCTCCTTGCTGCGGTCTGCAGACAGACCCATCTCATTTATTTTCCTCATAGACGGGAAAAAAAGTCAGACATTATACGATTTCAAATAAAAACATAAAACACTGGCATGTAATTTACGTTAGAATAAATAGAATGGTTTTGAATAATAGATGAGAGTAAAATCTACACTTTACAGCCCGCCCACTTTTGGGGAAACCAACGCTGTCATTTGAACGGCGATCAAGCCTGAAGCCACAGAGCTCTTCTGTTACTGTCCTTTCTTCTAAGAGGAAGTGCAGAAACACGTAACTCTGGATTTGTTTTAATGTTTGAGGTGCAACACAGCAGCTTTTCGGCATTTTAAAATATTATTTTCTGCCTCCTCATGAGAGTAACAGCTGGCGAAATTACAGCCTCGCCGACTGATTTCAAATGTGTGCTCTAAAATGATATTTATAAATGACTATTATCATTATTATAAGCATATTGTTCTAAACTGTATTAAAGTAAACAGGTATTATCTTGAACTGTATTGAAGTGAACATGTATTATTTGGGACTGTTTTTAAGTCATCCTATATATATAAACCTTCTTACATACACTTTCCCAGACACCCTGACACACACACACAATACACTCCCTGACCAATATAGACACACACACACACACACACACACACACACACACACTTTCCCAGATACTCTGACACACATACACTCCCTGACCAAGATATCAACGCACACACACATACACTTCCTCTTTACCAAACGCACACACATGTCCTTTTCAAGGTTCCTTTTGGGGCCAATATTTGATACTAATATATCTGTGTACAATGTTTGATTGTTTGAGAAAGAATAGTGTGAAACCTTCCCTGGGAAATTAAAGGAGTAGAATCCAGTGGAAGATAAGAAGTGACTCTCCGCCCCAAAAAGGTCCATATATACTGTTGTTTATTCATGCACGGTGCCCCCTGTTGCTGACTGGCCGGTCCCGATACCTGTATCGCACGGCAGTGGAGCGGGGAGCCCGGAGTGCTCTGTTACAGGGCACTCTGTATTTTCGTATTGTGTCTTTTTACCATTAAAATCAGATTATTGTTATAACTTGTATGCCGGTGTTTTGAACTCCTTTTCTTATTAATCTGAACAGGCTCATCTAAACGGACGGCGCGGAGCAGAGCTGGGCTTTAAGCCACCACAACTGTGTCTGCTCCTACAATATGTAGAAAATAAACGTATTTAAGATACGTTCATAACAAACGTAACGTGGGGGTAAATATGCTTCTTGAAGATATGTCGAAAATAAACGTATTTGAGATTCATTCATAACGAACGTAACGTAGGAGAAAATACGTTTCTTGCTAAACGTAATTGAGAATGCAGTTTAGTTCTGTGGGAACCTCATTTTTAGGAGACAGGGTTGACAACAGATGATACAACTGTTTGTGTCAGTAAATGTGTGACGGGGGGTTTGTGAAAAAACGGGGACAGAGCTGCTGTCAGAGAACAGCTGTGCGGCGTCATCACAAACGGACGTCGCTTCACGTGACGCTCCGGAGGAAAGGACGTCCCATTGCTCTTAAAACTCATTTCCCTGCGTCTCTCCATGCTTCCCTTGTGGGAGGGACTAAACACAGGGAAACGATGCAAGTGAGGGAAGCAAGGATTTAATTTAACCGAGCCGAGACGTTGGTTTTGTAGTCTGCCATTAAAACCATAGAAGAAGCAGAAGCAGAAGAAGAAGAAGAAGAAGAAGCAGAAGCAGAAGCAGAGAAGCAGAAGCAGAAGCAGAAGCAGAAGCAGAAGCAGAAGCAGAAGCAAGCAGTGAGCTAGCATGGCAACCAGTTCTGAGTCTAAACTGCAGCTGGTCCACAGACACGTCCGAGCCTTCCCCGACTTCCCGAAGAAAGGCATCCTGTTCCGGTAAGAGTCAGTTTACCGCTTCACCTGCATAGTTCCAGAGCCTTCTGAGCTACGGCTACCCACATTTATGTAGAACACATGTTCAGTCTCTCCATGCAGTGTCAGTGCTACACACGCACACACACCCTACAGTGGATATCATTTATTGCACGTGTGGTGCAGACCACTGTTTCTGTCAGAGATATATACATATTTTAAACTTTGATTTAGAGAAAAAGTTTACTGTAACCTTCTGAAAGGGTGTCTGACAGCATTTATTTCCTCCACACCACGTCTTCTCTATCTACCCTCCATCTACCTGTTCATGAAGCCACATAATAAACCGTGTTAGTACAGTTAATAGCCTACAGTTCCTACAGTCAGCAGTGTTTGCCTGTTTGCTGCTCCACCTGTAGTTCAGGACGACGCTGAAGTTGGCTTCCGATTCAGAGCATCCGATTCGGCAGTTAAGGGGAAAGTTAAGGGACATTTAATTGACAGCGCTGAGCGAACAATCCTCGGTGTTTGAACCTCTTGCATCGCTGCATAGCCGATTTATCTGGACTGGATTATCCCAGAGAGTCTAAAGATTCTTTATAACCCAGTTTCAGATTTGTGAAACCTTAATTCTATTTGTGAAATACAAAAAGGGAGATTTCAGTGCTTTTTTAAAAAAAATCTAGACCACATTAGATCAGGTCCTGATCTGAAACCACTAGACCTAGACTCGTCAAATCTGGACTGGATTATCCCACAGTCTAAAGATTCTTTATAACACAGTTTGAGATTTGTGAAACCTTTATTCTATTTGTGAAAATACAAGAAGGCATAAAGGCTTGCCCAGCTGGGAGGTTCACTCTCTGATTCTGATCCTGGCCGGCTGCAGCAACCTCAGCATTCCACCTGCGTTTGTATTTTCACAAGTAGAATTAAGGTTTCACAAATCTCAAACTGTTATAAAGAATCTTTAGCCTCTCTGGGATAATCCAGTCCAGATTTGATGAGTCTAGATATAGTGGTTTTAGATCAGGACCTGGTCTAATGGGGTCAGGATGCGAACAAAGCACTGAAATCTCCCTTGTTTGTATTTTCACAAATAGAATAAAGGTTTCACAAATCTGAAACTGGGTTATAAATAATCTTTAGACCCTCTGGGATAATCCAGTCCAAATAAATCGGCTATGCAGCGATTTTAAGAGGTTCAAAGACGGAGGATTGTTCGCTCAGCGCTGTAAATTAAATGTCCCTTAACTTTCCCCTTAACTGCCGAATCGGATGCTCTGAATCAGAAGCCAACTTCAGCATCGTTAGTTCAGGCCAGTCAGTGCCTGAGGTAAAGTAACTCCTTCACCCTCTCCCCAATCTCTTCCTACAGCCAATCAGGGCCGGATCTAGACAAATATTCATGGGGTGGCAGGGTGCAGGAGATTTTGAGGGGTGGCATCCCCTGGCAGAAGTATATGCTGATTTAATCGCAGTCATATCAATCAATGTTCACTTGGAAAGCCACAATATTGATATTTTAACTCAATGACATTAGGTGACATTATTGTGGCACAACAGTAAAGCCTTACATATACATATATAAGGAGGCAGACATCATTTAATGAATTTTAACTGAATGAGTTTGTTTCACTCTTGGACCAGCAGGGGTACCAAATCTATGCAGACTGCTGCAATAAGTACATTAATGAACTGTCTCATTGATGTTTGTCTGAATGAATATGATAATATTAACAATCATATCATTCCTATCGGCTATCAATCACTGTTATGATTCACATATTCATTTAGTATTGACTATATCTATATATATATATATATATATATATATATATTTTGGAGGAGTTAAGATGCTTGCTCCCCCTCCTTCAAATTTGAAAGATAAATCATTACTATCATATATCAAAATTCAAAAGACCCAAAAGAACAGCCCCACGACTTTATTGCAAACAGTTACAACCTTGACTTTACATCAGTTAGGGTTCAAAAACCTGTATTCAGCTAAAACATGTACATCGCTGCAGTAATTATCCAGTGGAATGCCCTTACCTACTGGCCTAGTAAATCAAAGTGGTTACTTTCTGTTGGCTGGGCAGTGTAGTTTTACACACCGTCTTATTTGACTTTCTCAAGACTTAAAACTGTTTTTTGTGGGCAGATCCCCATATAAAAAAAAATATACAAACATACAAGGTCATCATCTTAACAGTTTGTTATGCTCATCGAGTCATCCGTGAGCAGAGCATCAAGTTGGCATGTCTATTACAACTGAATAGGGGTGTAACGGTATACGTACCTGTACCGAATAATTTCGGTACGGGCCCTTCGGTTAATGAATATAACGTTAAACGTAAAAAATTGAGAACGTGAACAACTTGTTGGAAGTAATCTCAGGTGCTGCATCGCAGCATTCAGAGTAATTTGCTCCCATTGTGTTCAACGCGTCATAGAGCGAGCAAGTCATTTCATTGGACGATAGGCATACTATGAGAGCTGGTCAGAGGGATGCGTTCAAATGTTGTCAGTAATTTGAGGAACTGTCGAAATGGCGAACGCAGATAAAGTTGAGCTCGAAAATCCTCCAGCATCATTGAAATCTCCGGTTTGAGAACATTTTGGATTCGCAGTTTCGTACAAGGATGACGGACAAAGACAGGTGGACCGAACCAAAGCTGTTTGTCGGCATTGTTCAACTAAAATTGGTTACGCAGCTGGCAATACATCAAACTTGCACACTCATTTGAAAAGGCATCACCCGAACGTGAATATCACCGGTACCAAAAGACTGAAGTGCAAACCCAACTCCCGCTAGCATGTAAGCCTCCACCACTCGCAGAAAGTTCAGACCGAGCCAAAGCTATTACAAACGCCAAATATCCTTATGTTGCCATGTTAGCAAAGCGCTACCTGGCTGTATCTGCTACCTCTGTCCCGAGCAAGAGTGTGTTCTCCACAGCAGGAGACATTGCTAGTGCCAGCAGATCTGCCCTTTCGGCAAGCAATGTGGACAAGTACATCTTTCTTTAAACAACATGAAAATACAATGACAAGCAAGTCAAAATGACAAACTGGCTGCTTAGGTACTAGTACAGTACAGTTCAAATGCAGATTATTTCAGTTCATCGAAATGCTGCACCTTAATGTTTATTTTATTATATTTATTTGAGTGAATACATTATTCAGTTTAATAATAATTAAAAAACATTTTTTTTTGTGATTTTTTTCTGCTGTACCGAAAACATACCGAACCGTGACCTAAAAACCGAGGTTCGTAACGAACCGAAATGTTTGTGAACCGTTACACCCCTACAACTGAATGCTTACCATTACCATTTTGTTCAGCAAAACGCCTCACAAACTGATTAAGATCAACAGCTTTAGTGCGTTTTGATTCAATGCTGAGTCTGTCATTGTAGACCGCAAATGAAATACCTATTTCCTTCAGTACTTGGGTTCGAATCATAGACTGTATATATAAATGGACATGGTGTCCGTGACGTCACCCATAGGATTCTGCAGAGTTGCCGTGAAGCCCTTAGTAGGCGGAGTCGGCCACTAACGGCTCGACTGTCACGTCAGAGTCTAATCCCGCCTGCTCCAAATAAGGGCAAAGAGGCGGAGCCGAGGCGGGACCTGCTGCCTCCGAACTGGAAGTAAACAGAGCTAGCTCAGGCTAAGAAGCTAAGCTAACATGAAATACATGCATACCAAGTTACTGCTAACAGTGTAGTTCCCCTATATAAACGTTACATTCATAGTCAAATGAGACAATCTGCAAGAGAATTAGCTATGTTTTGTTATTCTTAATGCTTTTCATTCACACGTTGAGAAAAGACGGACTCCACCGCCCGGACCTAACGGAGCCGCAGTGGGCTAGCTCCGGGACGCCGGCTGGAGCTAGCCCCCTGCGGCTCCGTTAGCTCCGGCGGCCACCACTGGGATAATTGGGTCCCCTATTAACATTTGCTCCCGTTTAGCATTATGGGCGTCATAGCCATGGACTATAAAAGTCTTACCCAAGGCTGAATCATAAACTAAAATGTATATGTATGCATAAAGGGTTACGTCCTTAGCTGGCTAATAAGTAACAAGCTAAGCTACCAAGCACACAACCACCTGCGAACGGGGTTAACATGTATAATATTATCATTTTAGACTTCTTGGAAGTTCTGTTAGTACATTCAAGCGCACAGCACGACATTTTAATTGTCTGGTATTTGTAACAATATTCCCTAAAAGACACAATCACCACGAACACGGCTAAAGCTAAAGGGTCAAGTACAGTAACTATGACTAACCAACGTTGTAGCCTCTATGGTTGTAGCCTAGCAGAGTGGACAAGTTGCTGTTAGCTGACAGTGAGGGATGTACGTGTCCATCAAAGTGACCACGCCCTAATTTATGCAAAAACTTTAAGACCAAATATAAATAAAAGGGTCGTGTTAGAAAACAATTCACTCACAGATTGATAATCATGAAGGTGGAATCTAACTATATCGATAATAATATTTATGGAATCCATGGGTAGAATGTTTTTTTCTGCTGTAAAGTTGGGCATGTTAACATGGGGGTCTATGGAAATGGCTCCTTTCTGCAGCCAGTCCCTAGCGGCCCATGTATGAACTGCAGTGTGTGGCACTTCCGTATTGGCTTCCCAGCTGTTCCCCAGAGTTTGCCGCTTGGTTCGAATGCTTCTCGTTTTGCGCCGTCCTTTTCAAATGAATTCACTTGCACTCGGACATTAGAGACTTTCTCTCATAAATGTCTGATGAGCCACAACTTTTCTTTAAAAAAAAGCTGCCAACTGGGGTGGCAAGGCTATTTTTTAGGGTGGCAGTTGCCACCCCATGCCACCCCGGTAGATCCACCCCTGCAGCCAATACAGAATACATGTCTATTAGATCAAACACATGCTGGCAGTGGCTTTATCAGCCCTCAGCAGGAGAACTACTAAATTGGAGAAATATAACTTTTAGGCCATATTTTAAGTGCTAAATGAAACGTAAAATAAAAAATTAATCAACAAGAATTTGGATTAATTATTATCCTTCATTAACTATCAAGCATTGTCTTGTACCAGCTTCTCCAAGATGACAATGTGCGGTTTTCTCTTGTTTTTTATGAAAATGTAGGCCTCATATCCGTGGGTGCAAGCAACACATTTGAATACATGTTTAGGATAACTGTAACAATGTTCTTGTTGCCCCCACCTCAAATTCAAAGGTTTATAGTCATGTCCTAAACAAAACTACGGTGTAGTTTGTAATGAATGAACAACTTGGGTCACAGGTTCCTCAACTATGCAATTACAAGACGTAAAAAAGAAAACGTGTAATAATAATAGTGCGAGCTTGGGTCTTTAATAGTCTTATGGCCTGTGACAGAACAGTTGGGGTTGATGGGGAATAATTTATAGTTTGTGAATGAATTATTATTGTTACATGTAATTAATTTAATTATTAGCTACCAAATCAGGTGTGCTGTTGGAATATAATTTCAAATGTATATGAAGCAGAAGCTCATACATGAGTCCTGCGCGTGTGCTAATGGTATGTGTGATGCAGGGATATCTGTCCAATCCTGAAGGATCCAGCAGCTCTGACAGCTGTGACCGACCTCTTTGAAGAACATGTGAGGAAGAACCACCCGCAGGTGGATCTGATCGTAGGTGAGGAACCAAAGCAAAGCTTCTTTCCATTATAAACTTAATAAGACTTTAAACTTAGTCTTATTTAGCCTTAAAGGAACTGCCTTTTTTCGTGACCAGAACAAGTTGGGATGGATCTAGGCTGACTGTAAAAATGTCCAATGTTTCATGGAATTCGTTTGTGTTTTTACTTTGGGTCAGGGCAAGACTTCCATATAAACCAATGATATCTTTAGAATGTAAACACTTTGATGTGGGCTGTATTCATTTTCCATACATTATATCCGGCCCTAACTTGTTCTCCTGTGTCCGAGTGCAGGGTTGGATGCTCGTGGTTTCCTGTTTGGTCCTCTGCTGGCTCAGAGGCTAGGTGTTGGGTTTGTCCTGATCAGAAAGATCGGCAAACTGCCTGGGAGCACAGTGTCTGTGGCGTATGATCTGGAGTATGGAAGGGTAAAGAACACACACACACACACACAGGATTTGATTTAGCAGTTTTTACATTGTGGATAGAATGGCAATTAGGGAATAGAGGAATGTAGAGATTAATATATGAATTGATAAATATCTTAACACTAAAGCCACACATAATTCTATATCCCTTTCTATTCCTACACATGTTCATTCTCACCTGACTGCTGCTCATCACATCACCGCTCCCAGCTGTTGCTACAACTCGGCCATCACAGCCTCCTGGGCTAACTGGCCGCAAAACAATGAACATCTGGGAGGATAACAGGCCAGTGTGTCTGCAGTGTTGGGGAGATACTTTTGTGCTTAGTAACTGTAATGTGATTACTGCTGTTATCAACAACTCCTGTCACGCTAATGCAGGAGTTGTTGATAACAGCAGTAATCACGTTACAGGTACTAAGCACAAAATGATCTCGTTACTTGCGTGACTTTAAGCCCTCCATCTATCTGCATAACAAATTAAAAGTAATCAAAGTTCCTTCCTGCTTGCGCTACACGACACAGGGAGAAGGAGACAGAGCAGCAAGGGGTCAGACGTCTCCTGAGGGGTGGAGGAATGCACACTATTTCAAATTTGTTTTGCAAAAGGACACAAATGTGACCGTGATGTGTGAACTGTGCAGTCAGAAACATTTCTCTACCGCTACGAGAACATCTAATCTTCCAGAGAGACTCCCTCTCATGAGGTGTAACCACTTCTTTGATGTCCAGTGAGATGGGTACTTCTAAGCTGAAAGAGCTACAGAGAGTTTTTAAAGTGGCTTTGTTCAAAGTACATTTATAGACGATGTTATTTTCTTCCAAGTCTCATCACTGTCTGACATGGTGATGAGGCCAAAGGGTCTACTTGGAAGAAGCTCATGGCTTCAGGCAGGACATGTGTAATCTGATGAACAGTAAGAGTGTCCTCCTCCTCCTGCAGGCAGAGGTGGAGGTCCAGGAGGACGGCGTGGCTCCGGGACAGAAGGTTCTTCTGATCGATGACCTCTTGGCTACTGGAGGTCAGAATCCATGGTTACGCCAGCTTTACATGCATCATGTTAATCATGGCCATCACTCACAATTGATAAATGAGAACATGTTTGACCCCGTAGGCTCTTATCAAAGTGAGCAAGACTTCTGATAAATACTCCTCAAAATGCAAAAAAACCACATTTAAACCTATAATAACAATCAATTAAAAACACCTTTAAATTATTAATAAACTCAACAACAACAAAAGGAGATTTAAATGTTAAATAGATTTGCACTTTTTAGCTTAAATCCTAAATGTTTTCCTACTCGTTAGTGATTCTTCTCCATCTTGTATTTAAAGTGATGTTCGTGTGTGTGCTGTAGGGACATTGTACGCAGCCTGTGAGCTGATGAAGAAGCAGAAGGCTGATATTCTGGGATGCATGGTGGTCATCGAGCTCAAGGAGCTGAACGGCATGGACAAACTGAAACCACACCAGGTGTTCTCCCTGCTGCAGTACTGAGGGGCGCCACAGGCAGACCTGGGATCAGGCCAAGCTCTTTGCTGAAGTGAACACGGCCTCACAAAGAAAGTTAACAAGTTGTCTTTGTCCTAAAAGACGGGTACTTCCAGTGTCTCCATCAGCACACAGGAAAGCTCTTCATCTTCAATTAACCCTTTATTGGACGGGATTCAAAGGGTCTTACCGTCTGTACTCGGTGATACGTCTTTTGAAGATCTCCAAACATGGCCTTCTTTCACCGTAGTCCCTGTGACCACTGTTCTCCTTACTAACGCAGCTTTCCTGTGTCCATGTCATTGTAATGTTCACAGCCTCTGTCCTTAATGTCTCACTTTTATCACACACATGGTAATGTAAGAAGTCTATAATGATACCATTTATCCGGCTGACATTTTTGCATTTATAAAAGCTAAACTCACATTTGTATCTATATTTTTTTCAAATGTGTCTTCTTCCAAATGAGAAGTTGTAATAGTCAGCCATCAGATGTGTCCTTGCTCTATTCAATGCAAGCAGGGGTTTTCCTGCGACAGTCTAACTTGAAGTTTTCCAGAAGCTGATGTGAGCATGAATCCTCTACCTCACATTGCAGCGTTCACGATACAGAGTTCCTACGGGGATTCAAACCTGGAAAAGTCATGGACATTCAAAATGCTAATTCCAGGCCCTGGAAAAGTCATGGAAATATAACCAAAGTTGCATCAAATATAATTTATATTTTATCTAATGGCCGAAATAGTAATACTATGATAATAAATACTGTATCGTATAGTAATGAAACGTGAAATGGCATTTAACTGACGAGGTATTTTGCTGGTGAGTTTTACAATCACGCCCTCTAGTCCACAGTGGCTACTCTGCAGGATTTGTTTTAGAAAGGCACAACATGTTTCATATGCAGACCTTATTGTCCAGCGTACCTGTTAAAATACAAATGTCATTGTTTTGGTCATGGAGAAGTGATTGGTGAAAAAGTGTATGAGCCCTGACTATAGTAAATGAAATAAGTTGTGCTCTTAAATTATTTTTACTATTTTCTAATACTTTATATAATTATACTTCTCTACAGAGAAGAGACTTATTTTATTTGTGAGTGTACTTTTTTTAAGAACCATGAATATACGTTATCATTATTCACTATACCATAAGTCATGACATACAATGCCAACCACATTATGAAAATAGTGCAAAGGTCAGGGGTCATTAGGAACATGCATATCTCCAAACAGTTACTTAGGATATTTGAATCCGGTACGAAGTGAAGGCCCATCAACTTGTAACTCGCATGTCACGCCTTTGATGGGGATTAGTGTGTTCAAAATACATAGAAGGAAGAACTGGGTCTTTCCTATTTTATTTCTCAATAAAAACAGTACTTTAAATCCTAGCTAATACAACATCTGAAACTATAGGTAAGATTGCTTATGATAAACAGAACAACAAAAACACATGTATTACTTTAACCACGATAACAACCTATTTGTAGGTTACTTGTGTGACCCTGGTTTCAGAGTAGCATGCGCGAGGTGTCGCTATGGGATGGATCACGTGACGCAGCATCTTGAATCCTTTAGCATGTTTATACTAACGCTGGGTGAGGAACACGTCTGGTGTATCGCTGCTAAACGATGTTCCCTCGCTTTGTGCCTTCCAGCTGCTTTGACCTTTTAGCAAGCCGTTTCTCATCTTTACCACTAGAGACATATTGATAAAGAAAGATCAGGAGGCACAAATACAACCGCAGAAAGTCTCGATTTATTCACTTCAAGTTTAGATCAGCTTCTGTGCAGTTATCCAGTGAGACGCATGTTGTGTATCACGGAGAGCAAAGACATGTCTGAACGCAACACGTCTTGCTGGAGCTCCCTAATGATTAGGATGTTCTTTAGAGGTAGCATGAGCATTTTATACCAGTGGCAATATAATTAAAAAAAAGTCGCCGTCGCTTTACGATTGTCATGTTTAATTAACTGAATTCACAGAAAACGGGCATCGAGATTCTGACAAACTTGTATTTGGTAAACAATGACTTGTAAAAATGTAAACTTTCATCAGTTCTACATTGTAGAAAATAGATCCAGAAAAAGACTGGAACGGCAACAACAGTTTCACGGATGAAACGAAACACATCTTCATATTCTTTAACAGAACTGTGGTTAAAAGAAGCCCTTTAGACGGGAGCTCGCCTTCAGTTCACAGGTCCTGTAGCATGGACCTGTCACTGAGGTCATCACCTGTCAGTCCTCTCAGGTCCTCTCCTCCTCGCGCAGTCTGCTGCTCAGTTGGTCCAGGACGATGTTGAGCTCCATGTTCTTGTTCAATTTCAGGTAAAAGTCCTTCCTGATTGGATGAATTTTCAGCCATTCACCGGCCACTTCTGCCAGCAGCCGGATGTGCTTCTCCATCTCACCTGTTCATTAGAGAGGAACAGCCAATCAGTAACAGTTGTTTAACTGATACAATAAGAACACGCTTCACATCACATGATAATGGTGAACGCTACAGTAAGACGCGGCGTATCCACCCGTTACAATGTATTAGGGTTGCCAGAAACTGACCATGATCAAAACCGATTATTCGGCAGCCCTGGCGAATAATAATCGATTATTCGACCGACAATTATTAATACTATTATTAGCATATATATATATATATATTTTGGTTGAAACTAAGCCAGACATACAAAAAAAATATGTATAAATAAAATCGATTTTTAAAAATAATATTCCATTATGGAGACGAGCGAATATTCGAATAATCGCTGGCATCCCTACAATGTATGCAGGATGGTTCTCAGCTTCTCACACAAGTGGTGATGTGGATTCACTCTGGTGGTCACATTTGTTGTGATGCACAAACAAAAACATTTGCAGAATAAGTTGGTCATTTTAAAACAACAGGGGCACTTCCTGTCTGATCCTGGCACTGAGCATCTACACAGTATGACAACATGACCTCTCGAGTAGAAGTCAATGCCGTTAGTTCGTACTGAAAGTAATCTCTTAATATCACTACCAACCTGAGCTGAGGGCAGATCTGAAACTGGCCACCATCTTGTTACAGGCCACCTCCATTATTAAAGCTGGTTTCTTCTCTGCCACAAAAACGTTCCGGAGAATCCTGGCCAGCTCGGGGAGCCGTGACATCATCAGCAGGCGCCCCTCCTGGATGGGGTTTCTCGTCATGGCTGCCTGGAGCTTCTGGGCCTCCTTCGCACGAACCTGCAACACCAACAGAGCGCCCAAATCAATATGAGGATAACAGAATCCCCCATCTAACGGGGTGAGTCCCCACAAAGCACCATGTTCCCCTCCTGGAACACCTACCCTCTCCAACAGGGACTGGGACACTCCTTTCAGCGCCGATGGGGCCTGAGTTTCTGATGGGGGTGGGGGGGTTGGTGGGTTCTGTGGAGGTGTGGGCTCTTTAGTCTCTTCAGTCTTCAGAGCCAGAGCAGCCAGAGCCTTCTCCATCTGAACGCAGGAAGAGAGGACATTTCCGTTTAGTGTTGACAGAACAATGCAATCAAAACACTGATAGTGAAACATACAGTTTCTTTATAATCAACACATAGTACATCAACCCCGTTACCCAATGATTATACTTAAAATTGTTTTAGCACATGCAGTACCTTGGGTGTGACGAGGGAGCGGGCCCTGTCCAGCACCTCCTGAGCGGTGGACAGTTTCTCGGTGTGGGGGGGCTGGGGAAGCAGGCCGGTGGAGATGACTGGGACAGTGTCCACATTGAAGCGGGGGTGCCAGCGGGTCAGTCTGTCATCTGGAACCGTCACCACAGGAACCAACGTGGAGAGAAACGCCTGCGGAAACAGAGGTCCACCTTTCATTCAGGGCCAACATGCATGTTCTGATCGTCGCTGTAGAAAGCAATCCCAGACCACAACACGGCACCTATTCGAAAACTTGGGACGTGGCCGAAACTCCTCAACATTGGCCTAAAGCAACGAGTGGTGCAGGGATGACGTGCAGTTGGAGACAACAGTAAGCATGGCAAAAAGGAACGGGATTTTTCCAATTGGAATTAGAATTATTGAAGAAAGTAACATTTGTAGCAAAGACGCACATTTTTGCCAGAGGATCATTTCTACATATTAAAACCACTTTTTAAATTGTTGAAGCACAAATGCAATCACAAGAAGTAAAAAGCTAACGTTAGGCTATAAGGAAACTACAGCATAGAAACACGAGTTAACGTAACCGCCGCTAAGCTAAAGGCGGCTAATGTTGGGCGTGATGACGTTTATTTGTCTAATTTAGTCACTTGTCGGCCAAGTGCCGTTTTGAAAAGATACGTAAAACCTTCAGACATTCACCAGTGGGGTATTTACTGATTTACTTGATGTTGTAGAAAAAAATCGTGAAAATATGGTAAGCGCATTTTAACCCCAGACCTTATTTTCGGCATCTAACAAAAAACCACACCGACGGGCCGACCGGTGCTCAACGCTGACTCATGTCCGGGTTGTAGGACTCGTTCCTGCCCGCTCTATTGGGACGCTTACTGTTAGGAATAGTACTGAAGCAGCTGCTGACCTTGTGGTGCTGTTTGACGACGGACACCAGACTGCGGTGGAAGATCCGTCTCCTCTCCAGGAGGTGAGAGGCCGAGAAGACAGGACGAGGTTCATTCTGGTCTGAGGAGGACACAGCACGCGGTTAGTGCACGAACACGGCAACACATTATCATGGACACTAAGAAAAGGGCAATCAGGCCCAGTTTAAAGAACTTAATTAAACGGTGTGCTAAGTTGTATTAGCTAGAAAACGTTAAGCAGTGTTTACCGGAGGGGACGACGGGCTCCACAGTGAGCTGGTAGCTGCCCTTCTTAATGCCGCTGGTGAAGGTGGGGATGTTCCTCTCCTGTCGGAAGGTGTAGGCCTCAGGAAACACCATCTTGATCTGACCAACGTGGCTCTCCTCAAAGCGCCTGCGGGGGTAAGAAACGTTACCGTCTGCAGCCTGACCCTACCTCCAGGATGTCGCCAAATCTAATCCTTGTGTGATTAATGCATATTACCAAGGGGTGCTAACGGTAGTTTAAACAGACACGACAACAGCACCTCTACTGGACAGTGAGGTGCAGTGGATGTGCTGCAAGTTCCCTCTTTCAGTTGGAACAATTGTTTTAAGGAGTCACTTCAAATGTCTTCAACAGCTTTCTAATTCATGTCAGTGAAAGACACTCGAACCAGGAAACAATACTACTTAATGACAACTCTTTTTTCTGCATGTAAACTGTCTGCAAAGGCTAACGCCCCTGTGTTCCCTGCCTGAAGCTCCTCCTCTGTCGACACAAAGCCGTCTGAACATTAAAGCATGGAGACGTGTCACAGCAGAGGCAGTACATGCTAATATGAACATAGCATGTGCCAAGATCACTCAACACTCCTCCACCTGTCCACCTACTTGTGCATCATGTCCTGGACTCCTTGTTTGAGCTTGGTGAAGGTGGTGGTCTCACAGCGGTTGTACAGCATGGCCACCACAGTGTCCATGCTCCTGAACATGTCAGCCAGCACCTTGTACTGGTACGGCAGAGACAACCCCGGGGCGGCGGCCTGGGCGAGGTTGTGGTACCGCTGGTAGGCCGGCTGCTCAGTGCTGAGGGGCAACAAGAGAGGGGGGGGGGACAGTTAGTGGAAATGTAGTGTTCAAGCTGCACTCTGAGGGTCCTGCTGTAGGTATGCTTCACTTGGCTCACCTGTCCTGGGAAGGGGCTTCACTCGGGCTGCCCTGCTTGGCCTCTCGCTCCGCTCTCCTCCGCTGAGCTTTAACAGCGAGCTCTTTAGCCTGTGCTACAGTTGACTCGAGGGTCTTAGCGTCAGAGATGGCAGGGGTGGGGGTGCTGTTGAGAGCCGAAGCAGCCGGAGAGGATGGTGTGGGGGCTGAAGCAGGGCTGGGGATCCTCTCTGCGAGTTTCTTGATCCTCTGAAGGCGAGACTTGAGGGCTGCAAGGTCCTCTTTACCCAGAGCCTGACAGAGAGAGGGGTTACCATGGGGATCAATTCAGGACGTTCAAAAAGGTGACAATATTGTTTTGGTCTTGTTTTTAACCAATCCGACGTACAGAGCAAAACCAACATTGAATGTATGTATCCTACAAATTAAAGTGTGTGTGTGTGTGTGTGTGTGTCTAAAGACCCATGTATCAACAGTACAGTGCTACATGTGCCGTTAATGATTTCACCACATCCTTACAAAGTCATCTAAAGTTTATTTAAAAATAATTCCAAGAGATGCTGCCATGCGGCCCAGAACAGAACAACGCTGCAGATATCATTTGACATGTTGACTGTACACAGCCAAGCCCAACACAACAACATCATGCATGAGCTGATAACAGTTAGGCCTCTTCATTCCCCGCACAGGGTTGGGTTGCACTCAGAAATGTGTATTTATTTAGTTTGCGAAAACATATGAAATAATGATGGACTGCCCAGATAAAGTGTGGTGACTGGTGAAGCAGTCGGTTATCCAATCACAATGCGTTACCTTAGAAGCCCCTCCGTCAGTGTTCCTGCCGGGGACTGGACTCTTCTGTGGGGGGGTCTGGAGGTTAAGGTGCTTCTCATTGTGTCCAGACACAGAGGCTGCAGGAGCTGATAGGGGGGTCTCCTCCCTGGGCTGAGCGGCCGCCTGCACACACAAACAATCGGGGATGGACAAAGGGTTCAGATTCTTCAGATGAGTGAAGGCAAGATATCAAACATTTACATTGTAAGTACTGCATCAAGAATGGTACCACGTGAAAGGTATTACAAGTACGATGAATGCAAGTATGGGGAGTAAAAGTACTCATTGCCACAACCACAAAACTCTTCCCATTTAAGAAGCTCGAAGTGTCTTTCAACTAAAGAAGTCATGACAGCAATGTATGCTGTTAACTAAATATGTTTCTGTTAAACAAATCATGATTTGAGTTATTGATTACAATCTCGGATGGTTAATTATATCTATCCCAAGTGATCATATGTTATAACTGTTTGTAGTATTAGTGTCTAGTTATGCATTGTGTTTCAAAAGTAATTAGTAAATATAAATCTGTAAAATAAATGTAGTGCGGTCAAAAATAGAAGTATAAAGTAGTATAAAATGAAACTACTCGTGTAAAGTACATTAAATGTGTACCTAAGTACAGTACTTAAATGTTACTTTACACCTTAAGGCTGTTTATTTGCCTTTTTAAAGCACATTAAGATGTGTTGTTTACATGCATCTGTCCCCATGGAGGAGTCAGAAGCCGAGCATTACCTGAGGCGAGTCTTGAGGGAGGACTAGTTTCTTCCTGGCCTTCCTCTTCGGAGCTTTCTGGACCGCAGCTTTAGCCTCACTACCGGCCACCGCATGCCGTCTCTTCTTCGCCGTGCTGTGGTCGGCGATGGCTGAGAACAGCACAGACCCGAGATCAAAATCTGTGTCGGCCGAGGTCCGCTTCGGTGTCCGGGGGCTGGAGGGCGAATCCTTCGCGGGGTTAACGACACATGATCCGGGGTCTAGTTCCGATGCCTCATCGATCATTCGGACAAACTCTTCATGGACGGAGGAGGACAGACGTAAATCTCCTTCGTTGTGTAATGACCTGGACCTGGGGACATTGGAGGTGATCCCAGCAGAGCCACGGCCGACAGCGGTGCTCCTGCTCGGCTTGCCTGCTTTCACTGGCTCGGCGATGCCTTTCTTTCTCTGGGAGAAGAAGTCGGTAACTCTAGCCTGAGACATGTTGCTGCTGCTCGGGGCGGACACCGGGACCGCGGAGTGATGAAGGTGCAGGTCGCTACAATAACCTGAGGTCGGTGCGGTATAAATACTGAGCAGCCACAATAGATCTCCGGAAACGCGCAACTTCGCAGGAAGAAGAAAGAAAATTCGCGCGGAATTAACTAAGCCACGCCTCTTCCGGTCCACCTCCTAGGAAAATAAAGGATGGTGGGCAGCCTTTTAAAAACACGATAGATATTATTTTAAACGTGTTGTTGTTTTATACACATAATGTTACCAGTACACATATCTTTATTCTTACTTTGATTATAATTTTTTATAACAAATGTATGTATGACGACTTTGACTGATCCTTATCATATTATCCAAGTGTTACAAAGCCAGCTAAATGGATTAAAAAGTAATATACATAAGACTTACTTTGGAGAACATGTGAACATAACACACGTTTCCACTTCACATCAGCTTCTATAACTGAACAAGTATAATTACATGTTTCTCTTCGTGTATTTTAATTTCACAAACATGTCATTACAGTTCTTAAAAGCTTTACATTTGGGTGATTGTATTTTAATTATCTCAAAACTGAATTCTCAAAAGTTTAAGAACCTGATCAATCATTTGGCATCACAAGTAATGATCAATGGCTGACACTTGTAATGTAATGTATAGGTGTCTCCATTGGTAACAAGATATCAACAAGCTATTGTCTGTTTGTTATTTGCCCTTTATTATATTAATTCAAATACAACAATCCAATGTATTCAACTGTTGAGTGACGCATGTCTGGTATGTTATTTGAAAATCAAATGTCCATTGCAACCAAGTAAAGAAAGAAAGTATTAACAATTATTTGACGTATTTAAGCCTATATTTTACTTTAGAAGCAAATGATAGAAGAATAAACCTAGATGAAATTTCCATATAGTTTAACTTCCCAATCGTTTGATTGAACCAGATTGCCATGTAGCCACAACACTCATTAACATAGCGATATCCCCATTCTATTGAGGCTTTTAGATTTGAGTACTCAGTATTAATCCTCTCTTGTTTACATGCACATACTTTTTACATATTCTCAGGGTCCCTTAACTCATGAAGCCCTCTTTGTGCTTCACAAAGGCCTCTTAATTGCACCACAATCAAGAGTGAGTAACTAGATGAAGTCTGTAACGCTTAAAATAACTAGCTTACTCCACTGATCATTATGAAAGGCTTAATGGACATGTCAGAAATAAAATAAGTAATTTATCTCCTTACCTATTCAATACAACTCATGGTTGAGTATTTGTCCCACTGTTGTATCACTGCTTAAGAAGCCTGATGGTTTTAATCAGGGCAGTGTTCACATGGTGGTTATGACCCGGGGTCAGGGCCGGACTGGGACAATAAGTCAGGCCGGGAGTTATACACCCAGCCTGGCCACTACCAGTTTTCTTTGTGCCATTTTGCTGGATTTATTTGTCAATATTTACAGCGGTGCTGCCCGTAGTGATAGCCCTCTAAATCTACTGCCCAATAACAAACATATGGACAGGGGTTACTATTTAAACACATGTGCAAATGTATTTGGGAACCTATCCATGTGAACATATTTTAAGTGGGGGTGGACCTCAAATCCTCAAGGAGGGTCCGGGGGCATGCCCCCCTGTAAGATTCTTTTTTAAATGTTAGAGTTAAATGCATCAATCTGGTGCATGTTGAGGGGGAAATAAAGAGACTACATCTATGGAAACACCCATATGAAACAGAACTGTACATTTAAATAATCATAACATCATGGCCATAACCAACTGCATATGAGAAAACACTGAAAGTTGTTTATTTATTTATTAGTGATTCATGTATAGTTGTGAGTGTCTGTGCTCCTGAACCAGCCTCTCCTGTCTCCCCCCTCTCCCCCTCTCCCCCTGCTCCTCTTTGAGGCAGCAGCAAAGACTAGTTTTAGCTCTCAACAAGTTTTAAAAGTTTATATTACCTTTTTTCACCTATTTAACATTTTTTCTTTTTATTCATGCATATTTTACTATTCACTCCCTCCTCAAATGGAAATATGCGTTTACATAAATGGTGACCTGCCCGGGGTCACGTGACAAATCTGTGGGGTCACCAAAAGGAATAAGCAGGTCAAATGTGCTGTTCCTCATGTTTGGGAGGGCGGTGGTGGCGAAGGCGATAGGGACTCGGCTTGGCAACTGGAGGTCACCAGTTGAAGTCCCGGCAATACCAAGTGCTACCGAGGTGTCCCTGAGCAAGGCACCATTCCCTACACTGCTGGGTGCAGTTCAAAATGGCAGCACCCTGCTCCTAACACTAGGATGGGTCAAATGCAGAGACACAATTTCCCCACGAGGATTAATAAAGTATATCAAAATAAAAAAACGTTTTTATATTATTACAGACTTTCCACTAACCCATGCACACAGTTAACCACAAGCTGGAGACTTACCGCTGGGGGGCGCCACCGACCCACAAACAGCCCATGTGTTTATGTGTCAGATCTGTCTCGTGGCTTTTAGGGACACCTATTTCCAGCTCCAGTATTGATAGACGTGGTCATGACAGAAATGCCAATCTATAAACATGCCACATTTTTAAAACCAATGCCAACACACTATCAGCCAATCATATATCTGTATTTATTACAATAGTCTTTATTAAGCATATGCTTACACACAGTGTTGTAAAGTAACTAAGTACATTTACTCAAGTAAAAGTAGAAACGTATTATCACCATAATATAGTGAAAGTAGCGACAGTAAAAGTAGTCGTTATGCAGATTGATCCATTTCAGAATAATATATATGATGTGTTTTATAATGATTGATCATGAAAGTGTTCTCAGAGCTGGTGAAGGTGCAGCTAGTCTGAAGTACTTTGTAGACTGCAGGGTAGCTGGTGGAGGTGCAGCTAGTCTGAAGTACTTTGTAGACTGCAGGGTAGCTGGTGGATTCACTCCAGGTGGAACTAAAGTCTGATTTAACACTTGATTATATTTCACATCATTCATCCACATCTGTGAAGTAACTAAAGGGATTAAATACATGTAGTGGAGGAAAAGTACACCATGTACCTCTGAACTGTAGTGGAGTAGAAGAACAAAGTAGTAGCATAACATGGAAATTGGCTACTTAAGGAACAATTGTACTTAAGTATGAGTTAATTCACACCACTGAAATAAGCATGACAAACATGTACCAACTATCAGCCAATAATGCATCTGTATTACTTTGTATTGGAGTCGTCTTTATTAAGCATGTGCTCACACTTTATACAATGGTGTAATTAGCTTATAGCCGTAAGCAGGAGTCATAAGCAGTGTGTGTGTGTGCGTGCGTATGGCAGTGTGCGTGCGTGTGCAGTGTGTGTGGCAGTATGCTGTGTGTATGTGTATGTATGTGCGTGTGCGCGCGCGCGCGCGCGTGTGTGTGTGTGTGGTGTGTGTGGTGTGTGTGTGTGTGTGTGTGTGTGCAGTGCAGTGTGTGGCAGTGTGTGCAGGGAGGTGACCGGCAGCAGCCCGCTGGAGAATAGCTCCTCTATGATCGCCCTTCAGACTGCCTGCCTGTGAATCACATTTTCCACCTACTGCTGTAACACATGCTCAGCCTCTCCCTGATCTCCCGATCACTGAACCCACTGGGTCTCTGCTGCCGCCGCCGCTGCCGCTGCTGCCGCTGCCGCTGGGAGAGCACAGGACTCCACTGATCGGAAACTTTTGTTGGAACTTTCCACAAAAGTTTTGTTTTCTTTCATGGAAGATCAGGAGCGAGTATCGGATGGTGTCTTCACTCCTCTGTCACATCGGATCAATCCGCCGCGATGGAGCCGGACGCGCTAAGTGTTTCTGAACCGTATTGACTGCTGATTATCGGGGACCTATCGATCTGCGCAGATGGATCTACAGGTGATCGTGTGGCTGTTCTACTGCCTTCTGATGCCCACCGTGCTGCTGACTGGTAACTAACTCTCATTTGGCTTGAATTAAAGGAGCGGTCAGCATGTGTCAAAGCCCTGACTCGGAGCCTGCTGGGTGGTTAGTGCCCCCGCAGCTGGAGGGAAAACTGTAAAGAGCTCGCCACAGTGCCAGATCTCTGGTGTCTGATTACTGGAGGCTCCACGGTACTGCAAACAGGATCTCACATGTTCCCACTTCAGCCACATCAGGGTTTTTTTGGTCGAAGCCAAATCAAATCTCAGTGTGATTTGTATAGGTGTCTCCTCCCGCGGTGTAGCGTTGTTGTGAAACTCGATAGTGAAGTGTCCAGCTGTGGACAACAGATTCATTATTTAAGAGATCAGTGATCACTTCTTCAGGGTTGCCAACTTTGGGTACCTGGCTGGAGTGAGCTTTTGATATCATGGGTTTAATTACACATATGCGCACGAAATGACTGCTATCGTGTCAGTAGCAGGACCTTAGCATATATATAGGCCTACAATATATACAAATACACAATATTAGACACAGAGTATAAACGGGCACAAAGTTTCATTCACTAATGAAAGTCAAACACACTGTTTTATTGTGTGACTGTCGTGATAAACAATTAATTGACTTATCCTACGATACATACAAATTAACCAGATACATTTACATTTACATGAGGATGTGACTAGCAGTTTGAAAGGATGTACTTGAATTATTATTATCATTATGTCAGTGGTCTAAAATGGTCATACAACGGTGCCGACAATATTATCGTTTATCGCAATAATTTCCGGGAAAATGTATCCAACAAAATTAATTATCGTGAGATGCCAATACATGAAACACACACACAAACAAATCTACAGACTTACTCCAAACTGCCAAATATATTAATTAACACACTCTCACTCTCATATAGTCTTTGACTCTATTTTGGCCTAGTAGAACAATAAGCAGCAGACTTTAACTCTTGTATAATTTCTACTGGATCTTAGATCTGCGCATGCGCAATACGGGTCGGGGATTGACCGACCGGCTCCCGCTGTCTGTTAACGTTGTTAAGAGTGGTGGGGGCGGGGAGGGAGCGGATCGACAGCTCGAGCAGCTGTCAACTCAACATTGTAATTGTAAATAACCAACCAAAAACGATTGCCTGTTCATCTTGTTTTTGGCGTGAGAATAGTTTGGGCAGCGTGAGAGCGTGAGATTGAGAGTGAAAGCTTGTGTTACACGCCAGATGCGTGAGAGTTGGCAACCCTGACTTCTTTAGGGTTGGAGTATAAGCCGAATTAAACATGACTTCAAATGTATTTACCAGGTCACAAGCAGTGATGGAAAGTAACTAAGTACATTTACTCAATCAATGGACTGTGCATATTCGAGCTACTTGTAGCCTACTCAGTTGGGAGAAGTACTCAGATACTTGAGTAAAAGCAGAAGTACCAGAGTGTAGGAATACAAGTACAAGTCCTGAATTGGACTTTTACTTTTGTACATTTTCTCAAGTAAAAGTACAAAAGTTTTAGCATCAAAATATACTTAAAGTAACAAAAGTAAAAGTACTCATTATGACTGGTCCATTTCAGAATAATATATATTTATTCAATTAAAACAGGATAATATCATAACTATAATAAAGTAAAATGTGAAAAAATACCCATTCTGCACAAGTACTTTGGATACTTGAAGTACATTTAGCGTATAATACTTCTGTATTTTATATTATTCTGAATTGGGCCATTGTGCCAAATAAGTACTTTTACTTTTTGTACTTTAAGTACATGTTGCTACACATAGACATGTTTACTTTTGTACTTTTACTTAAGTAACATTCTGAAATCAGTGTTTTTACTCGTAACAGAGTATTCCTACACTGCAGTACTATTACTTTGACTGAAGTTTAGAATGTGAGTACTTCTTCCACCTCTGGTCACTTACAGGTTGTTGTCTGCCAGTGTTGTAAGTTAGCAGATGAACACAGAAGTCCTAAAGTGAGGGATATTTCAGGGAGGTTCATCAAGGGAAACAATGTGCTCCGCCTATAGCGCGTGTGAACCCTGATGCTAATGAAAGTTAACAATTTAATAAGCTTCGCAGTGCATGATTTTCTCAATTTTCATAATAACGGAAACTGTTTTTCAGGGGTGTGGTCATGGTGCACAGAATAGACCCATTGTCTTGTGTAAGTCTGGTATTTAGATTACTCACCACATCTGACCTGTCATCCTGTCGGTGTTGCTGTTAATACTTCTTCTTCTGTGGTATCTCAGCCTTTGGCTTCAAAAGATTTCAGCTCAAACAATTATCCCGCTCAAAGAAGTAACAGGATCCTCCATGCTTTGATTGTTTCCTTTACTTTGACTCTCTTGTTTGCATATCTAGTTGCATTTGGACATATATCACCTGTAATAATGAAATTCCCAATGCAGATGTAAAGGTGCCATCCTATTGTGTTGTTCTCCATATTCCATTGAAAAGGGCATGTCAGTAAGGTCAATAATTTACCGTGTTTTATGTTTGAAATGTAATGTATGTAATGTCATGATAGCAGTCTTTCTAGCATGGTTGTAATTGGCAGCAAGTCAGCTTTTTTATGGGCATATTCAGCATTTAGAAAAATGGTAACTCTTTAACGACATGGCTCGTGTTATCCAACATTTCCAGCTCTAGCCAGCTAACATGACACATATCATTCATAGAATGAACATGGCAGCGAGTAGCAGTAATAAAACTAATCTCGGCTATGCCAACAAGGTGCGACTGCTATTTCCTGTCCCTCATGCTTTTTGCCACAGTTTTGGATTTTTTTTCCAGTCAGTTTTAGTCTTAAATGTCTTTCAGACTAAAGCGCTTGGATGCAGTGCAAGCGCTTTAGGAGGCAATAGCATAGGTCTCATATACAAATATATAAAAAACATGAAGTGTTTTGCTCAAAACAAACAGATCACCCATTCTAGCCATGCCTCATAAACCTCCATTTCACTTCCTGTTTCAAAAGTGCTGATTTGGGGTAAAAACCTTTATCATCAAAAGGAGGGGTCTGAGCTCATGCGGGACCCGGCAGCTACCGTCTAAACTAAATACTGCCGTGATGAAACGCCATATCATGGATTATCAAGGATCTGAGACAGTCTGGAGCTCAAAGGCTTTCTCTCTTGCCGGTTATACCACAAGGTGAGTTCCTTTTTATTTCCTGCTTCTTCACACACATGCTCTCCAGTACAGGTTAGCTCTGAGTGTTAGCGATGCTAATGTAAACACCGACCATATTACGTCCAAAACAGTCGGGCATTGTTTCTGATAGCAACGTTTCTGATAGGACCCTGGGCATAAAGCCAGCCTACATATCCGATATTACGTCATATCGGACGCAAATCTGGATCAGCTCCGTTGTAGCCCTGTTTTTAGAGATTTGGGTACGGAGGAAAAGAGAGAGGGTTTTATTTTCTGACGCTGCGTGAGTTCCCTGACACACCGGGGTACACATATTTATGTATAAAAGACATCAAAAAGTGCATTTTGCATGATAGGTCCCCTTTAAAAGTTAGATGTTTAAAAATGAGTGCATTATTACACATTAATTGTGAGTTACGTAAGATGGCTACAGATCAGTGACGGACTGCCCATCGGGATTCGTCCTGAACTCGGCCGGTACCGAAGTGGGCCGGTCGGACGATGTGGGCCGATCGGATAAGTCACTAGCACCCCCCCACCCCCCCGTTGACAATTTACTAGCGGTATTTTAGCGGTATTTACTAGCGGTACCGAGGTGGGCTGGTCGGATAAGCGTTGACAATTTACTAGCAGTACCGAAGTGGTCCCGGGCTGATTGTTAGTCCCAGTCCGCCCCTGCTACAGATATAGGGATTGTTAAGGAATACAGGGGATAGGTGAACACTTATCAGATGTCTGTCGTTTTTTAAATATTTCAGTTGAAGAAAATATGTTTCTGGCATTCCTCTTTTGTATTAGCTTTCCCAGCTAAATATAAATGCACACACCAGTAAAAATAACAGGTTTGTTTATTAACACAAATCTTGCTCAAATGCAATGCTTGACTTGCATTTGTGGCGAGAATTTCATTTATAGTGGAAAGGACATGCTGTGTATATTGTATGAATCCTTTTCAGGAATAAAAGTAAAGTAGTAGAATTACCGGATATGCAACAGTTGATATAACTCATATAAGCATGGTCAACATGCTTCTCCGTGTTAAAAAGAAACATTGGAAGTGATCAAATGGTCCTTATACCTGGTCTTTGACTTTATGACACCACAGCATTTTGCAGAAATCATTACTTTATTTCCTTGTGATTTGACTGTTGAATAGCTAAGCTGTACATTGATCCAATCCACTGTGTTGCGATGCATTCAGGGGCATTCCATCAAAAATGAATCACTTGCTGACCTGTTGAGCTTTATAGGTTCTACAACATAGTTTTATTAACCAGAGGGTCGACCATTCATAGGGGAGCCCTCAAAGTGGACCTGTTTTGGACAGTCTCCTAAGATGGTTGAATGTCATGAAAAAAGAAACACAACAGTATAGATTTGATAAATACTTTTGGTCCAAATGTTTTCAAAGCCAAATTAGATGATTCCTATCTTTTTAATTAGGAGTCAGTCTATGCCTTGGAAAAGCTAACGTGCTTGCACATGCCTGTAAGACATCAAATCAAAATGAAAGAGGATGATTCCTGATGGATCATTACCGGAAAGAAAAAAGCTGTTGCTAAGACCAAGATTACTAAACCACTATTTCACTATTTGATACAGGCCTCAAACCTCATAAATCACAAGTCAGATTTACACACACACACACACACACACACACACACACACACACACACACACACACACACACACACACACACACACACACACACACACACACACACACACACACACACACACACACACACACACACCACACACACACACACACACACACACACACACACACACACACACACACACACACACACACACACACACACACACACACACAAATTGTTGAGGAATTGTTCCATTTGGTGTGTATGTTTGGGTGACAGAGAGACACAGAGACAGGGAGAGAGTGTGTATCCTGACAGGATGTCACTAGCTAGAAGTGGCAGTGTTTCTGTCTACGGTTGAAATGAGTCTATAGTGAGTCAAAGGAAGTGAAAGGAGCCAATGCCAAAGCTGCAGAGGCAGAGGCAAGAACACACACACATGCACAAACACACACACATACCATCTGTCTGCAGCTGGTAAAGTAGTCAAATAAATGGAACGTCCAAGAGAGTTTTCCTGTTATATATTGCAGTGTGCCTTTTGTTGCTTTTTGTTTTACTTTTGGCTGGACCAGAGTGAAGGGGGCCAGCCCTATGAACACTGAGTGATAACGTCACGCCACTGGTTGATTTTTCTGTCTTGTGTTTCATTTGCCCCTATAGTCCCGTCACCATGGCATGACCCAGATCTTAACAGTTAGAGTCTAAAAACGAAATGTTATAATAACTGATTAGAGTGATTAACAAATCCATAAAAACAGCTTCTTTCTGTTGAATGTTGTATAAAGAGGCCGGTTGCTGCATGTGCTGTGCTCTGTAGTGACACTGTCACCCTGTGGAGGCACAGTGGAACTGACACATTATTTACTGACAGGAAAGCAGATTGTCACATGTAGCCTGTCTGGTCCTTTTGTCGACTATGTCCTTTACATGGGTTTTACAGGTTTTCCTGGACATATAAGTTGCAAAAGAAGTTAGAAAAGTAAACATTCCTGTGGCTTTACATTGTGATGATGGCCTGTTTACCTCAAGAGTACATTATGGTACTGAAATCGGTCACTGTGCAGAATAAGTCGTTTTGTACTTTTACTTAAAGGACACCTATCATGCTATATTCTAACAATATATTGTAGGGCCGTACCTATATAAAGTATATAAATATAGTTTTTTTTTCAAAATACCAAACAGATCCTGCATTTTAGCCATGCCTCATTTCGCTCTATTTGCTCTTTCCAGCGCTGTTTTTGCAGGGGGCTGATTCTGTGAGCTGCAGCTGACCACGCCCCCCTGCAGGAGAGGGGAGCATGCTCTGAGATCAGCTGCTAGGCTGCAGTGGGGAGAAGAGGGGGAGAAAAAGAGATCTCCGTCCACCGTGTTTTATTCTAATAGAAGTAAGAAGAGAAGTAACGGGCAGAAACCCTCCTTTTTACGCAGCGGTCCAGACATAGACATCAAACGGTGACACATATTCAGTTGCCAGTTCCTTTGGCATTAGGGCAGGGATATCTAGATACTTTCCAAGGTTTGACATAATGAATTGTGCTACTTTTAAAGCAAGCAACGATGTTTTCAAATCTGTAATCAAAAAGCTTCTCAAAAACGCTATCGAAGCAGTTCCTGCCGTTGCTACGTTAGTTCAAACCGTAACAACGGACTATTTTTCTGAGCGGATGCATGTCAATTTAAATCAATACATACAACTATTTTTTAAATTAATAAAATAATTTTCTAAATCCATAAAAGCATTTCAATTAATATTGGGAGTCATGTCGTTACTTTGTCGAGCGGCATAATGTGCACATTGCATAATGTGCCTTCATGCCGATCTAGATCCCTCCGCTTGGCATCGGGCTCCTGATCAGCTGTCGGTGTTCTTTTCCCCATAATGACCGCGTCGCTGCACATTATCCCTTACATATGATTATATATAGGAATAAACAGAAGGGCAACCATGGCAACCATGCAAGGGAAGTCTTCTTCGCTGCTTTTGTGGCAGACTACAGCGCCACTTACAGGCCTGGCATATGTACTACAGTGTCTCCAGCGCTTTCGAGCAGCAATGGCCGGCCGTGGCCCAACCTCTCATTCCCCTGATAGGTCGAGAATTGACCAATGGCCGTAGCGCCACTTTACTGACGTCAGTAAAGTGTTCAAATCTGGATCAGTCTGTATCTACGGTGGCCCTGAAGTGCAAGACACCACAGCATTTCACAAAACACCACAGCATTTCACATTGGACGGAAAGGGTATTCCTTTAGGGAGAACACTTCTTGTTTGTGATTGGACAGAGCAGCCAGAGAAGCACTGCTGTGATTGGTTGTTTTTGCTGCCAGTCAAGAAATGACGCTTCGTGAGTAGCCCAACACATCAGCCGTTAGCTGTTAGCACACACTCAGAGCTCACAGCTCCTCATATCTGTTCAGAAACTGGACAAAAAGTTAAACATACAAACCACAGACTGTCTATGTCATGGTGAATACAGTCGCTGCTTTATTTATGTCTGTATGACATTGTTGTGAGTGTGGACGGAGCAGCTACAGGTTAGTTTAGACACGCGCTGCGCGAGCTTCGACAGCGTACAGTGGACCAGTCTTCACGTCGTACTGATGCTGCACCGGGGCGTCGCTGCAGCGTTGGCCGCATCCGAGGTAGGAGTGTAACATGGAGATACGGCCCGCCCCCTCTCCAGCGTCTTGTTTGAATGACAGGAGTAAACACAGAATTAATGCTTTATTAACTCGTGTTTTTTAAGGGGCTTATCTCCATGTAAATACTTTGGTAGACCACCCAATATTCGCATCGCTCTAATCGCTCGAGTTTCACCGCGGCTGTCAGCTGTGTTTGCTCCTGTCAATGCTGTCATTCAAACAAGAGGCGCTGGAGAGGGGGCGGGGCGTATCTCCATGTAAATCCTACAACAAAATGAACATATTTGACTGTGATTTAATTGTAATACACGTTTCAAAGTGATGCCGAAGTAACTACATACTGATAACAGTTAGTAAAAACCATGAATTAACGCTTTGATAAGTCTGCAGACAGACGGCAGGCGAAAAGCTTTTAAAATGCGTGTTTTCTGAATCGGATCGATCAGGCTAAACTAACCTGTAGCTGCTCCGTCCACACTCACAACAACGTCATACAGACATAAATAAAGCAGCGACTGTATTCGCCATGACACAGACAGTCTGTGGTTTGTACATGTTTAACTTTTGTCCAGTTTCTGAACAGATATGAGGAGCTGTGAGCTCTGAGTGTGTGCTCACGGCTGATGTGTTGGGAGGGACCGGTTGGGACTTATTGCGCTGTTGGGCGTTGACCAATCACGAAGCGTCATTTCTTGACTGGCAGCAAAAACAACCAATCACAGCAGTGCTTCTCTGGCTGGCTCTGTCCAATCACAAACAAGAAGTGTTCTCCCTAAAGGAATACCCTTTCTGTCCAATGTGAAATGCTGTGGTGTTTTGTGAAATGCTGTGGTGTTTTGCACTTCAGGGCCACCGTACTGTATCAGATCCGTTGCAGCCCCTTTTTTAGAGATTTGTGTATGGAGGAAAAGAGAGAGGGTTGTGTTTTCTGACACTTTGTGAGTTCCCTGGAACACCGGGGACACATATTCATGTATAAAAGACGTACAAAAGTGCATTTTGAATGAACTTGAATTCAGGAGTTTTACTTGTAATGGATTTTAACGCCATGGTGTTTCTACTTTGACTCAAGTACAGGATCTTAGTACATAATCCACCTCTGGTTAGCTGCCTGAAATAAGGTCTGTGGTTAACACAAGCACAAAGTAGATCCAAGTTTCATTCTACAACATTTTAGTTAATAGTGAATGTCCAAAGTTTACAGTATATGTGTCTTAAAAACAGAGGTTGCCAACAAGCGTCTCAATGAGACTCTAACCGTCATCACACCGAACATTAGCCGCCTTTAGCTTAGCGGTGGTGACCACGATGTACTTCCTTTATAGCCTTACGTTAGGCTTTTACTTGTGGAGATTGCATTTATGCTCTAAAGACCAATAACATTTGTGTTAATGCAGTATTTCGAACCCCAACGGAAAAATCCCCTTGTTTTTGTCGGGGGAGCCCTCGTGATGCTAACCTCTGGGTCGGCCTACAAAAGTACATCATTACTGCAATACTACAGACCCTTTTTCACGGCGGTTAATTGGACATGACATTGCAGGGAGGGTACACAAAGCTCTCAATGGTAACATGAATTGGGCTCTGCATCCCTGAATACAGAGTGTTGTGTGTATTGTGTAAGAGTGTTGCTAGCAGTGAGTCATTCCACATCAGAGCTGTTTAACAAGCCTTCATGGCTCAGTGAGAAATACTCAGAGTGTGTGTGAGCTGTGGGGTGTGTGGGAGTGATCCACAGCGAGGAGTGCAGATGCTTTGGAATTGTTTCTCTCTTCAGAAAAAGGGAAAGGCAGAGGTCAGAAAACCAGGGGCAGAGTTGGGCTCGTATCTCAGCAGGAGAACGAGCTGCTGCTGCTGACTGTAAACCTCCCCAGCCTTTTCTTGACTTTGCAGAGCCAAGTCAGATTTTCCTAAATGCTGCCTCCCTTTTCCGCCTCACTTTTAATGGTAAAGACGTGCTGTTGCATGTTTGAGCCAACCTGCTGAGAGCGTGGCGCATTTGGAGAGTTCAAAGCCAGGACAGTATCTGCTGCTCTGCGCTCACTGCCAGTCTGTAATGGAGCATTAACTCATGGAATATGTGACCGCAAAGTGATTTGATGGGAAATGTAGAGGTTGTGTACACATGTGTGAAACAGGCCAAAGTTAGAATAACACTGTACAGGGGATAGGTGAACCGTTTGTACAAACACTCTCCAGTCATTTAGTGTATTGTAAGTAACACCAGAGGGAACAATGAGGCCCTGAGGGAGACTGTCCCAACTCTACTGTGCTCTCCTTATTAATACTTTCATGACACACTAAATTACTTTAATTAAATGTATTATGTCAACACATTTCGCATAACTGTATAGGTTTGTTGAAAGCAATAATATTAACTTTACATAGGTTCAACTTAATATTGTTGCAACGTTTCAGTTTTTTTCAGTGCACATTGCTTGGGCCAGTCCAATAACACATATCCATAGTTTATACAATTAAGGGATAGTTGTCCTTTTGTAGCTATAAGAGAGAATGCATGGAAACCATCTTTTCACTACGGGAAAGCATGGACATACTGTATGTAACAACGAACAATGTTTGGCAATGTAAGTAGCTTGGTGTTTTGCTCTTGTACTTACAGGGGCCCTGAACATTAAAGCATGTAAACATGTCCGATAGAGGCACACAATACAGATATGAAATTAGCATGATAGGGCCCCTTTAAGCACATTTGATCCAATTATACTACACTACTGGCTTCTTATTTGACAGTAGTATAGACTGGCAGTGTTTCCACAGGCTACAGTAAGGAGACTGAAACAGTTTAGAATAATGAACTGTGTGTGTGTCCTTATCCGTCTCAGCTACTGATTCAATGTCCCTCATCACAACAGAACATTATCTGTTATCCCTCGGCCTATATGGAAACAAATCAACTAAAGTTGGCACTCACCCGCTTGTTCTTTGGAATTCCACTTTATCAGACAACTCTTATCAGCAGGTTGAATTTACTCAGAAACTGTGGATGTTACATTACATGTCATTTGTTAGACACTTGTATCCAAAGCATTCAGTACTGTGGGCAGTCCCCACAGGAGCACTTTGGGGTGAAGTGTCTCAGGGACACAAGGACATGCTGACTGCAGTGGGACTCGAAGTCCAGCACTCTATCCACTGAGCCACAGCCACCCATGTTCAACGGCTTGATACAGTTGAAAGCTCCAGAACAAAAGGGTAGTTGATTTGTTTTGTTTCTCATTCTTAACTACTGTTAGAAATTAAAATCAATGTTTTATGGCATAATGTACCTTAAACATACCGTCAGTTTAAATGCTATTTTATTCTGGAAAAACCCGGAAGTTCTCAATACCAAGCTTTTATTCTGAAAATCCGTCACAACGACATCCGGGACTACCGCCCATGAGTATCATTAAAGTGGCTATTGACGCCGTTAACATGTATTACATATACAGTTATGAAAGAGATAAGGAGGAGAAAAGGCATGTGGAAGTAAGCAATGAATGTAAAATGTCGAAATCCTCTGTTCAACGCGATATCGGACACAGGAGAACGAGGGGTGAAGTCCCCTGCGTCACTACAGCTCCCAGAGAGGAGGAGCTAACAGCCACGCGGGAAGGACGAAGGCTTCCTTGTAAGCTCTCTTGTGCACGGCCATCACAGGGGGAGGAAGCTGCAGACTTTATCTCCTGACTGAACAATATCCTGCTTGTAACATTACCGCGCTTTTTATTAATTAAAGTACCAATTTTGAACCTTCTCAGAGACTCCATTTAGTCTCCTTTTTAAGCTTCTCTCCTGGACGCGAGAATAACGAACACAGCATAACACTACCTAATTGTATTTCTGTGTGCATCAGTGTAAGCATTAAAGTGGCCCTTATGGGGCTTCCCCCTCTCCTGTAGTGTGTTATGAAGTGTTGTGTGCATGTTAATGATCTGCAAAGACTGAAATCCCAAAATAACATATTGTCATCACTACTGTATGTAACACTCACGCTTCAATTGGCGAGCGCTCCAACACATTGTACCTGATAGGTTAAAGGGCAGGACATCTTAGCGGTTGACCAATCAGAACAGAGCTAACCAATCAGAGCAGACTGGGCTCTGGTTTCAGACAGAGGGTGAAAAGAGGACATTTTTGAACATTAAAGCATGTCACAATAGAGGCACTAAATACTAATATGAACCTGAAAATGAGCAGAATATGTCCTCTTGAACTATGTATTATAACACAGAGAAATGCTTCTCTTCGACTGGTTGCATGCTTATTGACAGTCAGCTGGACAATAAAACCCTTACCCAGGCGATCTACTGTGAATCACTTTGTCAGCCTGCATTTCATAAACTAAATGTCATGGCCATGGTCCTTAAAGCAAGAAGCCCTAGGAGGCAGGGGTCTGCAGGGGTCTGCAGGGTTCCAGCATGGTGGATCCAGGACATGTTGACCGGGGTGTCCAAGTTGGGACACAGAGCCAGTGCGGGGCGGCCCATGTTCCCATTTACAACTTACATTTCAATATCTGCTGAGTCATTGTGGTAATGAGTGTGTTCATGTATCATCATACTATCTGTTCCATGTTCCACAACCAAGCCATGTTGCATTGTGTTGAACATATTAGCGAATGGAAATGCCCACAAAGTCATTTGCTATAATTTTCAAAGAAAGAACACATGAAATACTGTATTCTAATATCCTCACAATTAATACCTTTGTTTTTGGTGTTAAAAGACCATGTTTTAGTGTTTTGAGAGGTAGTTTTCCATGAACATGCATGCGTTTGATCCTTCAGTGACAGTCCATTGAAACATGGTCCCTCCAACCTCTGGAGTCTCCAGTGTGTCCTGCAGCTGCTGGCAGACCTCTGTCTGATCACTGGCAGTCATTAAGCCTCCTGTAACCATCATGTCCATGTGTGGTGGTGTGTTTGTTTTCACTGTCATGGAAGCAGTGGGTATGAACACAGGGGCATGCTGGGAACTGAGCAGTTGGCTCTCTGTTAACATGTGCACGCAGGGGACCAATGATTTTAACATCAACTACCCATCAATTACCTACAGCACCACCTCTGTAACACACTGCGTAATTAGACAGTGTGTGGTGTGTGTGTGTGTGTGTGTGTGTGTGTGTGTGTGTGTGTGTGGTGTGTGTGTGTGGGGCGCTTTCTTTCCACAAAAACAGGAAAACTGGTCCGCAAGGATTAAAATAGGCACACACACACACACACACGCACACCCACACACACACACACACACACACACACACACACACACACACACACACACGCACACACAGCAGCTTTTGGTATTTCCCCTCAGTGTGAGGTGTGGAATAAAATATAACTGACTGCGTTATAGGTGGATGTACAGTTTGGATGTGATGGACTACTTTTCCAGTGGTGAGTTGGTATGGATTACATGTCATGGATACCTCATCTTCAGAGGAATAGACAAGGGGAATGTGAAATCCACATTGTAGGCAGTTCACAGCAGGATTCAGGGAGTCAAATGAAAGAGTTTTAAGAGTTGTTTGGGAAGAGGCTGCAGTGAAGAAACTGAAACATTGACTCAATGAACAGAATTCACATAACTCGAGGTTAGTTGAAAGCAATATTATTAACTTCATTAAAAAAAAGATTAGGTTCAACTTAATAACACAGTCTGTGGCTGGCTGAGAGCAGGAGAGGAAAGAGGACTCGGCACTCAGGCTGGAGAACAGGGTGCAGGGTGAGGGGTGAGGGGATGAGGGGTGAGGGGTGAGGAGATGTGGGTCACATAGGGCTGCTCAATTAATCGCAATTACGCTTTTAGCTTGCAACGATTATGAAAACAACATAATCGAAATAAAACTATTATTTATTTTATTTATTTATTTTTAATAATGTATTTGATTGGTTTTTCAGTTGAATTATACTTAAAGTTCAGGGTAATGAACTGTTAAAAACATACCGTTCACATTTTGTTTTTCAATAAATGGATGTTTTCAAAGTAAATGGATAATCGTTTTTGATAATCGTGATATCAATTATCGACCAAAATAATCGAGATTATGATTTTTGCCATAGTCGAGCAGCCCTACTGTCACACCTCACAGACTGGGGTCTGTTGCTCTGAAATCCAGGATCCAGTTAGAGTTCATTATCATGAACACTGGATGGCATACATGGTGCAACGGGGTGTTTCAGTGACCTCACGGTACAGGTGTGAGTGATTGGGCTGTGATGAGCAAACCATGTCGACATACACGCACTATTTTTGGTTGTAAAATTAATTATATTTCAAGCCATTACTTTGTTGTCAACTCGTCCAACTAGTACATCACATGTTAGCAATGCCTCTGTGATAATGAGTGGCAATAGTCACCTGACTGATTTTGATGAACAGCAGTCTTATGTCAGAGCTGTTACTGCTGGCCAGGTGGTAAAGTCTAGCACCACGGAGACGGCGTCCTCATACACCTGTTCTGTCAGCATAGCATTTAGTGAGAGTCCAATGTAAGTGGGTTCAGAGAAAGAGCTCCAGAGGAAGGGTTTTAAAGAACATGGGGACCGCTGGTTGTGTGAGTGACAGGTGGAAGAAGTCGCTCAGGACCTCAGTCAGCTGCGCAGCACGCTCCCTGAGCATCAGGTCGATGTCAGGACCACTAATCCTGCTCAGAGCAGCACATGTCAGTGAGGGGTCTTCAGGGAGCACTGGAACACTGAAACGTTGGCTTCAATTAAATGTATTACTTCAAAAGATTTCACAGAACTGTATTATGATAGTTGACAACAATGATATCAAGTTTCAATAAAAAATATTAGGTTCAACCTATTGTTATATCTTTCAATGAACCAAATACAGTTATATGAAGTTTGTTGAAATAATACATTTAATTAAAGTCAACAGTTCAGTTGTTTCAGTGTGCATGCCTCCTAAAGCATTCACAAAGGAGGCCTCCCTGGTGCTGTTGTGTGGCTTACCTCTGGAGGCCTTCCCCTGCGTCCTGGGACACTGTTGTTGTTGAAGGACTGCTCCATCCCTGGCTTGCTGCGGTGCTTGGCGCTATCTGAGATGTGGTTTCAACAGTAGTTGCAAACTCTAGAAGGATCTACACTGAACCATGAGTCATTCTGCGTTACAGAGCAGTGACTCTGGATTGTAGTAGAGGTCTGCATCAAGCTTTGTAATTGTAAATGCACACTCCTCTCCATCTGGAAGCTTCCGCCATCTGGCCTTGAGAATTGTTATTCAATCTGAAACCAGCGTCCTTACCAGTAACCCTACAGTGCAGTGTGTCATCAAACAGTGTTGCACTGTATGCACAACTGGCTTCCATCAGTTACATGTTAGGTCATTTCAGAAAGTTTGATATTTAAAGCAAACAAACAAACAAACACATTTGCTCTGATTGTAGAGAAAGGGAAAGTGAAGTGTTTGTGGTTTCAAAGGGTAGTTTGTTCATTGCCTGGTCCTCTTTTTATTACTTAAATAGCTTTGTAACGGTAAACAATCACCACAAGCTAACACAGGCTGGTAGAGAGGACTGCTTCTGCTCTGTGATCACACACACCCACACACACACACACACACACACACACACACACACACAACCCAAACAAACCCTAAGTATACGGTAGTTGTTTGCATGTCAGCATGCTAGTATGCCGTGTGGGGTAGTGAGATGTGAGGACCTGGGTTCACGTGACTGTTCCTCTGATGTGATACATGTGAGGGATGATGTGTACTTTCTGTCGGGGTTCACTTCACAATAATGACAGGGAATAAAAATCGATCATTTGCAAAATATGGATTTCAGAATGAAACCCATGATGCAACAGAATGGTGCTGTGATGAGGTGTCTGCAGGCAGACCTGGACGTTAGCATTAAAGGGCTCCTCCACACATGGGAATCTTCCATTGAATCTTTGGAATATTGCGAACTTAGTTCTGTGGAAAGCACACATGTATTACACTGACACGTTTTCTTCAGCAGGATATTCTCTATGAACACAACCTTGATGGTTTTTAAAGCGTAAATGCACTAATATCATGCCACTAAATATTGACACACTATTCTCAAATATAGTCAAACAAATGTAACACTTCAAACTTAAGCCATTATGATCTAGCAAACTGGTAAACTACATTTGGAAAAATATCCAATCATAGTGACATCACTATACCAGTCATGCTCTTATTAGCCAGTGCCAGCTAGTTGTGTGTGCATGTGTTGTGCAGCACAGGCAGTATGACACTACATACTGACATACACCTGAACATCAGCAGGAGAGGACTCTTTAAAGTAGAGACACTACATACTGATATACACCTGAACATCAGCAGGAGAGGACTCTTTAAAGTAGAGACACGACATACTGATATACACCTGAACATCAGCAGGAGAGTACTCTTTAAAGTAGAGACTCTACATACTGATATACACCTGAACATCAGCGGGAGAGGACTCTTTAAAGTAGAGACACTACATACTGATATACACCTTAACATCAGCAGGAGAGGACTCTTTAAAGTAGAGACACTACGTACTGATATACACCTGAACATCAGCAGGAGAGGACTCTTTAAAGTAGAGACACTACGTACTGATATACACCTGAACATCAGCAGGAGAGTACTCTTTAAAGTAGAGACTCTACATACTGATATACACCTGAACATCAGCGGGAGAGGACTCTTTAAAGTAGAGACACTACATACTGATATACACCTGAACATCAGCAGGAGAGGACTCTTTAAAGTAGAGACACTACATACTGATATACACCTGAACATCAGCAGGAGAGCACTCTTTAAAGTAGAGACACTACATACTGATATACACCTGAACATCAGCAGGAGAGGACTCTTTAAAGTAGAGTCACTACGTACTGATATACACCTGAACATCAGCAGGAGAGCACTCTTTAAAGTAGAGACACTACATACTGATATACACCTGAACATCAGCAGGAGAGCACTCTTTAAAGTAGAGACACTACATACTGATATACACCTGAACATCAGCAGGAGAGGACTCTTTAAAGTAGAGACACTACAAACTGATATACACCTGAACATCAGCAGGAGAGGACTCTTTAAAGTAGAGTCACTACGTACTGATATACACCTGAACATCAGCAGGAGAGCACTCTTTAAAGTAGAGACACTACATACTGATATACACCTGAACATCAGCAGGAGAGGACTCTTTAAAGTAGAGACACTACATACTGATATACACCTGAACATCAGCAGGAGAGGACTCTTTAAAGTAGAGTCACTACGTACTGATATACACCTGAACATCAGCAGGAGAGCACTCTTTAAAGTAGAGACACTACATACTGATATACACCTGAACATCAGCAGGAGAGGACTCTTTAAAGTAGAGACACTACATACTGATATACACCTGAACATCAGCAGGAGAGGACTCTTTAAAGTAGAGACACTACATACTGATATACACCTGAACATCAGCAGGAGAGGACTCTTTAAAACTGGAAGCTCATCCTTAAGGATTATATAGTAGTTTACAATTCATTCCATGTGGCCTTCCCTTCAATATATTCAAATATATCATAATTCTTCATTTCCTAATATGTTTTTTAGATATTGATGGTGAGAGTTTATACTACATAACTTCCATCGGTCTAAACAATTAGAAATATTAACCCAAATCATGTTGTTTCCAACTGAAAAGGAAAACTGGACAGAAACTGATTATTCTCTGTGGAATTTGGAAGATTGCCTGTGATTCAAATGGAAACTGTGTGTGTGTGTGTGTGTGTGTGTGTGTGTGTGTGTGTGTGTGTGTGTGTGTGTGTGTGTGTGTGTGTGTGTTCAAAGCATTTCATTGATCTGTAATGCTGGCCAACTATTTGGGAAGAGTGTTGCTTCAGCTTTGTTTTCTTACCTGTGTGTGTGTGTGTGTGTGTGTGTGTGTGTGTGTGTGTGTGTGTGTGTGTGTGTGTGTATATTGATTCAAGGGAAATGTGTCTCTCTATTCATAGTTAACTAAATGTAAACACACGCATTCAGTGATGACACGTGTAATGCTGAGTGTGTAACATCTGGTTCAGCTCTGATAAGGCCGGATGTGTGTATGCAGATGAACATGGGCTGGAGTCAAACAACGTCACTGATAACATGAATGAATGAAATAATAAAAGCTTAGCTGTGGACTTAAAAAGTGATTTCTCAGTAATGGATTTGGCGAAAAGGCATGCAAATGTGACAAGGCCAAGTTCCAATGTCCGTCAGCACTCTCTGTAGTTGTTTTTTTGAGCCTTTTATCGACGACGCTCTTATCCTTTAAGGTGAACCCAACAGAAGACTGGAAGCACCACTATGACATTAAAGTTGAAGAAATTAAAATAAATAAGCAATTCAAACACAGCATTTCTTTAAGTTAAGTGCTTAACCACCTATGAATGAATAGAATCATGCATCCCTTTTTAAATCCATTTCAATATTTTTCAGTTGGCATTCACCTTGTGAGTCACTGCAGATGTCATGTCTGCTGTGTGTGTGTGTGTGTGTGTGTGTGTGTGTGTGTGTGTGTGTGTGTGTGTGTGTGTGTGTGTGTGTGTGCGTGTGTGCGTGTGTGCATGAGAGAGACTGAGAGGACACCTGTGTCATGGCATGAGTAGAGGCCCAACCCTTCAATGAAAACACAGCAGAAGACAGTGAACCACATTGTTACTCATCACACGTCATAGATATTACATCAGGACACTTCCTGTATTCATACAAATTATATTTTATTTTTCCTTTTATTGGTCGCAGTTTTTTCCCTTTAGATAAACTCTGGGCTTTGTTGGAGACACCCTCTCGTATCGTCCCTGAAGGCTCTTACCGCTGAAAGCATTCTTCACTTTAAGTATTTTGGGATGTTGGTTTCTTTTCTTTTCTCTGTAGTTTTCCTACCTGTGTGGATAAGGGCTCACACAGGTAGCCTGAGCCTCATGCTTTGTATGTGTCATCATGTCTTCGTTATTTCCCTGAGTGAATGTGGCCTGTTATTTTCACCTTGATGTGAACTTTCTCTGGCTGTATCTCTATTTAGCTGCTCCATCAGAACTCTAGGGTCAGGGTGTTTCTGCTGCTCCAGACCTGACTGGTACAGTTTTTATTAACTCCCATCATTTAATGATGGTATAGATCAGTGCTTCTCAAAGTGTGGTCCGCGGACCACTGGTGGTCCGCGAGCGCCCCCTAGTGGTCCGTGAGAATATTGGTAAAATCTCACATTTGAAATAAATAAATAAATTTAAGTTTTCCGCACTCTCGCGGGAATATCTTCGCAATGGAGCGAGCTTAAGTTTCACTTTCAACTGCATGATATATCCTAGATAAACACCTTCATCACACATGTTGCCACTTGTTTGTACCATTTTCAGGCGATTTGTAAAAAACGATGTGTCTTTGGATATTTGTGGAGTTAGGTGGTCCGTGAGTGTTTTTTTATTGGTTAAGTGGTCCTTGGTATGAAAAGGTTTGAGAAACACTGGTATAGATAGACGGTGAACATTTTAAACTGGTAGCAAACAGAAATAATTTTGATAGGTTTTTCCAATTTTATTGCATTTATCTTTATTTTGGTAAAATATAATGTAGAGTTGAACATGAATGTCCCTAAGGTGCATCTGGGTTTATGGTTAAGTTGTACTTATAACCCAAAGCAGTGAATAATAACAGTACACAGGTTGATGTGAACTTCAGTGATGTCTTCATTCAGCAGACTCCGAGCACCCTGTTGGATCAGATACAACAGACCCACATTGGGATTGTATTTGTAAGTATTGTATTGTATTGGCAAGTTAACATATTCATATAAAAAATATGAAAAATGAAATACAAATACAATAAAAATTGTATTTAAAAAACATTAAATATAATTAAAAAAAAGATATATATACTGTATGTGTCTAAATTATACACACTATAAAGTATACAGAAGAAGCTAAAATACTTGATCATAAAAGAAAAATGTACAAACATGGATACTATATTATCAAAGTGTGTAAAGTAGTTAAATAAATAAAAAAGCAGTGATGAATGCATGATAATGTGCAAATAGTTCAGGGTTGTTGAAAGGGGAAAACTAAAGAAACTATAGAGCTGGGAGTTCTCTGCAAGCTAAGGTTGTTACATTCCTGGTCCCCAATGACATCATGTCAATATGAATATATCTCATAAACCTGTTTTATGCACCTGTAGGGACGTTAAAGCTCTCTCTGAATGAAGGCAGCTGGGGTCCTCTAAAGGAGCTCAGCTTTCTTCATGGATCTGACATGATACAAGTATTAATGATTATTTAAATTGATATCAGGGACTGTATGACCCATTAAGTACATTAAAAGACACCCACTTTTGCTGGAATGGTGATGTAAAGAAACTGTCCTGACTTGCATTTCCTTTGAGCCCTACTTGGATCAGGCCTGAGATCTTAAAACAGATAACAGACACACTGAAAAGGTGCCGTCAATACTTAAAATGGCAGTTTTGGAAATGTTTGCTAACTTTGTGAGATGCAGAGAACAATGTCACCCCAGGAAACTGTAGAACACCTCCTGGTTAACAGGCTGTGGGCGGTTCTTGAGGAGTGTTTTGTCGAAAAAAACCTGAGCAGAGTGAAAGCACTGAGAGGACGAGAAACAGAGAGCACTGGAATGAAGTTTCCTAACACCGCCTGCCAATAAGGAGAGATGTGAAAAACAAATGAAACCATAACATCTATGTGTTCAGAGGCTGAATATGAGACATGCAGGGGGACAGACGGGCGGGCTGCAGACTGATAGGTGCTGTGCTGACTGCACACTGTTATCACCCCGTCCACACACTGCATTCTGGGCGTGTTGATGATTAACCGGGCAGCAGGGTGGAGCTCCTGACACCGAGTTGGTCTGTATGTGGGGGCTAGTTCTGTACTTTTTAAATATAAAGTGCTGAGACGTCGTTTTATTAAGGAAGTAGGACCTGGATCAGGGCTGAGCCAGCATCTTTGATGACTGTGCAAACACTATATAAAACCCTATCCAATATCCGTGTTCCAAAATGTTTACAATATTTGCAAATTATAAAACTTGGAGTGGCAGATAAGGGACTTTATGGAAGCCAGCAGTGGATGATATGGCACTTTGTGATCAGTGTGTGTATATAGCACTCTTCTAAGTACTCTTGAAAGTGTTGTGTATCTCAGGATGGTGATTTTGCTCGCCCAGTCATCGTCCTGACCTTTACACACAAACCTGCTAGGATTACTATTCATTGTGCTTTGGGCCATTTCTTAATAATAATGAACATCCCCTTTGGTTTGCTCCAAACTGTTCCTGCCACGATCATGACCGGCTTTACAATGATACGCTTGTTATGTGTTCTGAAAGTATAGATACACGTTCATACTGTAGCCAATACCATAGACTTAGAAACATGTGAAAAGATGCCTTATAGTGTGTTTAACTTTAATATCCTTGTATTCCCCTCTTTATTTAGTTTTTCCACCAAAAGCTTATTTTTAAAAAGCATTTAGTTATGTCTTGTACCAAAACAGGCTGAGATCCTGGTGGAAGAGTGTAAACGTGAAGAGACAAAAGCTTATTTTTAAAAAGCATTTAGTTATGTCTTGTACCAAAACAGGCTGAGATCCTGGTGGAAGAGTGTAAACGTGAGAGAGGAGTTCTCCACCTGTTGGAGAACAATGGGCTGAGTGAGCGTGTCAGCGGCAGTGAACTAGCTCTCATGCTACAATACCACACAGTCAGTGAATTGGCATTCCCACGTCAGATGACTGACCACATGAGTCACATGTGGAAGAGAGGAAGTACTTTCTCCGTCTCCAGGCCAACGATGTGCACTGTTTGTTAGAGCTGCAGCGGGTCACAATGAAATGTCTCCTCCTGTCAACACCAGGAAGAGGCAATAATGAGCTGAACAACACAACCTGAACAAAAACAAAAACTCCTCTCACCCTAATTTGAACACATTTACTTTCCATCTTCCCATCTTCCCCTAAGTATCTCTTTATCCAGATACTTTTGGTTTTGTTTGTCCAGATATCCAAAAATGTGCACCAAGCAAAGTCTCTCCCTCGCCTCCATTGGACTCCCGTGACATTATGACATCACGATGAAACACTCATGCTCAGAGGCGCGGGAAGGTATTTTGAGTGGGGGTGCTGAGGTGCTGGACTCCAGTGAACACTATTACGGGCACTATAGAGCACGCACAAAAGCACTCCCCACACGCAAACACACAGTACACCCGCGTGCACCCGACTGTTACAATGAAGGCTCGATAATCAGCTCACGGCATATAGGCAGGGGAGCGGACCTCACCTCCACTAGGGGGCTCCGGGGGGATGTTCCCCCGGGAAATTTTTTTTTAAATATTGAAGTGAAAAGCATCAATCTGGTGCACTTTGAGAGCAACATTAAGAGATCTATGGACCATACATCTCTCAACACCAAGATGAAACACAACTGTAAGCAGATGTTCTTTTTCTTTATGGATATTTTACAAATCACTCCCCTTTCAAACTGTATTCTTGTTTTACTGCCATATAGTATTTCATAACTGTTTTTCCTTTATTCTCTTATTTGTTTTATAACTATAATGGCCATATGAAGGTGTGCCGCGGAAATAATCTTTTGAATAATTTGTGACCAAACCGTTTGAGACCCACTGAGATAACTTAGACTAAAGTTAACTATCGAAACACTCAGAGTCCTTTAGCTCACCTGAGCCTCTCAGTCTGAGAGGAGAGCTCTCCTCCAGCTTGTTGTGGAACCAACAGCTCCGTATGTCCGTTAGTGCAGCTAGCTAACCAGATGCTAACAACACGATCCCTGCTGCTGGCACTGGTCTCTCTCTCTCTCTCCCTCTCTCACACACACTAAATGCGCTATGTCCACACACACACACACATACACACACACACACACACACACACACACACACACAAACACACGAGTTTGAATGACACAAGCACACTTTTATTTCCATGCAACTCTCTGATTGGTCTGGTGTCTTGCCTCTGTTGCATTCACTGAACATGGGAAATTACAGTTCTGTCGTCCTCTCTAGTGTCTTGATGAGGTTCACGTAAAACACGGTTAATGTATTATATTATGGAGGTAGAATTGTCCGGGGCTACAGAAAAAACATTCGGGGCAGGCCAAAATATTATTTTACCAACAATGTGGAATTTATTGGCTACATATTACACAGAGTATGCACAGCGGGAGAAGCAATAACCGTCAAATAATAATTCAGACAGGGGAGCTCCGCACCCCCTGCCTGCCGCTAGGGGGTGCTGCAGCGCCCTCAGGACCCCCCTTCCCGCACTCATGCTCATGCTTCTATTGGCTTGCGCTCCCACGCATTGTACGTGATAGGCCAACGGGTTGGACATCTCTAAGTGGTTGACCAATCATAACAGAGCGGCCAGCTAGCCAATCAGAGCAGACTGGGCTCTGGTTTCAGACGGAGGGTGAAAAGAGGTGCTGCAGCACAGGCAGTATGAGAACAATAAAGAGCTTTTTGAACATTAAAGCATGGAGATACTACATACTGATATACACCTGAACATCAGCAGGAGAGGACTCTTTAAAGTAGAGACACTACACACTGATATACACCTGAACATCAGCAGGAGAGGACTCTTTAAAGTAGAGACACTACATACTGATATACACCTGAACATCAGCAGGAGAGGACTCTTTAAAGTAGAGACACTACATACTGATATACACCTGAACATCAGCAGGAGAGGACTCTTTAAAGTAGAGACACTACACACTGATATACACCTGAACATCAGCAGGAGAGGACTCTTTAAAGTAGAGACACTACACACTGATATACACCTGAACATCAGCAGGAGAGGACTCTTTAAAGGAGAGACACTACATACTGATATACACCTGAACATCAGCAGGAGAGGACTCTTTAAAGTAGAGACACTACATACTGATGTACACCTGAACATCAGCAGGAGAGGACTCTTTAAAGTAGAGACACTACATACTGATATACACCTGAACATCAGCAGGAGAGGACTCTTTAAAGTAGAGACACTACATACTGATATACACCTGAACATCAGCAGGAGAGGACTCTTTAAAGTAGAGACACTACATACTGATATACACCTGAACATCAGCAGGAGAGGACTCTTTAAAGTAGAGACACTACATACTGATATACACCTGAACATGAGCAGGAGAGGACTCTTTAAAGTAGAGACACTACATACTGATATACACCTGAACATGAGCAGGAGAGGACTCTTTAAAGTAGAGACACTACATACTGATATACACCTGAACATCAGCAGGAGAGGACTCTTTAAAGTAGAGACACTACATACTGATATACACCTGAACATCAGCAGGAGAGGACTCTTTAAAGTAGAGACATTACATACTGATATACACCTGAACATCAGCAGGAGAGGACTCTTTAAAGTAGAGACACTACATACTGATATGAACATGAAGATGAGCAGAATGGCCCCTTTAACACTCACATTGCTTTATGAAGTCGCACTCAGCCAACAGTTCTTACGTCAGACAAGATAAATTAAATGTACACTCAAGTGACATTGCTCGAGTACACTAAGTTCAGGCCTGGAGAAATGTACGACATAAAGCTAAAGTTACAAACGGGGGGTGATATCTATGGGCTCAGAACAGTCTTATAATACACTCATGCACACAGAAGGATTCACACTTGTATTTCTGGATCCACACTTGTGTTTTTCAATGCATACACAAATGTATTCCGTTTCATGTACATGTAAATAAAATCCAATGACAGAAAAAAGTTTTACAGATGTATTTTTGATCCTCACATATTTGTTTTCCATTTAAAACCTCTGCACCTGCAAACACAAACAGCTTTCTGTGCACGGATCGCTGTGCATTCGTGTGTGGGTTTTTTGAGACTCTCCTGACGGTCAGCCGATTCGTACTTGTAATTTTTTCTATCTATAGCCAATCGGATGTCTCCTCAATTCTAAGCCAATCACAAGAGCGCGCCCCACGAGGGTAGATTTCTTACGTTCATGGCGTAGCGCTTCATGTACGCATTTTGTGCTCTCCGGAGCTGACAGCTCCATGGAGCCTGCCTGCAGGCGCTAATAGGCGCGTTCACACCGCAGTACTTTTCCCACTTTAGTTCCAATATAGTTCCGAAATGTTGTGTTCACACCAAAAAGAGCCAGAACTAAAATGTGTTCATGAGAACCTTTTCACCCCCTTTTCCGTCCCTGCTAGAGAGCAGGGACTTTCGTGGGAGAAAAAGGTTTCTATGTCTGATTGGCGGGGCGGATTGCAAACCACGCCCTGTAAAACTCCCAAAAACTTTTGTGAAGCCGCCATTTTATTATCCTCGCATTAGCATTATTAGCATTAGCCCAGCACAGAAACGCAGAGAGACTAACTTATGGCAACACAAAATTAAACATGGGAGCGGTGGAGATGAGGAGGTGTCGGCGTTCTGGCAATTTACTCGGAAGGCTTCAGTAGAAGCTGCTGGGACTCCCAGCAGCTTCTACTGAAGCCAGTCCCCAACTCCGGGGACTTCCGGCCGGGGACTTTGGGTGGCAGTATACGCCGTGAAGTGGTTTGCGGCCTGCCAGTAAACCCAAAGCAGAAGAAGAATAAGTGACGTCAGCGGCTTCATTTGCCTAATCCACCCCCAGGGACTTTTTCTGGTGTGAACGCGATCTGTACTTAGTTCATGCGAACTAAAGAGTTCTCATGAACTAAGTTCTCATGAACCTTTGTGGGAAAAGTACTGCGGTGTGAATGCGCCTAATGACACCTCCACTCTCAGTACAGCGCCACTTTCCGAACAGGAAATGCACGCAAATACAAGCCTTTATATTATTAAGGTACAGCGCCACTTTCCGAACCATTGATGAATGCTTCTGTACACAAAAACGGCAGGCAAAACCGTTTTAAATGTGTGTTTCCTGTGTGGCGAATACAGCTGCTTTATGTATGTCTGTATGAAGTTGTTGTGAGTGTGGAGGGAGCAGCTACATGTTAGCTTAGCCTAATCGATCAGTGCACTACGAAGCCAGTTCTAGACAGTGACCTGTTAACGGGGGGAGCCCCGCCGGTCATTATCGGCCGATATTCACTCTTAATAGTTTGATCGGTGCTCTCTGTAAAGGCCGATCAGGAGAGCTGGATCTGATCGATATGGACATAACCGCGAGTGAAGTGTAACTGGACGCGAGAGAGAGATCAGATCAGCTGCTGAGTCTGATGGAGACACGCTGCTCTGCATGATCACCTGAAGCTCCGCCCTCTGTTTAGCGAGCTGACCGGACTGCGCAAAATGCGTATATGAAGTAATCATACCCTCGTGGGGGCGTGCTCATGTGATTGGCTTAGAATGAAGGAGACATCTGATTGGCTATAGATTAGAAAAAAGTACAAGTACAAATCGGCTGACCGTCAGGAGAGTCTCAAAAAACCCACACACGAATGCACAGCGATCCGTGCACAGCGATCCGTGCACAGCGATCCGTGCACAGCAAGCGGTTTGTGTTTGCAGGTTCAGGGGATTTAAACGGGAAACTAATAAGTGAGGATCAAAAATACATATGTAAAACTTTTTTCTGTAATTGGATTTTATTTACATGAATATGAAACGGAATACATTTGTGTGTGCATTGAAAAACACAAGTGTGGATCCGGAAATGCAAGTGTGAATCCTTCTTTGCGCATGAGTGTATTATGAGACTGTTCTGAGCCCATAGGTATCTGCTATATGGAGCTGACATGTTTAGACCGCCTTCTTGGATTAAAATAGTGATTGCAACTGAAGACAGCTCCTTTAATTGCAACATCTCAGGTATCATTTGGTGGATAGTGAGAGGTTGTTATGTAATCCTCTAAGAATGTGTAAGATGATCTTTGCTGATAGTTAGAAAAGCCTGGGAAGTGAAGTTAAAAATAACAAAAAGTAAAAGCACTGCTGACAGTATATTCCAGTCTGTGTTCTGATCAGACCCTGAGATTCTGCCCATCCGCTCAGAGAGACACACCTTCTCAATGGCAGAGCTCAGCTTGTAAACTATCTTGAGTAATAACTGGAATAATGTATAGAAGGAGCCGGAACTGTCAGATTTGATCACTATGGGGGATTTCAAGTCCATTTTACAGGAGAGAGAACAGCAGTCTCTTGAATGATGTGATTGCTCTTATATCCCCAATTGATTGAATTCTTTGATTTTCAAATTGACTGGTTAATGTGCCATTTCATTAGTGTTGTACGACCGCTGTATTCATCTGCCTGTCTTGTTTGTGTTTATTTGTTGCAACATTGTTCATGCTGCCCTCTTGGCCAGGTCGCTCTTGAAAAAGAGATTTGAATCTGAATGACACGTTTTACCTGGTTAAATAAATGATATATATATATATATATATATGAACAGGCTGAGAGAATGCATGCAAAGGAAAGAGTTGGTTGGACCTGTCTTAGCTTGGCTGTATATAGAAATGAAATAGTGTGAATGTAAGGAAGAGGAAACACTTAAAGAGGGACACAGAGAAAGGCATGTGTCAGTGACATCACTCCCAGGGTATGGACAGGAACACACACACACACACACACACACACACACACACACACACACACACACACACACACACACACACGAGTCAGGCTGCAGTAGCTCTCCGTGGTTTGTGGTTTTTCAGGGCTGGGTTTGTTTGGTCAGTGTTGTTGCACAGATTGAACCAAATGCCAGGACAACCTTTGGCCTTCTGTAAAAGAATGTCACCAAAGACTGGTTCGGTGGACACTAAACAATCCCGTCTGTCCTCTGTGTCTTGTCCATGGTGCTACTATGTGCAGGAAATGTAATAAAAGTTGAATGTATAGGAACTCACGTGCCTGTTTTATAGTCCTGACCAGAGATGGGGTCGTTACTAAAAAAAAGTAATATATTACACATTACATATTACTTTTTAAAAAAAGTAATATATTACACATTACATATTACTTTTTAAAAAAAGTAATATATTACACATTACATATTACTTTTTAAAAAAAGTAATATATTACACTACTTCGTTACGCTCTACATAAAGTAATTCGTTACTTTACTCGTTACTTTACTCGTTACTTTACTCGCAGGGCCGGCCCGCCCCTCCCTGCAAGCAGATCACGCAGACTGCTAAAGTTTCAAATGTTCTGTTTAGTTCAGTTTCCATTGTTGCATAAGACTGATCCAGATAACCGTGGCTGTCCTCTGTCTCCTGCTATCTGACCGTGGCTGTCCTCTGTCTCCTGCTATCTGACCGTGGCTGTCCTCTGTCTCCTGCTATCTGTATATGTTGCGCAGTCTATCTCTGCTCACGCTGTTGCGTCAGCGTGTTCTCCTGCGTGTTGGCCATGTGTTGCACTGGAGCCAGACTAGAGCACACCGCAGCCGAGCACGTACGAACTGCGCATGTGTGAGTGGCAATAACTCTCCTTACCAGCAGGCGGCGGTAGTGTGTATTCGTCATTCAAAACAGGCAACAACCGGAAAACAGAGAAGAAGAACAGACTATGTGTGTGATATAAATAAACAACAGCTATGTGCGTTAGCTTCACCTTAGCATGTGTTCTTTGCAGGTGTTTGTTGAGGTTGGATTATGACTGATTTTAGAAGTAACGCGTGTCGGGGCAATGTAACTGTAGTGTGATTACTGAATTATAAAAGTAGCGCGTTACACTACTCCGTTACCGACAAAGTAATATAATTACAGTAACGCGTTACTTTGTAACGAGTTACTGTAACTTTGTAACGCGTTACACCCAACTCTGGTCCTGACCACCTAACAAAACACACTGATGTCAAAAGAGAGAGAAAGGTGAAGAGGTACAGAGATGGAAATATGAAACAGGCATTCGAGTCTGTTCATCATGTTGAATCCCGCTGAGGTCTGTCCTGCACACAGGCAAACAGACAATAGGTTTATCATAGGCGGCGCGTGAGGCTCAGGTTTGGGAAGGCTAAATAACTTTACCTGACGCTGCCCGCCTCCTGCGTCTATAGAAAAGAGATCAACTCAGTGAAAGCACCGCCTGCTGACCAATCAGAGCTCAGTGTGCAGAGTGTAAATCTCTCAAGTCATATTACAGGATAACGGAAATACAGTTTAAACTGCCGTATGCAGAGAAGACGCCGACATGTCGCACTTATCATTCATATCACATCATCAATCAGATCATCGATCATATAATATCATAATATATCATATATTTCCTTATCTGAGTCAGCTTCTCCAGCCTCATCTGGCCGTGCAACACTCACAGCGTCACAGACTGGATGCAGAAGTATTATTTTAAGCAACACATTAAGTTGACGAAACACTCAACTCAAATGTAATTAAAGTCAGATCCACTCGTGTCTTAGACGGGGTGTTGCAGTATAACTTGAGACATGACAACTGGCTATATTCTATTATTTTCGTCATAGGAATCCGGGGCGTGTACAAGACATTGAGGACCCATTGTTGACTTACCAGGAAATAAACATGTTGATCGCCTCGTTTGTCGTTTACGTTCATCTTTTTGCTGCCTTCCTACGATCACTTTGTTCCCTGTTTGTGATTGGTGAAATGTTGCTAACCCCGCCCCTTTCACGTGAACGCTCTCTCAGCTGGAGAGAGAAACCCTGGCTTGATTTACTGAGTTGATAACAAGCGTCGTAAGACCACTTAGCGAGATCTCGTTTGTTACGGTTAGTTAAGATAACTCAAACATATCCAGGGTCTGTTGAACTGGCTTCGTAGTACAGGGAACAGGTGGCTGCATAGCAGCGCTAATGTAGACACAAACATTATATATTATATTTTCTTTTACCAGGATGCAGTGACACAAATATTTGGGAAGGCTTAGCCTTCCCTAACCTACAGTACCCGCCACCCCTGGGTGTTATGCTTTAGTAACGGGAGGAAATAACAAAGTGCTTGTGTGTTTGACTCTTTGTCTGTGTTCCAGTTAGTGAACGAGTCATATAATAACTCCATCATAAAGTGATTCAGAGGAAGAGAGAGAGAGACATCAAAAACAGGAGAGAATGAGCTTGTTATGATGTTGACCTTGTTGAAATAAATACAAAAGTAACATTTAAAGCCTTGCTGCGGCCCCTAGAGGCTGCAATGTCTAGCCCACAAAAGTGTGTGATGTGTCTCCACTCAATATTTGATTCCCGCAAATACAGAGTCGAGCCCTGGAGCCTCTGTCTCATGGATATGTAAGAACGTTAGGGTCCATCTGAGTTAGCTGGAGTGCTACTGAGAGGAACAGTGTATTAACTGCTGTTCTAATATATAAAAAACCTTACTGTGAAGGCAAGGCCAGTTTATTCATATAGCACCTTTCAACACAAGGCAATTCAAAGTGCTTTACAAAAACGAAAGACATTAAAAAAATGGCATTTAAAAACAGTCATTAAAAAGCAAAGATAATAACATAAACATTAAACGAAAAAATACGTGAATAAAAGTTACAGTGCAATTTAATATATGAATAGTTCAATGCAAAGCAGCGGCAAAAAGAAACGTTTTCAGCCTGGATTTAAAAGTAGTAAGAGTTGCAGCGGACCTGCCGGTTTCTGGGAGTTTGTTCCAGATCATTGGAGCAAACAACTTAGCTGTACAGTGGCGGTCGGCCCATAGGGGCGCTAGGGGCGCCGCCCCACCTCTTCCCACATACAAAATTAAATAAAAATATATATTTAAAAAAATATTTTTTTATTTTATTTTTATTTTTAATAAACAATGTAAATATTATATAATTGGTATCAAAAACATTTATAATCTACAATAAAATCTTGTTTAAAATTGTGTTATGACGATGTCTAAAGTTACTGATAAGTCACATTCCTGCCTGGCCTTACCCATGTGTCATTACTTTGATACAGTCTATGGTCATTACCCGCCTCTCGTCTGGGCGGTAAGAAAGGAGCCCTCAACCAGTGCAGCAGCAGCCACTAGCAGCTGACTGTTGCTATCTGTAAACTATGATGCCGAAACATAATTTCAGCCAATCAGCGTTGTCAAATCTGATGATCACCGGGCGCCAATGTCAGCGCCCGGTCCAGTCTGTGAGTAGTTTGGACACTAGTGACTCATATCCGGTGGGGTGACGCAGTACGGCAGTTGATGAGGATGGCTTCATGTGCAGGTGGAGTCTCCGGACCTCGGTCCCCGCCCAATTCCGTTCAAGAGCTACTCTCCAATCCTTTCGAAAGGAGAAGTTTGGGAGATAAACTGTTGCTTCAAGACCTTGGACCGGACCAACCCGATTTGTATATATCGCAGCAAGCTCGTGAGAAAAAGACAAAACGTATCAACAAGGCTTCTCACGTAGCTGGTACACCAGAAAGGCATGGCTAGCTGGATGCAAACGGGTAAATGCTGTCTTTTGTTTCCCATGCTTGCTCTCCAAACAGCCGGGGACAGATACGATGTGCCCGTGGACTGTGACGGGGGTAAACGATATGAAGCAGTGGCGTTTTCTCCTGGAGGCCAAGGGAAGCAGGCTTCCCCTTTGTTTTCGGATTGTAGTTATAATTTTAATCAATAAATAAAAACACTTCGTTTAGTTTCGGAAATTCTTTGTTGTGTGTTGCTGCCGGTCCATCTCTCCCCCATTCTCATTGAGTATTATACAAAGAGTGAAACAGCGCCCCCTATGTTATGGTGAAACAGTAGATTGCACTCACTGTTGCGAGAGGAGGCCAGCCGAAATTGGCTTCCCTTGGTGAAAAAAAATGGAGGGATTGACCAATCAGAAAAGGCTCACGTCATACCCCTGTCAACCTGTGATTAGTCAGAGCCATGCCAAGGGAAGCCAGAGGCGGCTGGCTTCCCTCACAATCCAATGAAATCGCATCAATTTAGTGTGGCAGTGACGCATCCTAAAACCCGGAAGTAAGCTGCGCTCGGTTTCCCCGTTTCCCCGTAAATACATCCATGGGTTTCCCTCATGTTTCCCTCAACAAAAAAGAAATTGGATTTCTCTATAGGATTTTGGAAAATAGCTCAAAATAAGGTCAGTGGAAAAGGAACCTGTTAGATAAATACCCTACTTTTATAATTTTCGAATCATAAGTCTAATCGATAGAAGATAGATAGCGTCACTGCACAACTCTCACCGCCGTTAGAAAGTAGCAAGCAACTGAAGCAAGTGCAATTATGGAGGGATGGAGATTTGGAGTATTTCATTAAAAATAATTGTAGGCTACTAAACTTCCGCTACCGCAGCAACAACAAATACAATCTCATGACAGGCCAATGCCCAAACTGGAGCTGTGTACAGCGAGGAAAAAAGGAGCGAATCGGATGTAAAACGTTAAAGGTCTCCTGATTTAGTTTGTGAATTAATGCTTATTAGAGTTTGGGCTGGAGAGTGCGTGCGGACCTGTCGGTTAGATAACAGGCGTGTGTAAGTCCTGCATCTGTATGATACAAATGTGTGTAAAATGATACCGGGTGCTGTAATCACTCGTCTGGTTACGTTACTACATTGACCACCACACCCCGACCCAAAAGAAAGGACGTATTATTGGCTTCCCCTAATTTTTTCCCCACGCCACGCTACTGATATGAAGTACAAACCACAGACTGTCTGTGTCATGGCAAATACAGTCGCTGGTTTATTTATGTCTGTAGGCTGTTGTTGTGAGTGTGGACGGTCGGAGCATATATAACGTTAGCTTAGCCAATCTCCATTTAGAAAAAACGCATTTTAAAAGGTTTTTCGCCTGCCGTCTGTCTGCAGACTTGTCAAAGCATTAATTCATGGTTTTTACTATCCAGTATCAGTATGTTGTTACTTCGGCATCATTTTGAAATGTGTATTACAATTAAATCACGGTCAAATATGTTCATCTTGTTGTAGTTGTAGCCCCCTTGCCAACGATTCTCTCTCTAGTTTAGCATACTCAGCCCGACTCAGCCTGGATGTTCCTGGCCCTAGAACCACGATTTTATGGGGCCAGAAAAACTGTGAATTAGGACCCGCTAGCCGGTACTAGGCCAAGTGGAAACGCAACCAAAAACGGGCCCTGCACGGCTCGGCACGCTTAAAGCGAGCTCCGCGCTGCAGTGGAAACGTGCCATTACATCACCAGATGTCCTAATTTAAGGGGTAATTTTTTTTACTCACTATATCAACAGCCCCACCAAAAATATTTTCCACCAGCCGCCACTGCAGACAGCCATAAAGCTCTCACCTCCAGGAGCACACTGTGATCTCAACAGGCTGAGATTAATGCAGCCCCTAACCCTAGGTGAGCTACTAATGATCACAGCATGAGCCTCACACGGACAAATAAGCGTGCACAATTCCTTAATGTCCAGGTCCTAATACTGGCATATCCTCCTAACTCCTTTAAGCCATCAACACCTCGTAAATCCCCTCTCGTTGTACCACAAGTGCAGGAGAAGCGAACAGAGCGTTCTCACGCAGACAGCAAGCCCTTTCTGTGGACTCTGGAAAATACATCGTAGAAACGACAGCCTCAGGTCTCTGGTGGATTTTAGTCATAAAATACACTTGTCCCTCAGCTCATAATTCTTAAAGCTGCAAAGCATTGGTGAGAACAACAGAACTCTAAATGTCTGTCAGGAAGATGGAAGTCCAATCAGAAGATACAACTTGATAGAGATGTTAAGAAGAAAGAGACGGAGACACAAAGTTCTGCATATTCTTTACTCAATTCTGATGAATCCATTCATTCACAAGGTCCTTATTCCAAACAACAGCGTCTCCACCAACATGGCTGCTCATGAATGTTCTTCTGATTTGCCATTTTAAGACTAGGTCTTGTTTGGTCCAGGCATATAAACGACATGGTTTAAGTCAGGGGAAACATGTTATTATGGTCATATTTGAGCCAAGTGTCTCATATTTTGAAGTATTTGTTTGAACTGATGTCCACTCAGTCTTTGGTAACTGATTGGGTATTCACAAGTGTGTGAATGTGAAGCAATTTCGTTTTAGAAATGTGCTATACATGTTATGTGTCGGTCTCCCTCTTTGCACAGACTATATATCCTGGTTGTTGGGCATCATACTGTATTATTCCTCATATTTATACATGCGGAACGATTTGTCAGACCTAGTCATGTTGCATAGTATAATCATAAATGCTTAATACCCCAATTACATACATGTCTTAATGCCAAGTGGTATTCGCTATGTGAATGATTCTCATGCTGTTTGTTGACTCTGTTGTTTATGTGTTTGCAGCTTGTCTTTTTCGCTACAACGCTCTGTCCCTGGTTCACTTCCTGTTCCTGCTGCTGCTGCCATGGTTCCTGTGTCCCAACAAGCACACCATCAGAGGTAAGACCATCTGTCACATCCCTTTAGCGTTTCTTTTTTTTAACTCTACATTTGTCAAATTCAAAATGTGTGATTCCAATCAATGTCACTCCTGCTTGTTTGTTTGTTTGTTTGTTTGTTTGTAGCCTTTATTGAACCAGGTGAAGCCCCTTGAGATCAAAAGATCTCTTCTTCAGGGTGACCTGCAGTCATTAGTTACACATGTAACATAAAACAACAGAACAACAATAAGGATGACATACAACATAATGTACAGGGTACAGTTTACAGTGACAGGTACCATGAGTATCAAACAGCATGTCACCCAGCCGAGTTTCAGAGTGATGCAGGGGAACCAAAGTGCTCAGTTTCAAACAGGTTTGCAGACTGTTCCAAGTTAGTGGAGCTGCACATCTAAAAGCTTTCTCCCTAAGACAGTCCTAGCACTTGGCACATTTAATAAAACAACATCATGAGATCTCAGGCAATACGTACTTTCAATTCGTCCAGAGTTCAGAGAGCAGATATAAAAAGGTAGTTTACCCAGCATGGCTTTGTAGATGAACGTGTACCAGTGACTGAGCCTCCGTACAGGTAGTGAAGGCAGACCTGCCTTGGTATACAGGGTACAGTGATGAGTGAGTGCTTTACAGTTAGTAACAAATCTCAGAGCGCTGTGATACGCAGCATCTAACTGTTCCAGGCAATGGGCAGGTGCATTCATATACATCAGATCCCCATAGTCCAGCACAGGTCAAAGGTCACAGAGCCTTTTCCTGGCCTCAAGCGAGAAACAGGACTTGTTTCTGAAGAAGAAACCTAGCCTAACCCTCAGCTTGTTAAGCAGGTTAGTGACCTGCAGTTTAAAAGTGAGACAATCATCAAGCCAAAAACAATATCAAAAACAGGCTCTGGTGTCTTTGTTGCTTTTGAAAAGAGCAACTTGATTTGCTTGTGTTTGTCTGGAGATAAGGTGATGTGAATTAACAAGTGAGTTAAAATAACAAGTCACCAAGATCTGGTTATGTCGTTAATATAGTTATCTGCCAGGTCCAACAGTTTGACTCAGAATGCCTCGTGGAGCCAGGTCTCTGTCCAGATCTCAGCACCGTCTGGTGGGTCAGCACGAGTCTTATGTCATCTCATTATCCTGGGACCGGACATCAGCCAGTGGTAGTCTGGTCAGTGGAATAGCATTAGCGGGATATCTTAGCTTCTCCTTAATATCTTAAATATGTTTGACTACACAAGCCATAATGCTCCGGTAATAAAGATAACAATTAAGACAATAATGTAGAGAAGTTCATGCAAGTTATCGGCGGGTGCACCTACTGACGCACAAGAAATACAAAGTACGTACTGAAGGGATGCTATGAGAAGAGGGGAGACGGTGTCCAGGTTCATCCAATCAAAGATGATTTATGAACATGCCCGTGCCGAGCCCTATGAGCTCTGTACACTGGGAACAAGTCAAACTGCTTTTTCATATGCAATATCCTGCGCCACTGACCTTTTATTTATTCATAACAACATCAACAATGTATTTGTAAGCAGAGCAATGAAATGCATCTATCTTAGTATACTGAGAAGCTAATTGGACTGAGAAGTATCTGAGTTTCTGCCTTTCTGCACGACAGCTGGTAGAAGTTATGACGTCATCTATAGGACATAATATAGTCTGGTCAAAATACATTATGCTCACACGAGTCACTCAACAATGGGGGGTTTGTTCCCTCATTACAGTGTGGTGGAAACAACGTGTTCCAGCCAATACTTCCAACACAGAGACAAGTTCAAGTTCACATCAAACTATTTAAGCCTCTGATGACAGTCTTAGAGAATGTGAGATGAGTAGGCAAACTTTATCTTACTCTACTGCCCCTTCACACAGTTTTGAAAATCCTTTTTTTCGTACTCATTTATTTACACAATTTGGGTTGCTGGAATATGTCTGTTGGCCACAAACAGCCAATGGAATTGTTCCTTGGCTCACAATGTGTTGAGTGTGTGTGTGTCGTGTGTGTGTGTGTGTGTGTGTGTGTGTGTGTGTGTGTGTGGTGTGTGTGTGTGTGTGTGTGTGTGTGTGTGTGTGTGTGTGTGTGTCAGACCAAGTAAACTACAGTAATTCAATACTCCAGTTTATTTCCCTCCAACACTCTTTGTGATGCAAATGAATAGCCTGGCACAATCCTTGATGAACATACCCATCATGCACTGGGGAAGCTAACAATGTTATCTTGGCCAACTGACGTTTTCCCCCGTAGTCATTCTGATGCGGTGATCAAAAAGCATAGAGAGCCTTTTATTATGGTGGGAGAATAGTAAAGAAGGAGAGAGGGTTGGGGACTTCCCCTAAAGTAAAACCCTCTGGCCTGCCAAGACCCACACACACACACACACACACACACACACACACACACACACACACGCACGCACGCGTGACTAATAGGAAGCAGCAGTGTTTGCTCTGAGGAGAATCAGGAGACAGTTGAAGTCGGATCTGGAGATTACTCAACAGCTGGCACATGTTCAAATAATCAAGCCTTCAAGCAAAAGGCTGCTGTCTATTTGTGATTGTCTTATTATTATGGGATTAGGATAAATTAAATACACTTTGACCTAAATAAAAGATGATCAAATCTGGTGGAAATATTGAAAATAGGCTTTTTTTGCCGTACCTCAAAGTAGCATGAGCTGAATAAAAAGGTTGTAATGTTGTCCCAAAGTTCAATAAACAGTAGCTACAAAATTGGAACATGTCAGAGAAATAAATAAAGCTAACAGCAGCTACACGTCAGGGTAGCGCTTTATAAATCCCACCGTACTGTAGGCTCTACCGGTCTAAATGTTTTCACTTTGGTCTATTCATGTAACATAAAGTATAACTTATCTATAACAGAGCCAAGATCTCTGTATGACTTTAGTAAACTTCTGAATTGAATTAAAAATAAGTGTAAACAGTGCAGTACGTCCAGCTAGCTACTTAGCGTCACATATGTATCCGCATTATTTAACGAAAATGTACGTTGTAATGCCCCTTGGGTTTGACGCGTGTGACGTTAGTTAATTTAAAGTAAGTTAAAACCCAATACTCACATTTATTAGTGATTCATCCGCTTGCTGCCTCTTTTAAATCCACTCTGCTGGGGAGACCGGAAGCCATTTCATTTGAAAAAAACGCTCTCTTCCCTGCGCATTGCATCCTGGGATATGTTTGGCCGCGAAGTGTACATCAGATGTATCCTTCAAATTGGGGAAAAGTAGGCTGCATTCATTGGCCGCATTCAGAGGAGTCTCGTCTTTTTTTTAAATTGGGACAGCCTTCTTTCGGCGGAAGTGACGTAAGCGGTCTACGAATGCACCCTTCGAAGGATGCAACTCCTGAATTGAGACACGGCCTTTGTCTCAGGGCTTCTTAACATTGAAACATGAAACTATTAATGTTCCATACCCTTTTAACGGTAAGAAACTCAGCTAACTGAAAATATGAACCATGTTTAGCTAAAAGAAACACAAGAGTAATACCAAGCCTTTGAATTAGCATGGAGCGAAAAAATACTAACTAATGCTAACGGACTTTTGCACAGCACTCACGGTAGAAATGCCCTTATTACTTATCGTAACTACACAAACAAGATATCCGATTAAAGCTGAGACTCCACAGATTCCACACATGTAATGTCATCACTGTACGACCCCGAATTCCTGGAGCTATCAGCCAGAAAAGAGAAAGTAAACAACATCCGGTTTCACAAATATTACAATAATTACGTCTTACCTTTTTTGATTTGTGATCAAAAGTTGTGTTCAACGTAATAAAAACGCAGCTCAAAGTTAATCCAATGTCTTTGTGTCACGTAGACATTTTTACTGATAATCCATCATCATATTTATGGCAATATACCAACCCAGTCTCACGGCATTTCGTGTTCACCATCACGATTTTTAATCTATTGATTCGTGTTCACCATCACGATTTGCCCCTTTTTTTCGTGTTGCACAGCACGATTTTAAAAGCAATGTATTTCTACTGGTAACGTGTTTCGTGCCTGCAGGCTGCAGCACGTCTTTTTCTCCGGTCAGGTCGTGGAAGACCGGAAGCTGTGTGGTTCATAAAAACATGTTCTTACTCAATATCAAGCCACAGTTATTGCTTTTATTTTAAATCGTATAATTTCGGACTTTTGTTGCCGTCTGTGAGGAAAATAAACGGGGCTCAGAGCCTCAGGATACTGAAATCTGTATTTTTTAAATATTTTTTTCCTTCTAATTTGTTATTCTTTTCTAAATAACACACTGTTATTTACTCACCAATAACACTCAATTATCCTTGCTTTTATTTATTGGTTTAATTCCATAATCTCGGGCTTTTTTGGCATCCGTCAGGAACTGAATTTCAAAATAAATATAACAGGAAACAGACGTAGGCATTTCGAGCGATTACCCAAGATCCTCAGCTATGGTTTTAAGCTCACTGATTGGATGTGTTAGCCGCAATGCATGCTGGGATTTGGTGTTTATATTATATGAAATCCGGAAAACATTATAAAAGTATAAAATAATACTTAATTCCGAGTGCTCTTGCTTTTCTCTTTGAAAGTCATCACATAACGGCATTGTAATACACGGTTCGGCTGCATTACATATTAAAGATCTGCCGTAGAACTTTCTTTATTTATAGCGCCGTGATGAGAAGACCTTTGGAAAAACTGGAAGAAATGGCGCCGAAACTGAATACTTGACGTGGATCATAAATATATCAACAATTAAACAACATCTTCAATTTCTCTTCACACAATACGTCTCCTTGCAGTATCAACACTAATGCGGCTGACTTTTACATTTGATCTAATTCATAGATTGGTTATATTTACACCATAACGGTGCACAGCTGATAGAAAAGGACTGTAGTTTTCAAAGATATTACTGATTTTCTTTGAATGTAAGAATGTAAATACTGAGTCTGAAATAGTATAGCAATATGCTGTAAAATGATGTGAAAGCATGTATAAAACTATACATCTTAAGATGTTGTACATACACACTAATAATACAAAGTTATTATGGCTGTGTGCACCTTGTGTGCACCTCCTAGTGGTTAAAGCACGTTATTGAATTATTGTTTGTTTGTGTTATATTTGATTAAAAAAATATTAAGAGTACATACTTTCATAGGGGGAAAGTATAAATAAAGAAATATAGAATATACAAAATCAACAGTTTAGTGCAGGATGTACACAGATATTAATGGGAGAAGGTGCAAAACAGAAAAACGGATTAACCTTTATTTAAACATTAAATATTAAATATTAAGCCTGACAAAGTAATTAACGTCTAATATATTGCTTTCCTGCAATGTTAACTATGTTGAAGCACTTATTTTAACTGATATTATACACATTAATTATACTCTTATGTATGTAGATAGAATAAGAAATGTACAGAATATGACAGTTTAATGGTGGAGGTACACACATATTGATAGATAATGCACTGTTGAGGAACCAGCTGTGACCCAAGTTTTTCATTCATTGCATAACTACACCGTAGTTGTGTATGATATGTCAATAAACCTTAGAAAATCTTGAAAGGGGTGTGCAAAATAGCCATAATATACAGTCTTTAATGAACTATTAGAAGAGAATAACGAGTAATGAATATACTTTATTACTTGTTTCCATTCATGTCAATTGCAGATACATGTTTAGTCTTCTCAAGCACCAACTATCACATATCTCTCCTGATTGTTGGCACTTGACAATCACCTTACCTGCATTTTACTCGGGTGTAACTAAAGTCTGATTTAAGGGTTGTTTATATTTCACATCATTAATCAGAATCTGCAAAGTAACTCAAATAAATGTAAAAAGCCCCGGATGCCTACCCCAGGCGACGCCCATGCTACTAACCCATCGTTCAAGGCTGGTTTTTACTATAAGTAATGGTTTTTTTTAGGCGGACATTAGAATTTACATGTGTTTACTATGTTTGATCTGAATTTACTTTAAAATAAAAACATCTATATTGATTCTGACACTTCTACATCCAACTCACAGATGTAACCTTGCTTTGAGAGAAAAGATTATTAATGTACCCCTTTTAGAAGTGCATATATAGTCTTTGTTGTGTTAGTGGCATTTTCGAGCCTGAAACCTGAAAAACAGGCTCAGGGCTTAAGAGGTTAAAAGTAAGCAGAGGACACCAAACCAACTGAGACCCATCTGTCTGCTGCATTTACGCACTGTACAACACACACACCTACACACTGTACCACACACACCTACAGCTCCTCCAGCATAATTAGGCTACGGCCGTTGTGTATTTTATTATTTGAAGCACTAAATGGTCTTAGAAAAATATTGACTCTTTGTTTGTAGATATCTACTAAACTAAAGCAAATAAAGAGAGTAGGCCTGTTCTACTGAGTGATATATATTATACATACTGCTCTGCTTTCTGCACGGACCTCACAGCTGTTCTCACTGGAAACATCTAAGAGGCTTCTCAATACTCAATTTTCCCCTCCTCAACTCCTAGACTCCTCGGTCCTCCGGTAGTGACCCTGGAAATGAATTTCAGCGCGCCATTTTGAAGGACGTCTCATTTCTCTAAATGCACACCGAGGCTGCAGTCGGATAGTTTAAAAAATCAGCTCCTAAGTTCTAACCCTATCGTCTATTCCTTGACCTCTGAGTGAAACGTCACGGGGTTAAGGGATAGTGGATAGGAGAAGAGAAGCGGTACTTTAGAGATTCGACTGCACTTTCACTATCCGACGTGTTTATGATGCGCCAGCGGACGTCATGAATGTGCGTCTGCTGCTGCTGTGGGGAAACCATGGAAACCACAGTTTTCTATACAGCGGACTACAACATGGATGTTTAATAAGAACGAGGGACTACTGTGAACTCATCTAGAGACTCTGCACCGTGCTCTGATGCTGCTGCTTTGCTTTATGAACGTGGACAACAGAGAAACATATTCTTCAGGACCAAAGTTGGAATTGAAATATAAAAGGAAAGTGAAACTTCTGCTCGTCACCCTCTCCCTCCGGTCCACATTAATACAAATGATCCCAATACGTATGATTGTATGAACTAAAGACCTAAAAATCAATACAGATGTATTTATTATAAATGTTAGTCCTTAACACCTATCACTGTGTATATCACCATTCAAACATCTTTTAAAAGTTGAACAAACCCCACACAGCTCAGTGAAATGTTGACTTTATTTGAACATTTCAGTGAAAACTAACGTTCATATTTCTCTCTTTGATTATAATACTGATGAACGTTCAGAACAAAGCACTTTGGCAACTTACCACCTATGTTTTAAAATGCTTAATAAGCACCGTAACTTTCATGATATAATTTCTCCGTCATAATCGTTTTTTTCCGTGAGCGGCCGACTGTTGAGTGACGGCAAATGCTTCGGCTGCAATGCATTGTGGGGCAGCATTTCCGCGTCTCCTGTCAGTTAGGGAGGTCCAGTGGTTCCTAAGCTAAAGGATGTTATAAAGGAAGTTTGAAACCTCCTTTCCTATCATTCTCATCATTCTAGAAAATTCGAACGGCACTTATCATGGCTGCCACTGAGGGACTTCCGGGTCATTTCACTCCTTTAGGAAGGTTCCTAAGCTAAATGGACTATTCGACTTCAGCCCGAGGATCGAGCGTCGAGGAGGCTCTCTGGAGGAGCTATAACCGAGGATACACTGATGGTTCCTCCACGGCTCCTCCGCTGATGCATTTTCGGGAACGGTGGAGGCGTGACGCACGGCCGGACTTATCTCAGCCAATGACAGCTCTGCATGCATCCCCTGGATATTATTTTAGAAACTGCTCTCATCGCAACGCGATGTTTACAGTGAGAACAGCTGTGAGGTCTGTGCAGAAAGCAGAGCAGTGTGTAAAATATATATCACTCAGTATAACAGGCCTACTCTCTTTATTTGCTTTAGTTTAGTAGATATCTACAAAGAGTCGATATTTTTCTAAGAACATTTAGTGCTTCACATAATAAAATACACAACGGCTGTAGCCTGATTATGCTTTAGGAGCTGTAGGTGTGTGTGGTACAGTGTCAGTGCGTGTTGTACAGTGAGTAGGTGTGTGTGGTACAGTGTGTAGGTGTGTGCGTGGTACAGTGTGTAGGTGTGTGTTGTACAGTGCGTAGATGCGGTGGACAGACGGGTCTCAGTTGGTTTGGTGTCCTCTGCTTACTTTAGTTTTAATACTTGCAAATACAACTTTTGGCCCGTCATTTTAATTCCCCATTTCAGCGACCAGAGAGAGGGGGGGGGGAGATATATCCAGTCTCTGATTGTGTTACGTTATTATGAGAGTGCTCTCATACTTTAAATTGCATATATTTATATAAATATAATTGTGTGTGTGTGTGTGTCCGCATCTGTAGCCTGTTATTGTCTCATTATACCGCACTCTCAATGAATTCAAAGTAAATATGTGGGGGAACAATGTCCAGCTGATCTAACAGAGATTATAAAATATGACAAAACGACAGCTGATGCAGCTGTTGCCGCGTAATAATGAACGGACGTCGCTTTAATATGACCGCTCAGAGGAGAGGAGTTCTCATTTCTTTAAACGTCTGCTGCTTCCCCTCCTCTCTCCTCGGTTCCCCTCCTCGGTCCTCCGCTCGCATCTCCTATGGGCGGGACTAAGTCTCGAGGAGGGGAGTCGAGGAGGGGACATTTAAAAATTGAGTAGCCTCTCGAGACGCGATGAGAGCAGTTTCTAAAATAATATCCAGGGGATGCATGCAGAGCTGTCATTGGCTGAGATAAGTCCGGCCGTGCGTCACGCCTCCACCGTTCCCGGAAATGCATCAGCGGAGGAGCCGTGGAGGATCCATCAGTGTATCCTCGGTTATAGCTCCTCCAGAGAGCCTCCTCGACGCTCGATCCTCGGTCCTCGGTGTACATTTAGAGAAATGAGACGTCCTTCAAAATGGTGCGCTGAAATTCATTTCCGGGTCACTACCGGAGGTGCCGCAAGCAGGCGCATCCACCGACTCCAGAGGGTTAATAACAACCTCAAAACATCCTCTGAATGTTGCAGTTAAAACGTTATGTCTTAGTTAGCCTTAAACCTTATAGGAACATTATTTGAAATAATAAACATCCTAAAAAGGTTCTTTGAACACCAGATTAAAACGTTTCTTTAAAACATTATTAGAACCTAAAGGTAATGTTAGCCAAAGTTGTGAGAACGTTCCCCGCTAGCCGGGCTTCTATCCCATGATGATTGGTTATTGCTCTGTTTGAAAATAAAAAATAAATAAAGCTGTTATTATTCTGTTTTTATTGCTATCAACACATTTGAAAATACCCAAAAGAAACTGTTTCCCTGCTATGTAGTTTTACAACCAGTGGTTCCTACTGAACATCTTTAAAAACATCTTAGAAAAAGTTTCCTTTAAAAATAAATCTGATTAGCCACACTGTAGTTTTTTAGCCAATCGTTCCAAGGAGGGAACTTTTGTCAGGTGCTTAATCCACATATGGTGCTCTGAGTGTTTGAGGTTATGTGATGGAACAAGGATGCTCTATGTTTTGAAGGAAAAATATATATCAAAGTTTAGATACACACATATACTTGTTAGTAGGAAACATTCATTGTTCATGGCGTGAATATACATAGGATTATTCTTAAGGTTGTTGTTTCAGTTCTGATGGAGCTATGCTAGCAGTTTCCAGCTGCTTTCAGTCTTTGTGCTAAGCTAGGCTAAACACATTGTAGCTTCTCCTCTGACTCTGGGTTAGACAGTAACAGGAGGATTTATCAACATGCCAGAATAAGAATACCTTTATTTGCCCCACATAGGGGAAATGTACAGGAATCCTCACCTTTGGTGTATTTCACTCTATATTGACACAAAATTGAATCATGTATTGTGTTATTTTTGACTTTACATGGTTCCTCAGGATCGACCCTCCTTCCCTCTCTCTCTGTTTCTTGTCCTCCAGGTCCCACGGGTCGGTTCATCAGAGCAGTGTTCTGCACCAGTCTGCTGTTTGTTCTGGCTCACATCTGCTTCCAGACTGTTCTATACACATACCCCCCCCTCAACATCGCCATAGGGGATAACTGCTCACAATGGGACGTCATAAGCAGACATATAGGACTGTCCAGGTAACAGCTGTAGCACCAGATATTCATTCGACTGTCAGTGATGTGATACACCCACACATTTGAAGGAAGATCAAACCAGATTCATTTTCTTTGCCCACGCTTTGGAATATAATATTTTTGGTTGAAGATGGAAAAATTGTTGACCTCCGTTGACCTCTCTATACATGTGTGTGTGTATTGTAGGCTTCCGTTGGATGATCCTTGGAGTATGATACGCCTTCTGTCTCCTGACCTGGGTGTGTGTGTGGTTGCCTTGGTAACAATGGTCCTGTGCAGTAGATTGGTCAGCAACCGGGAAATGGTGGCTGCTGCCAACATCACATCGGTGAGTCAGTGTGGGAGGTTCAGTATGACTGAAGGGTCACTGCGACACAACAGGATTAAGCCCCAGTAATTTATTTTATAACTGCATTTTGATATAACATATGAATTTCATTGGAACCAATTTATTTTGAAATGCTTTCACTTTAAATATCAAACGTGTCATGCTTGTCCCCGAAAGACACTCTGATCAGATACTCTTTATGTCCCCTCTGTCATCATTTCATTTATTTAAGACAGGGAAAAGGTTATCATGTTTAAAACATATGAACAATGTTTCTCCTTATTCACAGATTGATGATAGTTTGATTGATTGTGTTTAGTTGGTTGAAAAGTAGAAATATTTATGAGATGCTGAAACGCAAAACTGTTGTTAAATGGACCTGTTACTTAACAGTTCTGTAAACTTGGTGTGCGTGTCATGGTAAGTCATTAGGGAAGTGAGATTAATCACGTTTTATTTATGGACTTTGTTTATTGGTTTTCCATGACGATTTCATAAACATTCAAATTAGACACATTTAAAATGAGTTTTTTTGGTTTTAACCCAACTCGTCTCCGCGTGTCGTTTTGGCGAGTCCTGTTTGAAATCATAACAGGAAGGAAATCAGAAGACACCAGGATACCAGTTAAACAATAATCTGTTTTAATTATACAAGGTAATAATGCAATACAATATAATACATTACCATACAATCTAAAATAATATATGTAATGTACGTATACTGCCCTGGTTCTGTTACGCTTGGGTGAAGCAGGTAGGACTCAAATGCAGAATTTAACAAAAAGCGAGCTTTATTAAATAATATAAATCTGTGGCAAAAAAGGCAGTATCCAAAATATTCAAAACCAACGAGAAGCACAAGGAACACAGACCGTGGAATAACATGGAGGGGAAACAGACAGAAAGCAGAAAGGCAGGAAACGGGGGTGAACAATTTACACAATAAAACAGGAAACCCAAAGACAAGAAAAACACCAACACAGACAAAACTACAAACGTGACATAACATGAGAATCATGACACGTTCACGTGCCGCTTAGACCCTTCGGCGTTGGCAGCCCGAGAAGAGAGAGCGAACCTAAGACCGAACAGGCTTTCATACCAAAACAAACAGGAGGGGTCGGGTCAGCTGGTCATCTGTTCAGGTCATCTCATTGGGAGATGCAAAATATGCTGTATCACAGTGGATCAGCGCGTGCCAGCAGAGAACCAAACAGTTTGAGTTTGAAGCTAAACATATCCTATCATGTAACTAATCACACAATACAATAGTCATATGTTTTCCTTTATGAAAGCCATACTTGTTGGGAATGTATCAGTCATCATCTCATGACCTCCTCAGGACCAGCTAACCAACAGAGCTTAAGTGTCCTCATACCCCCCTCTCTGAACTTCCATCCACCTGAAGTCAGCTTACCCAGAATCAGAAGGACCGTTGTCTCTCTTAACTGTGTGACTCAATTCTCAAGGCCTGCAGGATGCGCATCATTAACTTAAGAAGAATTTAACCATTATATCTGGGGAAAATGTCCCTCGCAATTTGCAAAGCCTATCGATGGTTTAACCCAGAAAAACACTCAGAGGGGTAATCTTTTCACTCAAAACAGAACTCACAGGTAAGTCTGCATCTTCCCTCCTCAAAAACACCCTTTTTATAAACAGGTAAAAGTGAAAGAAAAAGACTATTGCGCTAATCTACTTTTAAGAAAAAGGGAACATTGTTTCAGGAATCTATAAAAAACCTCTCTATATTTAAGAGGAAAAATGTACTTTTTGTTCCTTCAACTATTAACACACAGGAATGTATAAACCCACACATATATTAGGGATAACATGATGCAATACACCTCCTATATGGGTGACGTTAAAATGAATATACCAAAGATATGCTGCATTATTTCTTCTGCATAATACCTTACATCAATGTCCACACCCTGCAAGCAGCAGTGTCTAATTATGGCTACTGGTTTGTCATTCGGTGTCTCTGGTGTGGCTGTATCGCCGTTAGATATTTATGACCGCCTGAGGAAGTTTTCTCTGGATTTTGGTGACCTCTTGACCCATCATTACCCTTTCAATCATTGACAATGTATTAAAATGGATGAGATATTCATGGTCTGCTGAGGATGAACCTCATGTTATGTGACGCCTGCAGATCCAATGTGTGGTCCCACACAGTTACACTGTAAACATCGTCAAATATTGTCAAAGCGGCCTTGAGGGATGCTAGTGGAGTTTTACACTATACCGTTGTGCTGTTACTAGCAGATCATGAATAGATATGATATGATGTTGAAAGCTGCACCAATTCATAGGTTTATTTTAAGAAGGGACTTAATAGCTGTTTTTAGTGAAATATATTACTGAGCTTGTCAGACACAAAGCATCATTATCATCTCATTGGAATTGGGTTTGTGTCAACCTGAGAATTAACTATCCAATACTCTTTCTCCTCAACCAACACAATCGTATTTGGCTCCCAAGGTGCTCAAATCTTCCTTGTCAGTAGCTGTAATAGATCTGAGCGTGCAGCGGGGTTTCAGCACTCGTATGATGGAAACAGCTGCTTGTTAACTTCTGTAGTGAACAGTGTTCCTGGAAACTGTCATGTGTAGCAGGAAGACTCAATGCTTGGATGCATTTGGCATCTCGCTGGAGTGATTTATCATATTTCCAAAAGGATGCGTTTCTGAGGTATTTCTGACCCAGTAATAAGATGCAGGAGATCTTTGCCGCCTGTTACTGTACATCATGACTAATAGTTTTTCTGGTACTTATTTATTTCCTTAGCAGAGGGATATAAGAGCACCCTGTGTGTATCTGAGGGAGGGTTTCTGTGTTATTCTTAGTCAGCCCATGTTGTAATCATGAGATGAAACCTGAATGTCTGGATTCACATCTATAATGTTGAACGTTGACGAGAGACAACTCGCAGTAAAGACAAGTGGAACAATTTGTTTTTGTGTTAAATGCAGCATTACACCCCGAGGCTGCTGCGCTCGCCCATAAGCAGCACACATACTGCAGTATAAGCAGTGTGTTTAGAAGCAGGGGCCCTATAAAACCTGGACTTCCACATGGTAAGCATTTCCATAAGCAGTTAAAAAGACGTCCAACAATGAAGATACATATAAGCACTCAAATGTTGCACACATGCAAGGACAGGATGCAGGAACCATGACACAAAGGGACTTAAAGGTTCATGTCAGTATGTAGTGTCTCTCCTGGGACATGTCTCCATGCTTTAATGTTAAAAAGCTCTTTATTGTCTCATACTGCCTGTGCTGCAGCACCTCTTTTCACCCTCTGTCTGAAACCAGAGCCCAGTCTGCTCTGATTGGTTAGCTGGCCGGCTCTTTTGTAATTGGTCAACCGCTTAGAAGATGTCCTGCCCTTTAGCCTATCACGTACAATGTGCTGGAGTGCTCGCCAATATAAGTGAGTGTTACACAGTGATGTCACTGTGTTACAGAAGTAAACAAAGGAGACTAATGGAGGCGTTTCAGGTAGGGGCAGGGAGGTCTGAGTGTGAGCATAATAGGGCCCCTTTAAGCCTCACCTACATATATACTGGTGGAATCGCTGCAACTGGAACTAAAGAAAAACAAATGTCATGTGGATTTGATGTGTGACTGTATTTTACCTTAACAATGGTATTAACTCTAACCTTACTTTCCCAAATCAGCTTGAAGACTATACATCAGAGAAAAACACAGTTGGTGATGATGAGGATGATGATGATGATGAGGAGGAGGAGGAGGATGAGGAGGAGGAGGAGGAGGAGGAAGAGGAGGAAGAGGAGGAGGAGGAAGAGGAGCAGGATAAGAAAGAGGACAAAGAGGAGGAGGCATCAGGAGATGAAGATGAAGAAGAAGAAGAAGAAAGGTTATTACCTGGTGACCCTGACGAGCAGGTTTCCAGAGCAACGAGAGCCAAGCAGCTGGCTGAGCGTCTGAAGGCCAAGGCCCGGAAAATGCTGCGAGACCTGGGGAGGATCGTAGCCATCAGCCTGCTGGCGCTGGCTGGTAGGATCTAATCACTGGTTCATTTCCATAGCTGGCTGAGGAGACTTCACCTATGCTTAGTGTGGGTTAAGGCCTCTGACAGTACTTAGATTGGCACCATTTGTTCTAATAGACCTACTAAAGAAACTTCACAAAGTTGAGTTGGTGATATCAAAGTTGCATTTGATATCCTCTTTATCAGGTTCATCTTTGTACCCCGTGTCTCTACTCCCTCTGGAAGGACATTTGAGATTTTCAGGCCAAACACTATATAATACACTACAGGAAAGTGGAAAATACCAAAAGCAGAATAGTTCAAGTATTTGTCAGTGGAAATGGGCACTTCCTACAAACGGCTATGTGTATAAGGCAGTTTTTTAATTTGTTAGAAGAAATCTTTCCCAAGATTCCAACCTTTATTACAAACTAGGAAACAAACACACAGGCTATGGCTGTGCTGGATGCAAATATGAAGTTTACATGAGTTTGTATCAGATTAGATTACACTTTACACACAGAGCACAGAGTATAACAAAATGCAGTTTGTCCCCAACCAGAAAGGGTCCTGGCTGTCATTGAACGTCGTTAAAGGAGTTGAATGGACAAAAAAAGCTCAGGTCCAAAAGTTGTTGTCGGCTATGCGATGTATACGCACAGCAGTACCGAGTGAAACAACTTGAAACCAGTATGCAGATAACTGCTAATTCACAGAAACTAGAAAACATCGGGGGTTTTTCTCATTGTCGAGGAAGGCTGCTCCAGAGCCACTATTTCAAGGATGCTACGTCATCGAGTCCCGCCGAAGGACTGTTCCGATGTCCAGGATGCTCGGAATTCTACCGAGGCCGGCGTCCTTCGTTGCGGGACATTTTCGAGGCTGTGTATCCTCCGCGGTTTTAAAATCCCCACAATGCTTTGCGCACGGACCAATTTCCAAAATCTTTGGCGGAAATCGCGCTCCATTTAAGGCGGGGCCTCGCATATGACGCACACCTGCACACCTGTTAGCCTGTTCCACCATTCTTTGTTTTCCGAGGCTAGGAAGGATTCCAGCCTCTGTAGAATTCCAAGAATGCTGGACATTGGAACAGTCCTGCGGCAGCATTCGATGACGTAGTATGCTTGAACATTTCAAGTTCAAATAGTGGCTCTGGGGCAGCCTTTCTCGACATTGAGAAAGACCCCCAGAGTCTTGCATCGTGCACAGGCCGCCATCTTGGATCTGTACTTTGCATTTTGGGAAAGAGGAAATATGCATTTTCCCCAAATTGTTAACTGTTTATTCAAACACGACTAACACATTTCATCTAAAAAAATATGCTATAACTGTCTATAACAGTCAAACACTCAATACTTATGATAAAAGAAGAAATGTCGGTCTGTATTTTATTTGTTATTATAGCGCTTTTTTTCAATGACTCAAAGCGCTTTTAGGAGAATGTGAATTATTAATTATTGTATTGATGTTTCTCTCCTTCCCCCCCCCCAGGCATCACTCTGCCCTCTGCCTTCTCTGCCATCTACTTCCTGCTTTTCATCGGCGTGTGCACGTGGTGGGCGTGCCACCTTCCCATCAGCCACCTGGGTTTCAACGCCCTGTGTGTGATGGTGGGCTTCTTCACTGCGGGTCACATGGTGTGTTTGTACCTGTACCAGAGCCTGCTGGCCCAGGGCATGTTCCCCCCCCACAGCCTGTGGGCCAGGTGAGACTGAGCGCTCACTCTGATAGATGGAGAGAGAGACTGTTAGATATATGCACTGTCCCAAACTAGGATGTTATCTAGGCATTGCACAGGAGTTCAAAATACAAACATATCAACACGAGAAAAGAGTTTTATAAACAGGACAACGTTATGTGACGAGGCCCTCTGTGTCGCGACCTCTGAAGTGAACCAAACAACCGGACTTTGGTCCGCTAAAATAGGTGGTCTCGGAGCGCTTGCTTGCGAACTCTGGAGCGGTTCATCGCTGGTGTGAACGCAGTCCGCACCAAAACATGAAGCGCAGTATTTACGCGTCACAAGAACGCGGATATCTTCAAAATCTTTAGCGAAAGAGTCTTTCAAGACATCCGCGGTTGTTTAGTTAAAGAGTGAAGCAGAATTAAGTGTTGAACAGTGTAAACGTGTAAAGTAAAAATTCTCCGTGAGCTACATAAAGGTAAGAGCACCTGTCGTCGGTGAAAGGCCCCTCCTCTGCAGAACGTCTCTCATTATGTTATAATGCTTTTTAACGGACGTTGTCTGATTATATGATCATATGTGCGGGGGGCCGCTCGTGTCTGTTGATCTCCGGATTAACAGCAGTGCCGATGCTCCATGGCGGAGGCTCCGGTAGAAATTGCCGGGATTTGCGTTTTTACCATGGTTTTTACCCCCGGCCCTTCATGTCTGACCAATGGTTGAACAGCATTTCCGAGCACATGACTTGTGTTTAAAGTTTATAGTCCATTTGAGTGTTGCCCGTGTGAACGCAAACCGAACCTCCTGAACAATGAAACAAACTGTCGTCTGGTGCGCACCAGAGAGCGGACTATTAAGTGATTATGCACCCCAAGAGTTTGGTTACAGGATTATATTTTATTATATGTTTATATTATATATATATATATATAAATATGCAATTCATTTTCGTATGTGCTGCCTTATACAGTAGATCAAGTCCTAGATTATTATATATATTCTCTTGTCATCTCATCCGTGATTTGTCAGATCGGCTACAGGCAGGTAGACCTACAGACTCAAACATGTAGCTCAGTTTTTGTGACTCAGAAGTCACAAAAACAGCTGTTCTTCCTCCAGGTGAAGATATGTTTTGCAGGCATGTTCATGTTGTAGCATGAAGGGATTTCGCCAAAAAAACAATATACTATCAATTCACAATAACCACATAAGAGAACTTGAAGTAACCTCCACATCTCCAAAAACCCTTGGTATGTGCCTCACTACATCTTGTTTTCCTCTGACCTAGAGAGTTCTCTTCTCTCCACCATGTCTCTGTTCTCAGAAACACGCAGCATGCCTCACAGTTAAGTAGACGACACGTTCATTAGGCAGAGGGTTGGAAGCTAATATTCCTAATTAAATCTAAATATCTATAGTGTGCTCGCAATATGACATCTATGTGGGAAGAAAACAGAAGGCGGCTCAGAGATGTGTGAGATAGAGACGAAGAGAAGAAGGCGAATGTGTGTGTCAGAACAGAGTGCTAAGGCTGCACAGAGGCGTGGAATCAAATGATGCACGATGCAGAGACAAAGAAAGTATCAAAATAAAGTGTTTTAATGTAATCAGGTAACAACGCACTGAATACATAAACAAAACAAACACTCAATAAACTGTCTAACCGATACTATCAACAAACGACTTACTTAACCTAACTCTCTATGGACAATCACAACAGCGGAAAACAGGCAGGAAATGTACTTTAGAGACATCAGGGTAGACAAGACTATCACAATAAAACAGGAAGGGAACAGTCTTAGCAGAGCCGTCTACGCACAACACAGAGGAATGTGAGCAGAGATGTTGTTTTCTGCTCAGGTATGCGTGGAATGACTTTCTATAAGCGATCAGCTGATGCCTCGTCCTCACAGCAGCTGAGTCGCAGTAAGAGGAGCGGGCGAGGCATCATTCCTCTGTTCAGTTTCTCTCTCACCTGTCAGCACACGGTGCTCTACCAGGTCTCTGTGTCAGTGTGTCACTGAGTGTGTGTGTGTGTGTGTGTGTGTGTGTGTGTGTGTGTGTGTGTGTGTGTGTGTGTGTGTGTGTGTGTGTGTGTGTGTGTGCGTGTGTGTGTGTGTGTCTGACAGTTTACATTTCTATACTGAAGATTTCTCTGTATGACTCACAGGTATAGTAACACTGTCAAGGTTTCAGCAAGAAGTTAGGGAGGGAGGTCTAACAAGAAGCACGTTTTGAATTAAATAAAGTTGATACAAAACCAGGGGGACCAAGGCAAAACAAAACAACGTAAATAAAGAGAAACTGAAAGATGACAGACCGGAGTGCACGAGGAACAAGAGCGAAACACAGGCTAGGCCTCGGGAAAAACGAAATGATTGATACCCTTGAGTTTCTTGTGTTTGTTTCTTTGTGTTTTGTAGTAGCGTTGTGCAGAAGGTATGTCCGCTGCAGTAAGTGTGTTGATTCTACATGTGGGTTTTTCTAGTAAATAGAAAATGAACATTAACACCATTGCATGTGTCACATTCCTGTGGGATGTGTCTGTGTTCTGTCTTCTTGAGAAGAAAACAGATGGTAGTTACTCAGTCATTGTTCTGCTTGATTGGCAACATTTTCAAACCAGTTTTAAAGCTGCCATGACTTTGCTGGCTTTGTGAAAGTAGATCCGGCCCGGTCTTCTGATTTGAGTTTCCAGACTTGAATTGGCTGCATCTCTGTTATGTGTCAAATCAATAATGACCTTTCACTCGTTGCTCTGTTGGCTTGCAGATTGGCTTCTCGGTCATCTTGTAGATCTGCATTGGGCAGACTTTCACTCTGAAGACTCAGTTTGAATAGCTCCACTTGGCTTACACTTATCTTAACAAACTGACAGTTTAAGAGGTATCATTGTGACTGGGCCATCCCAGACCCACATACATCTGATCACCACAGCAGTAATAAGCATGTGTGCGACATGCCGTTAGCGTTAACTCTATTCTTCATCTCTTTATCTGTGTTCCTGTGCAGACTGTTTGGTCTGAAGGACATCATCATCCCAGGGAACTGCTCCTCCCCCTACGACCTGAACCTCAACGCTGACCATGACTGGCCCGTTTACGTCAACCCAGGAATACTGCTCTTCCTCTATGTCACCGTAGCAACCGTTCTCAAGACAGGATATCATGGGACATCTAACCAGGTCTGAAACTTCTTCTTCATTGGTACTGACTGAAATGTGTCCAGAGCAAAGAGGATCTAAGCAGAGGGGAGGCTGTGGCTGAGGGGGAAACCAGAGGGTCAAATCAGAGGGTCAGAGGTCAGATCACCAGCCACCAGTCACAATGTCAAAGTGTCCTTGGGAAATACAGATAAGATGTGTAGGCCTGGCCAGCGGTATTGAAGTGTCGCTTTGGAAAAACTTTAATTAAATGCCATGTACTGTAATGCAATGTGCAATAACAAAAACAAGTAGGAATGAAATGTATGGATGCATTCGTAGCCCCTACATGTTTACTCTGTGGTTTGTTAATAATAATAATAATTATAATAATAATACATTTAATTTCAAAGTGCTTTTTCAGGTGCTCAAAGATGCTTTACAGTGGTGATAAAACGAGATAAAATAGAATAAAAAATATTAAAACAGCAATACAACATAATTCACAAATTAAAAGCCAGTCTGAAGAGGTGTGTTTTGGTCAGTCTTTTGAAAGTGGGGGGGGGGTCGGTGCAGTCTCTGATGTGTTGTGGAAGGGAGTTCCAGAGGGTGGGGGCAGTGACGGAGAAGGCTCTGTCCCCCCAGGTTCGGAGCTTGGTTCGTGTGGGGATAGAGAGGAGGTTCGCTTCTGATGAGCGAAGGCTGCGGGAGGCGTTGTAGTGGTGGATCAGGTCGGTGAGGTAGGGGGGGGGCCTGGTTATTGAGAACTTTGTGTGTTAGCAGAATCATTTTGAAGTGTATTAGTTGACGGACAGGGAGCCAGTGCAGGTTTTGAAGGACAGGGGTGATGTGGTCTTTGTTGCGTTATTTCAAATCTGCGTCAGAACTAGAAAACGTAATCTGTAGTTCTTCGATCACAGTTCCTGATTTAAATGAAATCCTTGCCAATTGTCAACTATTTCAGTAAATGTAAATATGCTGCATGTGTTTGGCCAACATTGCTAATGACTGAGGACTGTTCCAAGTAGGGGTGGAAAAAAGGACTGCCTTGGTCTTGGCACCATTAATATTAATATGAACTAAAATGATGTAGTATTGTTAATCGTTTTTTACACCTATTGGACAATCCCCACACCCAGCTACTAGTGTGCACATACAGTCTGTCATTAGCGGTTTGCTATTTAGCTTCCAATGATACACATGAGAGCAGGAGTTCAGAGACATACACGTATTTCAATTGAACAGATGTGCATTTACAGTGATAGCTGCCGTGTCTATGATGACTGCAAGAAATCAACACATTGTTCTCTTTGTGTTTTATTATGAGATGCTGTTGTTGTGTTCTGCAGGTGAAGGAGGAGCAGCAACAGGAGAAAACAGAAGAGGAGGGGATGGTGGAGTTGAGGTCCTGGAATCAACCCAAAGATAACTATGAAGATGACACACAGGTAAATATTAATTTCTCTATGTCTCATTTAGTATGGAGGCGTGTGGTGCAGTGAGTTGTGCGTTGGTGTTTGGATCTGGATCTGGATTAATACTGAGCAGAACCCAGAGGTATCACGCTCAGTGGGGGATGGATGATCCCCGCTAAATGTCTCTTAAAATTTGCCGGAAGCACTCCACGGTTTCTGCGATGACAGCTTCTTCTGGTAGCAAGTTCCACTCTCTGATTGTTCTCGGAAAGAAGGAGTATTTAAGAGTGTCACTAGTTGCGAAAATTTGCTCGAAGTTCAAAGAGTTGGCTTTGCGGGTGGCACTTCTTCTAACTGGCTCTAGGTACATTGATGCATCAATGGCTGAGATGTTATGGACAATCTTGAAGAAGAGAACCAAACGAGCCAATCGCCGCCTTTCACTTAATTCCACCCAGTTCAACCGCTTGAGCATTTCTGTGACACTGCTGTCCCATTCATAATCTCCAAAAATGAATCTTGCACCTCTTCTTTGTACTCAATCAATCAATCAATCAATCAATCAATGTTTATTTATATAGCCCAATATCACAAATGTTACATTTGTCTCAGTGGTCTTCACAGTGTGTACAGAATATCAGTATGACAATACGACACCCTCTGTCCTTAGACCCTCTGTCCTTAGACCCTCTGTCCTTAGACCCTCACATCGTACAAGGAAAAACTTCCAAAGAAAACCCAGTTTAAAGGGAAAAATGGGAGAAACCTCAGGGAGAGCAACAGAGGAGGGATCCCTCTCCCAGGACGGACAGACGTGCAATAGATGCCGTGTGTAAATTGAAAAGATAATACATTTGCAACATAGGTAGTACTGATTCCAGGGCTTCACTGTCTTTATTAGTGTAGGGGTCCCAGACCGAGCTGGCGTACTCTAGTTTAGAACGTACTAGGGCCACAAAAGCTGTCTCCTTCAGTTTCTGGGGACAGCGTCGCAGGTTCCGGCGTAGGAAGCCGAGTGAACGGTTTGCCTGTGTTACAATTTGTCCAATGTGTTGGACATATTTCAAGTTGTTATGGATTTCTACCCCAAGATAAGGCTGGTGGGTCACTGCTTTTAACACCTGGCCACATAGAGTATAGTTTTTAATGTGCGGGTTAGTTGATCTGCTTGTTCGTAGGATGTAGCACTTACTAGTATTAAAGCACATTCCCCAAGTGTTAGCCCATTCCTGAAGTCTAGTCAGGTCACCCTGTAGGTCTTCTTGGTCACTTCCATTTTTAATAGGCCTGTAGAGCAGGCAGTCATCCGCGAATAACTGCACTATAGATGCTACATGTGACGGCAGGTCATTAATGTAGCATAAGAAAAGCAATGGACCCAGCACAGTGCCTTGTGGGATACCAGAGTCAACGTGAACTGTACTTGATGTCACCCCTTCTACGACTACTTGTTGGCTTCTTTGCATGAGAAAGGTTGTGGTCCAATCAAGTATTGGGCCAGTCATACCCATGTGGGCCAGCTTTAGCAGCAGGCGCTGATGTGGAACCGTGTCGAAAGCCTTTGAGAAGTCAAGGATTGCCACATCGACTTGATATTTCTGGTCATGATATTTTGCCAGGTCGTGCATTGTGACTAGGAGTTGAGTTTCACACGAATGGTTTTGTCGAAATCCATGCTGGAACGGGGTGAGGACATTATGCCTTTCCAGGTGATTCAACAGGTGTTTGCAAATGATGTGTTCCAGGAGTTTACAACATACTACTGTCAGGGAAACTGGTCTGTAATTTGCGGCGGTGTGCCGGTCCCCTTTCTTGAATATAGGCGTAACGTTTGCCTGCAGCCAGTCATCGGGTAGATTTCCTGTTTGCAGTGATTGCGTGAATACGCATTTGAGCAGTGGGCCTATTTGGGGGGCCAGCATTTTGAGTATACGATTGGGGTAGACCATCTGGGCCGCTAGCCTTGTTGATCTTAATATTTGCCAGTAGTTTGGTCAATCCTTCAGTCGTGATGATCAGGTCTTCTATCTGCGGGCTGGATCTCCTGATATAGAGGGCTGGCGACCATCATCCTTAGTAAATGACATCCTCGTGGATTCATCTTCTCATTACAGACACATGCATTTCCTAACATTCGGTCGATATGCTGTAAATGTATTATCTCTTCGATTTACACACGGCATCTATTGCACGTCTGTCCATCCTGGGAGAGGGATCCCTCCTCTGTTGCTCTCCCTGAGGTTTCTCCCATGTTCCCTTTAAACTGGGGGTTTTCTCTGGAAGTTTTTCCTTGTACGATGTGAGGGTCTAAGGACAGAGGGTCTAAGGACAGAGGGTCTAAGGATAGAGGGTGTCGTTTTTCTCATACTGATATTCTGAACAATCTGTGCTGTTGTATTTGCTGTAAAGTGTCTCTCCTGTAGGCTATTTTTATTATATGTACAGCACTTTGGCTCGACCAAGAATTGTTTATAAATGTGCTATATAAATAAAACTTGATTTGATTTGATAAATACAGATTTAAATTGTTTGTTGATGAGTTCAGCCTTGTCTTTGCTGCTACTGTAGAGGTCTTCACCCTCTCTATAAGGGGAGACTCCAATGTTGTCCGCTCCACACTCTTTGACATATTTCCAGAATAGTCTGGTATTGTTTTCAGCAAGACTCTGGGTGAGTGTGTTTTCGATATAGTCCCAGTGTGCACTGCGAAGGTTATTTTTAACATGGTTGCGGAAGTTTTCCCAATCACGAGTTTTGCCTGATCGCTTGGCTTTGTTGTATAACTTCTTTATATTTTTTATTTGGCGTTTCATGCAGTGAGTGAGCCAGGGCAGGTTGTGCCGTGTGGTAGTGAACTTGATCGGGGATCAGGGGGTCACAGGTTCAAACCCCACTGCAGTCAGCATGTCGTTGTGTCCCTGGGCAAGACACTTCCCCCCAAGTTGCTCCTGTGGGGATTGTCCACAGTATTGAGTATGTAAGTCGCTTTGGATAAAAGCGTCTAACAAGTGACATTTAGTAATCCATTAGACCGTTTAAAGAGACTGCAATGGAGGTTTAAAAAATGCCTCATATCCATCATGAGTTATATCAAGTTGGATTAAATAACGATCTTAAGAAAACTGTCACATGTCCACCATATTGACCAGTTGTGAATATTAAAGTATTATTTGTGTGCTCTTTGTTGCAGCTCATGCTCCTGTCGACGGGCTCAGAGAGCAGCAGAGGAGGAACCCTGGCTGAGGAGAGTCCTGCCGATCTGGGTATCAATGCTTTCATCTGAACTATCAGGGGTTTTGTTTAGAATGTACTGTTTGTAAGGATGATAAATGAATTATAAATAATGTTGAGGAATCTTGAAATAAAAAGCAGAAATCAAATCTGAGCTGACAGAAAATGCTCCGTTTTAGTTTAATACACACAGTTAAACTCTCACACACTATTGAATGAACATATAGGGTCACCTACTGAATTAGAAACAGAACAAATGAACCAAAGAAAACCATAAACAGATGCAGGCAGTATGCGTATAGATTCACACTTAAAGTGTTATCCTACAGAACAGTACATCTCACAGAGAAGAGAGAACATCTGATCCTTTACAACAGACCATGTATGCTCTCATTAGTTTTCTAGTAACATTGTAATCCTGCTAGCAATCCACAATTGTCTTTAGAAATGTTACAGTAATCTGATAACGTCTTTCTATGTCTCTTTTTTATGCAACTGCAAAGGAATACAGGTAACTACTTTTGCATCCTGTTCACGTAATCCTTGTCCATGTAATCAGTTACCAAGCTTGGTGGTGATGTCATCAGGTTACCAGATCTAAGCTATTAAAAGTTTAAGTATCTGATCAAAAAGGGCCAGCTGTAATTCACTGAGATGTTCTTTAAAGTTCTCACATATGATCATAAACAGTTGATCATATGTCTTGTTGACCCTCCCCAGTTGGTTGTTCTTGTTATGATCTGCATTCTGACATGATTGTTTCTTTGGCAGGTGTTAGTGCCCCCCCCAGTGGCCCCGAGCAGACTGAAAGCCCTTTCTTCCTGCTGGGGAAGGTGGTCATGCAGCAGAGCTATGTCTGTGCTCTTATAGCCATGATGGTAAATATTCAACATGATTGTATACATGTATACATTTACATAAGACCAGTGCTATCACTCAATGAACACACTGAGGTTCTACAAGCTTTCGTGAGCCTATAGCAATATGGATGTCACATATTGATGAGTTGTGTCCATGCTGTGCAGGTGTGGAGCATCACGTACCACAGCTGGCTGACCTTCGTGCTGCTGCTATGGGCCTGCCTCATCTGGATGCTGCGCGCCAGGTGACTATTCAAGACTTTGATGAACAACTTGATTATCTTTAAACGTTATAATAACTGTTGAAGCGACTGAGAGGCTGAGGTCAGGCCTGGTTGCCTCTGTCTGACGCAGGATCACAAACTAATGCTGAGATCCAGAAATGCAGAAATGCAATAAAATCTTAATTTGATTGAAAATGATCAACTTGTTATAACTCTGAATAATCCAGCTATGAAAGGGTTGCAGTCAACCAAACACACTCTGTAAATGCATTCATTGATTCCAACAGATTCAACACACGTCTGACACGATCACAACATTTAAATCCCACCCCACAGTGTAAACCCTTCTTTATGTTTCTTTTGTTATTGTTGCCCCATTGTTGTTGTCATGTTTTGCTTCTTTTATTGGGTCCAGGAATTCTGTTATGCATTGTTAGGTGTCCTTGGCTGTCCTGAAAGGCGCCACTAAATAAAATGTATTATTTATTATTATGAACAGATATTATAAACTAAACAATGCATATCTTAAAGGTGGGGTAGGTAAGTTTCAGAAACCGGCTCGAGTGCACTAACATTTGAAAGTACACAGCCGAAAAGAATCCGCCCCTTCCTTCAGACTTCCTCACAGAGCTCCTCCTCCAACACACATGAACGCGCACATGACGTCAGCAGACTGGTGAAAGTGGCCGCCTGTTGCTGGCGAGTCATTGAAGTACTGCTGCGGACGGCACGCCCAATGAGGGCACGAGATACATTTGTGCGTGCACGAGATGGAAGGCTGACAGACAGGGCGGCAATCCAATCCGTTTAAACGGATTTTTACAGTACTACGGCTTCCACAGATGACGTTTTTTTATGGATTTTTTGTCAAATCACTTCAGATATTCATTGCTATCGGGATGTTAAGAGCATTCCATGGAATATAACAACAAGTGTATCTCGAGCCGGTTTCTGAAACTTATAGGGATGTAACGATACCAAAAACTCACGGTACGATAATATCGCGATAACAAGTCCACGACTCCACGGTACGGTATTTATCGCGATATTGAACAATAAAAAAAAATGTACTCGGAAAATGTTTCTTTATTACATAATAAATCTGATGTGTACAGCATTTTAGTAGGATAGTATTTTAAAGTGTCAAAAAACAAAGTGACAGTAACAGACTGGAACAAGAAAACCTATGAAGGTAGATATGGTGCAAAATGCGAGAGCGCGTAAAACCTGATGTGAGTACTTGCAGAAAAAAATCTGAGCTTGTGTGCATACATTTACACTTGTATAACATATCCACGTAACTGTGAACCAAATACAAGTGTACATTTGATTCACAGTTAGGTAGATATTTTATACAAGTGTACATTTGATTCACAGTTACGTGGATATTTTATACAAGTGTACATTTGATTCACAGTTAGGTAGATATTTTATACAAGTGTACATTTGATTCACAGTTACGTGGATATTTTATACAAGTGTACATTTGATTCACAGTTACGTAGATATTGTATACAAGTGTAAATGTATGCACACAAACTCAGATTTTTTTTCTGCAAGTGCTCACATCAGGTTTTACACGCTCTCGCATTTTGCACCATATCTACCTTCATAAAAACCAGTGTTTTTGTAGTACTAACATTTTATTTTTGCCACTGAATCAAAGGACATTTAATAATCAGACCCTGCAATAAAATAAATCAAGTTTCACTTTAGTTTTTCAAGTAACTCAACTCAAACTCACTAGTCACTCACTCAGCATCATCAGACAGGTTTTTAGGAATATGAGAATGTCCACATTTCCAGTATTTATAAGCTGGGATGTTTGGGCATTTACAATATCCCCTGCTCTGGAAAGAACTCTCTCGCTTGATACTGTTGTTATCAATGACGGAAAAATCTGAAAGCAGTCTGTCATTTTGACAGATTAGAAGAAACTGGGAGCAGCGCCAACGTTTCCCCGCAGCGAGGCTCTGGTGTTATGCCTTGTTATGCATGCCCTCCAAAAGGAAATGATATAGTTTCCAAACCGTGCTTTGCCGTACAGATCAACACATGTCTCGGAGGTTTTGCTTTACGCTGTGTGTGCTCCCGCGAGGTGCATGTACACACGGCATAACACCGCCCCCCCCCATTGACAGTTCACGAGCGTGCTCTCTCGTGAACTGTTCAGACCCGAAGGGTAATAAGGGATTATGACGGACATTTTACGAACCTGTCCGCCAAAATGACGAAAGTCTAACGCCACCTCAGTGGGACAGAGAGATATGCTTTGGCCATGGGTGCCAGCAGTGGGTCAAACTGTGCATTGTGTCTCCACCACTGCAAAAACAATACAGTTTTTGCCAAGAAGGTGAGGCTTATTGACAGAGATATAAATATACTGTTGGTACTTGTCAATGTCTCTAGGTGTGTAAATGTAGCACTGTAAATACGATGTCCTTTTGTGCCATGTTGGACAGGTCTCTCTTGAAAAATAGATTGATGATCTCAATGGGACCACCTGGTTAAATAAAGATTTATTAATAAAAAAAAAGATCGCAGTAGATTTCGTCAGTCTCACGACGGTAATGGAACGTTTATTTCCCGCGATACCGCGATATTCGGTATATCGTTACATCCCTACAAACGTACCTACCCCACCTTTAAATGGTATAGTTTCCTAGTTGTGTAGATCTCACCGGCTACATTGTGACTGAGCCCCCTCTCACATGTTGTATTCACTGAGCTGTGTGTCTGCAGGCGCCATGCGGCCACCCTCTGCTCCCCCTTCATCCTGCTGTACGGCCTGGCTCTGTGCTGCCTGCAGTACGTCTGGGCCATGGAGCTGCAGCCGGAGCTGCCCACCACTGTGGGCACCATGAGCCTCCGCCAGCTGGGGCTGGACCGAGCCCAGTACCCCTGTCTGAGGCTGGGAGCCATGGTAAGAGGAGAGGAGGGATTGGTCACTGACTTGATGGTGATGAAGTATAAAGTTGTGACTTTTTATGAGATTATGTATGATATTTGTATCACTGACTGACAGTAAAGTACGGAGGCCGACAGGTGCAAACATGCTACAACAGCACAAAAGACTCCAATCCGGAGAAATGCGCTGCAGCTGCAAAACGATGCAAATATAAAAATACAAATGTACTGAAACACATGGAAATAAAGAAACATCTTCACCAACTTGACAACGCATGCGCATCGTTTTAATAACGCTGCATAAATGAAACGTTTTTTTCTCCTGCAGCATTTAATTTATGCAGCGCTTTAATTAAACGTTGCACATTTGTTGTAAAGTTGGTCAAGAGGTTTCTTCATGTTCATGTCTGTTGGTACAAATGTGTTTTTATATTTGCACAGTTTTTGAAGTGTTTCTCATAATGTAAGTGCTTTGGGCCGTTGCAGCGTGTTTGCCCTGTGGGCCTAGGGCTGTGCATCTTCACTGGTCTCACGATTCGATTACGATTATCCTGTCAACGATTCGATTCAATTCAATATCCCGATGCATCACGATGCATCACGATTCATACCAATGCGTTGCATCCTCAATTTTCTATATTACTGCACATGGCTTATTTTTCATCAATGCATACATGCAGTAAATACATATGAACTCTCTTTTTATTATTTAGAAAGTGCTTCAGAAATCAATAACATCTTGACATTAATTTATAAACCAAAATAAATTAATTGTATAGCCTCCCTATATCTGTGTGTGAAATTTTTCCATCCTCAAAAACAAAAAAATAATGCTTCTGCAGTCTAGCGGCAGCTTCTAGCAACAGTCTTCTGTTAAGAAAGGACACTGAATGTCCTGAATGAGGCATCACACACAGGACTTGAGTCTGAACACAGCAGGCAACAGGAGTATTTACAACAGCATATAACAACTAGAATACTGCATGTGGGTGCACACTCACATTCTCTGTCTTACTGTTACATAAATCCCATGAATGTATGAGATTAAGTTAGCTTCATTATACCTCAGTGATTAAGTGAATAATAAAGTTTCTATCGGGTCACTATCAGCATGTCACTCATTATTTTCAGGGAGGGGGCGGGGCTTGGAGGAACAGAGGAGACGGTGATCGCGGAAGCTTTTTTCCTCCTGCCTTCACAAACTTTACACACGTATATATCGTCTGAAAATTGCTAGAGGGCATTCATACTCTGCAACAGTGGCGGCCGGCCCATAGGGGCGCTAGGGGCGCTGCCCCACCTCTTGTCACATACAAAAAAATATATATATTTAAAATATATATATTTAAAAAAAATATATATTTTATATTTTAATTGTTAATGAACAAGGTAAATATCATACAATTGGTATCACACAAATGTATAATCTACAATACAATCTCATTGTATTGTGTTAGGATGTCTAAAGTTACTGATAAGTCACCTGTTTCCTGCCTGGCCTTGCCCATGGCATTAGTTTATCATTACCGGGCAGAGCCCCCGAGCCAAACAGCAGCAACGAGCACATTGCAAAAGTCTCAATAGTAAACTGTGCCGCCGAAACATAATTTCAGCCAATCAGCGCTCACGTTGACGTGAGTTGTTTTTTAGACTCGTGAGTGACCAAGGTGACGCAGTATTTGGATGAGAACGGTGTGCAGGTGGGGTCACCGGACCTCGGTCCGCACCCAATTCCGTGCAAGAGCTACTCTCCAATCCTTTTGAAAGGAGAAGTTTGGGAGATAAATTGATACTTAAAGACCTTGGACCGGACCAACCCGATTTGTATATATCACAGCAAGCTCGTGAAAAAGACAAAACGTATCAACAAGGCTTCTCACATGGCTAGCTGGATGCAAACAGGTAAATGCTATCTTTTGTTTCCCATGGTTGCTCTTCAAACAACCGGGGACAGATATGATCTGTTCAGAAACTAGACAAAAGTTAAACAAGTACAAACCACAGACTGTCTGTGTCATGGAGAATACAGTCACTGGTTTATTTATGTCTGTAGGCCGTTGTTGTGAGTGTGTACGGTCGGAGCATATAGGCTGTTGCTCCATTCAGGGAACAAGCATTCTAAAAGGTTTTTCGCCTGCCGTCTGTCTGCAGACTTGTCAAAGCATTAATTCATGGTTTTTACTAACCGGTATCAGTATGTTGTTACGTCGGCATCATTTAGAAACGTGTATTACAATCTAATCACGGTAAAATATGTTCATGTTGTTGTAGCTCCCGAGCCAGCGCGTCTTGTTTGAATGATGCGAGTAAACACAGCTGGCAGCTGCGGTGAAACTCGAGCGACTAGAGCAATGCGATAGGAGCATTTAGAGCGAAGCGAATATTCGCATCGCGTCCGGTCTGAACGCAGCATTAAAGCGAGCTCTCCTTCGTCACACATGTTGCCACTTGTTTGTACCATTTTCAGGCGATTTGTAATCTGTTTTAGAAAAACAATGGGTTTTTTTGGATTTCAAGAAGCATATAGAACAAACAATGGATGTATTTTATGAATATTTATATATGCTGAAAGTAGATTTAGATGTGTTAGGGGTTAGATAGAGCTAACAAATGCATCCGATGAAGTCTGTTGATGATCAGAGGCTGTTGTTGGGGCAGCATAAATGTTTTTTTGTTTTGTAGGCAGACCATGCAGGCCTCGGAGAGTTAAACTTGGGCCTGCGACCATAGTTTTACTGTTTGTTTTGAAAATCCACAGCGGAGGTTTGTGTCGTACTATGCGGTGTATTTTGCATTTCTCTCAGTAGCCAACGATCTGTGAGTCTGTTGGACATAAACTCCGTAATAAATGCAGTCTACATTTCATAAGAGGTGTAAAACCTGAGAGCATTTTAAATCGCATTTGAACTAAATGCTTATATAATCTGTGGTTGTTTTTGTATTGTTGATTTAATCTGTGAACGAGGCGATATAGAGAAGGTTAAGCTGTAATTAGTAGGCTTTAATTTGTTATATACTGTTGGAGTGGTAAGCAGGCCTATAGTTTTTGGATATTTGTGCGGTCAGGTGGTCCATGAGTGTTTTTTATTGGTTAATTGGTCCTTGGTATGAAAAAGTTTGAGAAACACTGCGCTAGTGGATTGTCAAAGGGGGAGCCTCATTGCGGGGAAATTATACACATGGCTAGTCCGCCCCCGAAAAAATGTCTATGAACACGTTATTATTATTAATAATAAAAAAAAATGAAATTGATAAAAAAAAATTATTTTGTTAATTTTCAATTTTTATTTTGTTATCATCTCGCGACCCCCACTCAGGGTCTAGCGACCCCCCGGGGGGAACCCCACTTTGGGAACCCCTGCCTTAGAGCACTGTGTGATGAGATAATTAGCTCTAAAGCTGAACATTTGACATCCAATTTTTTTCATCCTGGTCTTTCCAGTGATTGGTTAAAATTGCATGCTGGGAAGTTCCTCTTTCTATTCATCCAAAATGGCTGGCATACCAAAAACAACATTTTATAGAAGCAGGAGGTGAAGTCAAATATTGTTGAATAATTGTATTTTTAACATGAAAATCCTATATGTTCTTGTTTATTAACATGTGAGGAACTATATAATTTGTTCTGAAAGCAATTAAATAATTCAAGTTTTCAAATAACAGCCCTTTTATAAATGTCCATTCTAGTGGACGTCAGGACCGTCTTTATGGACTTAATGACTCAATGTTGTTGCAGGAGACGGAACTGAAGCAGACATTTTCTGTACCAGATAGTTCAGGTAGATTAAGATTTGGAGCTCTCAGATGATGAGAGAGATGAGAATTTCACACCTGGGATAGAAGAGGGTCAAGAAGAAGGGGGGCAAAGATGCAGGAGGCTCCATGAGCGCACAGATAGATACATAGAGACAGATAGGGACGAGCTGGAAAGACATGGCCCCCTGTGGGCCAAGAGCAGCACGTATTGTCTTATTGTTGTTTTTATTTTAAGTGGAGCCATGAAAAATGAGGAATGCAAGCTTTATTTCTATGAGCAGGTCAAATGGAGACCACATCTATAAAACTAGTCAAGATGACCCTACAGCCCGTGCAGACTGGAGTCAATGAGGTACTTTTCCCACTACATTGAATACAAAGTCTTTGAAGATCTGGAATGATTCACCAAAAACCAAACTAGTTTTTAGTGACCAAATAAACAGCAATGTTCAGATCAATTACTTATTTATGTTTTAAATAAAGGTGAATGTATTCTTGTATTAATATCATTCTATAACCATAATACGTTACATAGTCTATCTGTTAATTTTGGCTGTCTTTTCAAACTAAAATGGTCCCGACGTCCTCTACAGTGGACATACTGTAACATTTAAAAATTAAATTAAATTAAAAAAGTCTCAATTGCAAGATGTTCTTTTAACCCGAAATAGGTAGGAAATAAAAATTATTAATATTAATAATTTTTCCTCGGTTCCCAGGAGGTTAAACTGGAAGAGTAGGAAAAATAGTGAAGAAGCTTAATATTTAAAAGAAAAGGTTTACAAAAGGTATAAACAACAAAATGTATAGCCTCAATGTCTGGATATAGCTGAATAATTTAATAGTTGAATGGTTTATAGCTGAAAGTAGGCTGATGGAGTTAAATATTAAATGTATGTAGTAGTGAATGGATGTGTATTAAGAAGAGAAAAGAAAGAAAAAACACTTTGAAAAGCAGCAGGTCTCCCTTGAAAAAGAGATCTATGATCTCAATGGGACCAATCTGGTTAAATAAAGGTTTGAAATGAAATGAAATGAGCAGAATATTTTAACTGCAAACTTTTGAACTAAAACCAAACGTCACCAATAATGTATAAAATATGTGGAACGTGTTAAAGTCAGTATGAAGTCTCCATCAGACAGAAAATAATAGGCTGAGACAGTCTTTAAACTCCAGCCTGTGTGTTTATGTTTTGAGGTGACAACGTTATCAAACGTGTGTGTAAGCCCAGAGATCAAAGGTTACCATGGTGACAACATTATCAAACACCTGTGTACGTGAGCCCTGAGATCAAAGGTTTCCATGGAGATGTACTGTGAAAGGAGAGCCTTTCCATTGTTCTGAATGAGAAACAATGAGAAAAAAAATGTCAACGCATGGAGGATGTCAGGACCGTGAGGAGCGTCAGAGTCTGCTTTTTGTGCACTTTCGGGTCAATAATGTGGCCTTTTTGGCAGATGTACTAAAGGTGTGCAGCTGCTGCTCTGAGGAAAGATCAGGCTGAATTTACAATGGGCCTTAATGGAGACATGTTGAACGTTTTTGTCTCTTCATGCCCTCAACAGGCATTTTGTTGAATTATTTTGCTTACTTTTTTTTATTTTCCAACCTAGGAGAGATTTTCCTATGTTTTTCATGAAAACTTCTGTCTCAGGAGTGTAGGGTTTGGGATTTATGGCAGGTATAAAAGAAATGTTTAAGGCGAATTTCAGACTCTCCTCCACTCTGTTTTGAGATCAAAGCACTCTAGACCAGGGGTCTCCAACCTTTTTCTAACCGGGAGCTACTTTTGAAAAAAGAAAGTGGCTAAGAGCTACTGTTATTTCATATAGATTTCAGTGCACATATCACATTCGTGACTCCAGAGCAGAAACATTAACATTCACATGAATACACTTTACTTTCTCATGAAAAGAAAAAAAGACAAATAATCACCACGCAATACTGAGTTCTGCTTTAACATCAATAACTACAGTAAACCGTTTTACAGATAAGAGTGCAAAGTTCCTAATTGTAATAATAACATTTCTAGCTCTATAGTTTAAATTATTTCAAGCATTTCACAAATGAGTTTCACATGTAAAGGGGGAATAGGGCTTGTGCTTTTCTCAACTTGCATCAAGCAAACATATGTCTTCAAACATTCAGTCTGTCACTGCATTGTTGTCTTTCTCCTGACTCAGCTAATGTGACACCTGGCACTGCATAGCATCCTCCAGAGCACTGTACTGGGGAGTGTGTCCTGACACATTCACTCTGATTGAGTCATTGAGGTGTTCATCAGTAAGTCTTGTCCTGAATTTGGATTTGATAAAGTTCATATCAGAGAATGCTGATTCGATATGTTGACCCAAATAAGCAGGACCGTGTCAGTGCAGCAGTTTGAATGTTTTTGAATGTCTCTGGGTCCAATAGGGGAATGGCACAGTCCAATTAGCCAGGCACCTATATATTGGCAGGTGGTGTTCATCAGCTCAGCCTTTTGCCCGGAGCAAGGTGAGTTTCAAGACACTGACAATAGGATTAACACAACACAATTAACGCCTTTAAATAAGATATATTATATTATTATTATTAATTAGGCTCCTATACATGATCAGTAAATATTCTCCAAAATGAAAGTTATGCACAGGTCGGTTACCCCCAAGATATTGGTTGAATACTTAGTGTTCTCTATGATAATGTACTGCTCTGAACAGCTGAGTGCAGGGAGGGTTCATTTTAATGTTAGGGTGGGCTTTCTCCACTTTTCAGAAACACAGTGAAGTGGATTCTTGCTCTCCGTGTGTTTTCCGTGTGTTTCCATCCCTCTCTCTTTTTCTTTGGCTCCCCCCAGCTCCTGTTTACTTTAACCTTCTGGCTGCTGGTGCGTCAGTCAGTGAAGGAAAACTTCAGCAGGAAGAGGAAAATGACCACGCCACTTCAGGAGGTCACTACAGGAGGTCAGACATCTATAAATCACACACACACACACACACACACACACACACACACACACACACACACACACACACACACACACCATGTATACATCACTTCAGGGGACATTACATTGACTTACATGCATTTCCTGGAGACTTATCCTAACCTTAACCATAACCAACACACGCCTAACCCTAACCCTTAACCTAATCCTAAACCTTACCAAGTCTTCACCCTAAAATTAATTCCCCTCATGAGAACCTCCATGTTGTCCCCATAAGGGAGGCGAGTCCCCACACGTGACTGTGTAAACAGATTTAGGTCCCCACAAGTATAATAATGCTAGGCCACACACACACACACACACGCACGCACGCACGCACACACACACACACACACACACACACACACACACACACACTCTTGCTGGAGGCCTGCTCCATCATGATTTAGGCTTTAAATACACTTTATGCTGATTGTAACTTATGGAAGGGGTGAGGCATGGCCCCTAACACCGATATCAAGCCCCCCTCCCCCCCCCCACCGTATACACACAAGCCCCCCCACCCATAACAAGGGGTGGTCTTTACAATGATAAGAAGCTGTGACTGCAATGAAAATCAAACAGCATTACATCAATAGCAAAATACAGAGGACCAAATAGTGTATATGTACAACTCTGTTTTATAGACTGTAGACTTGTGTTAGTGCCACCATCACCATAAACCAGTTAGCTTTGTACAAATACACAAACTTTCTACACATGAAGAAATATGTTTCCAGTCTGCAGAGACATGTTTGTGAATCCGTGTTTACTGTCACTCTCCCCAGTGGTAGAAATAATAAAGTTTATTAACCAAGTCAAGTTTAATCTGAGTATTTTAATTTTATGCTTTTATTTTATTTATCTGACAGCTTAAGTTACTAGTTACACATTCAGTTTACTAACTAAAATAAAATATTATATATATGAACTAATATATAAACATTATCAAATAGTTATAGGTTAAAATATAAACTTGTAAATATATGATTCTGAAATGGGCGATAACATATAAGTAATGCCAGTTATTTTGTGTTTACTTAAAGAGCCTGTGACACGAGTTTCCCCCATCATCCAAACCCATCAATTTGAGTAAATATTGCCCTTGAAAACCGTTACGGATAACCATTAATCTGCCCTTCAATGTTGACCATTTTCTGGATCTTCTCGCGGATTCTTCAAGTCCCGCCAAATGATGTGTGACGTCATTGCGGGCACAGCGCTCCAGCTCCATTTGGCCTTCCCGTTCACATTTTTTTCAAGGGCACAAAGGCCACATGACAGGGCACAAAGGCCGTTTGGTTAAATTACGCTGGTTTTACCTTTCAGATTAATACCGTGACATTCTCAATCACCAAGAAACATTAATGATGTATTAAGCAGGAGTTACAGAATACAGAATACATGCTCTAAAATGTCATTTGTAACATATTCCGTTACATTACTCCATCTAATTACCGTATTCTAAATACTTGGATTACATCAGCGCTGTTTTACATTTGATCAAGTGTGAATCAAGCTGCTATTTCAGAGTTTGAATCACCCACATGATGCCAGCAAAAACCCACAACTTAACTATAGGATAAACTGAAACATTATGCATCATCTCACAGAAATGTCAGAATTTTAGTTCAAAAAGCCCAGAAAATCATATGAGAAGGATTCCAAAAGTAACCCCTACAATTCCTTCAAAGAGAGACGTATCCTCCTAACTAGTGATGATCGCTCACCAGCTATCGCTAGTCAATCAACATGACGGAAAAGTGTAGCACTAACGTCAACGACAGTCGTTTTACAAATGGCTGAATGAATAGCAATAATGTTTCTTAAACGTATATGTTAAGTTCAGCCATAAACCACATAAGTCAGTCATGTATTATATCAAAACCGCTTAGCAAGGAAAATACTAGATTCAAAGGTGACAGCTATCTGCTAGCTTGTAGAAGCAACACTAGATGTAGACCCCTTGAAGGGAAGACGTTAGAGCTATCCAAACTAGCTAGCTAGCTATCGCTAGTTTTCATGACAAAATGTACTAACGAGTCGACTTTAAATAGGCTAATACAATGGTAATTACCTATCAATAGTACTTTCTATAAACACGTAAAAGTCCTTTCAAATACTACCACATCATATCAAAACAGCTTGGTCCGCTTGCTTACCTGTGCTTCTCTTGCTCCCGCGGCTGAGGAGGAGGCTGTCGGGCACCTACAGGCATGTCTGACAGAACAATCACAGCAGAGCAATCGCTCTGATCCACAGGCACGGACTGTACTACTGCGCGCACTAGTCTAACTTCACTGGCGTTATTTACACTGGCATTTTTGACAGGGGCACAAAGGCCACTTTGGCCGTGAATTGCATTTTTTTTCACAGGGCATCAAGGGCATCACGGCCACGACGGCCATGGCCGTCGTGAAATTCCCACCCTGCTTGGGATTCTCGACCGGCCCACTTCGGTACCACTAGTAAATTGTCAACGGGGGGGAGTGGGGATGTCAGGGGCGGCAGGTGCTGTAGATAGTAAATGTAAATATTTGTGTCACTGCATCCTGGTAAAATACAAATCTAATGTATAATGTCTGTGTCTTTGACATTAGCGCTGCTAGCCACCTGTGCCCTGTGCTACGAAGCCAGTTCAACAGACCCTGGATATGTTTGAGTAGCAAACAAACGAGATCTCGCTAAGCGGTCCTACGACGCTGGTTATCAACTCGGTAAATCAAGCCAGGGTTTCTCTCTCCAGCTGAGAGCGCGTTCACGTCTAAGACACGCGTGGATCTGACTTTAATTACATTTGTCTCGAGTGTTTCGTCAACATAATGTGTTAAATAATACTTCTGCATACAGTCTGTGACACTGTGAGTGTTGCACGGCCAGATGAGGCTGGAGAAGCTGACTCAGAGCAGGAAATATATGATATATTATGATATTATATGATCAATGATCTGATTGATGATGTAATATGAATGATAAGTGCGACACGTCGGCGTCTTCTCTGCATACGGCAGTTTAAACTGTATTTCCGTTATCCTGTAATATGACTTGAGAGATTTAAACTCCGCACACTGAGTTCATCTATTTTCTATAGACGCCGGAGGCGGGCAGCGTCAGGTAAAAGAAGTTATGTAGCCTTCTCAAACCTGAGCCTCACGCGCCGCCTTTGGGGGATGTGCTAGTGACTTATCCGACCGGCCCACGTCGGTACCGGCCCATCGGGATTCGTCCCGATGGCCAGTCCGCCACTGCACCCAGCCCACGTAAACTGTCAACGGGGGGAGCCTCGCTGCGGGGAAACGGTGGACCTCGTGTCCCGATCGGAGTGGGAATAATAATAAATAATAATAATAATAATAATCTGTGTATTTTATCCATTAATTTCTCCAACATTGTGGTAAAAAACCACACGTTTAATCCATGTTGTTGGTGTACTACAACTACAAAAAGCATCGGTTTGTTTTCTCATCAGGAAATGCAGACCGGCTCAAACAAACGATCATTTAATGTATCATATGTTCGCCGAGTTGACATGAAAGCACTAATAAATGTAGTTTCATCCACTTGAGTTTACAACCACAAAAATGATCGATTTGTTTTTATATCACATCCGACGGGAGGAAATTCAGCAGCTCTCACTCCCGATTTTTAATCCTAATGTAATCATCATCTTCACCACGATCATTTATGTTTATGTCGCCGAATTGACATGAAAGCACTGACACATATGAATATACTGTAGTCAACTTCATTAAAACGTTATTAACGTGCCTAATCTCAGTAATTCACCATTTCTACGCATGACAACACACTTTGTCCGTGTTTGGCTCTCGAAGCGTTCCCGCATTGACGTCACTTCCGGCTTCCCCCAAAACTTCAAAATGAGTCGAAGGAATTTCCCCCGCGATGTTCGAAATTATTGATATTTAACGGAACGGTATCGCACCTTCTTTTTTAAACTGACGGTTCGAGATGACTAGTAGCCCAATATTTCATTGCACAGTTGTTGGGATGCTGTCACAGGCTCTTTAAGTAAGATTTTGAATGCAGGACTTGTAACAGAGTATTAAATCCCCTTCCTCCTGTTCTCCTTCAGAGGAGGGGTCCTCTAATGAGTCGGTTCTGAAGGTTCTGGGAGGGATGGTGATGAGCTGTTACGCCAAATACTGGATCTACGTGTGTGGAGGGATGTTCATCATGGTCTCCTTCGCTGGGAAACTTGTTGGATATAAAATCATCTACATGCTGCTGTTCCTGCTCTGCCTGTGCCTCTACCAGGTAGGATCACAGACAGACACTCACCCTAACCCCACTGCTGTGCAATATGTAGTTCTTTACAACAAAAGGACAATGTAATCTTGTTATTACTGGCAGCTACTTTGTCTCGCACTACTTACACGTTCCCCTCTGCTGTATCATGGTAATTGTTTCTGCTCTGGGGTGAATGGAGGGTTTCTGATACTGGTTGTGATTGTGTTGTTGTGACTTGTTCCTGTTCCCCAGGTGTACTACTCCCTGTGGAGGCGTCTGCTGAAGATCTTCTGGTGGCTGGTGGTGGCGTACACCATGCTGGTGCTGATCTCCATCTACACCTACCAGTTTGAAGACTTCCCCGGATACTGGAGAAACTTCACTGGTTTCACAGAGGAACAGTACGTGTCAGGGTCTTTAGGTTTCCTGTCTCTTTCTCGATGTACTATATATATATAGATATAAAAGGCGCCGAAACTAAATGCACACCACTACGGGAGATATATATTAATTCCAACAAGTTGAAAGTCTACAAACTAAAGCTTCCTGTCCCCTGTGGTGTTATTGAACAAACACACCTGCAATAATTATAACCACCCATAATGTGTTTTCTCTCTGAATGCAACAAAATCAGGGCCTTAAAACATCAGAATTATTATAAGATATTACAGAATTACATCTACTCAGATTCAATCAATTGATGGTTAGAATACGAAAAATGTAAATGCATAACGCTCATTTGTATATTGACTCTGACTTATTTACTCCTCTACACTGCTGCTTCCATTTCCCCGTGTCTTTTCAGCTGCAGAAGCGTTCTGCTGTCGTTCATTTATAGTTTGTGATTTTATAGAAAGCAGAACGATTTTTTTAGTGTACATGCCCTTTAACAGTGACCATCAACTGGCGGCCCGCGGGCCAAATCTGGCACGCCAGACATTCTCATCCGGCACACGCTGTGGCGCTGGCGGAGTGGTTAGTGCGTTCGCCCCCCCACTCATTTTTCTTTTACAACGTCTCGTGAGTAATGTGCAGTACCGGAATCCAACAGAGGCAGCAGCTGCGGGACAGTAGCCTGCGTACTGCGTAGCCTTCCCTGCCCTGAAGAAGAAGTGATCCTTCGTTAGCTTGAAGAGTCTGCTTTATGCGCTCTGCAGTAGCCCCCGCTACGAGGCTCCCGCGACTTGACAGTAAAATTCAGGGCTATATAAAAATAGCTGGCCCCCGAAAGTGTCTCTAGGAATAATTTGGGCCCTTGGACAAATGTAGTTGGTGATCCCTGCCCTATAACATACCAGACATCACCACAAAGCAAATGGAGGCTGTCTAAACACAGTCATTTAGGACAAAGATAGATACAAATTCAAACTGAAGTGATAACTGTATATAATGGTAACCTCCCCCCCTCCTCAGGCTGGCAGCCGTTGGTCTGGAGACCTTCGCTCTCTCGGAGCTCTTCAGCAGTATTCTGATCCCTGGCTTCTTCCTGCTGGCCTGCATCCTGCAGCTGCACTACTTCCACAAGCCCTTCATGAGGATCACCGACCTGGAGCACATCACACCCATACACAAGTAACACTCTCTAAACACTCCTCACATTGCGTCATATCAGCATGTGAATGACTTTTCTTCTTCTGCCAATTACTTCTGTATAAAACTGATAATATGTGTGGGATGCAAATGAGATTTTAAGCAGTATTACATTCGGAGGAGCTAGGGAGTTGAGACCTCAAACATAAGGCGCTTTCACCGCAGTACTTTTCCCACTTTAGTTCCGATATAGTTCTGAAATGTTGCGTTCACACCAAAAAAATCCGGAACAAACATTTGTTCATGGGAACCTTTTTACCCCCTTTTCCGTCCCTGTTGATTGCAAACTCCCAAAAAGTTTTGTGAAGCCGCCATTTTATTATCCTCGCCTTAGCATTATTAGCATTAGCATTAGCCCAGCGCACAAACGCAGAGAGACTAACTTATGACAACACAAAATAAAACATGGGAGCGGTGGAGATAAGGAGGTGTCGGCGTTCTGGCGATTTACTCGGAAGGCTGCTGGGACTCCCAGCAGCTTCCACTGAAGCCAGTCCCCAACTCCGGGGACTTCCGGCCAGGGACTTCGGGTGGCAGTATACGCCGTGAAGTTGTTTGCGGCCTGCCAGTAAACCCAAAGCAGAAGAAGAAGAAGTGACGTCAGCGGCTTCATTTGCCTAATCCTCCCTCAGGGACTTATTCAGATGTGAACCATAGACTGGTGTGAACGCGATCTGTACTTAGTTCATGAACTAAAGAGTTCTCATGAACTAAGTTCTGATGAACCTTTGTGGGAAAAGTACTGCGGTGTGAAAGCGCCTATAGTCTTTGAAAAAAAAAGTTTCCAGCTAAAAGAAGCAACAGAATTGCCCTTCTTTATGGCAACATTTACCTAAGCATTGTGAAATTAATTTGGCAGACCAGAGGTCATATTATACATAGCTATGATCAATTACTTTAGATTTTTGAATTTTTTGAAAATATTTTGATCATAAACATAGTCGTAGTTATTCCAATGAATGTTATCACACACAAAGCATTTGATTTAATTTAAAGAAAATGTTTTTTGTTATGAATGAATGTCAAGGAATTTGAATAGCATAGTTGAGTCTTTCAAACGTCATGTTCTCTTTTCATGGCCACTGTGACAGACTGAATGTGGTCACCATATTCCTGTCACAGCAACAAATGGAGATCTACACTCATACCCAGGGACGTGCACAGGTACGGGCTAATGTTGCCCGGGCAACGGCCCGTTTGGCCTTTTTGGCTGACCTGCCCCTCTGGAGAGAGCGAGAGTTTGTTTTTATTCTTTCTGTTGTGGCCGAATCAACACAAGCCCACAATTAGTATTGTAGCGTCTCGCTGCGGGAAACACACTTCGTCAGCGCTGTCATCTGCCGGTGCGTTAAGACCACCTCAGTGTTGGATTTTGGAAACTTGATTTTGAGTTGTCTCATGGCAGTTAGGGTATAAGGGACAAACCAGGGGACTTTACTCCCTCTTGATATCATCGGTTATTTACAAAAAAAACACCTAAATATAGCCTACTTATTGAGCTTCTGTCTTTCTGTGTCTTTTCATCTGTAAACTCCCTCAACGGGCCGCTCTCTCTCTTTTCTTGATCGCCCTCTTTTCTTGATCGCCCTCTCATGGATGAACAGTTCAATGTCCCGCTTCATTGTAGGATTTCTGCCATGTCTCTACTTCAGTTTGACCATCTCTGTTATTAAGTTATGGAATACTAAATAAATAAGTAATTAGATACCTTACCGTTACTGCGCTCATAAAGAATGATAAGAATAAGAATAATGCGTATTGAACTGGTTTAATTAATTAGTGAGTTTATTTAAAGGTAATTAGTTAGAGGCCCTATTTTATCAGTATGTCTGCACAGCAGTTACAATGGTCAAACTACATTAGAACAGAATTGTCCCCATTGTGTCTTTAATAGTTACTAACATTAGATATTTTAATGAGATATGGACCGCAAAACAAAAAATGTCCCTGGTTTTCATTTTTTAAAATCAAGTCACCGAATGCAAGTCGTCGCCTTAGCTTATTTTGTTATGAGATGTGAATTACTGTTCAATTTAGTTGATGTAATAATCGTTTGGTTTCTTTTACATTAAAAACAAGTTATAATTTTCAAAAGGTCTCGTGTTTTTTATTGTTTCCAGTTAAGAGCAATAGCCCCTCCAAATGTCTGTGCACGTCCCTGCTCATACCTCTGGGAATTAAAATGTTTACTTTAAAAGAAACTAATGATCGCATGTTCCTCCAGGAAGAAGAGCGTGGAGAGGACTGAGCAGACTGACTTTGAAGAGGAGGAGCTGGTGACCAACATGGAGGAGGAATCTGAAGACGAAGGTGAGAGAAGCTCTTCTTACAATTACAATGCAACTTTTTGACACAAATATTTAATTAAATGTTCACAATTTGAACATAAGCACAGCCTGAATATCTGAACATAGATTCTATCCATCAGCTCACTGTATCTTAAACAATAAAGGATGGCTCCCAAACCATTTGTAGTCAAATAAAGCTTGGGAATCAAATAAAAAGTCATAAATAAAAATTGTCATGGACTCCTCCATTGATGTATCCTCCTCCTCTCTCTGTCTCTCCTCTCTCTGTCTCCTCTCTCTGTCTCTGCTCCTCCTCCTCCTCTCTCTGTCTCTCCTCCTCCTCTCTCTGTCTCTGTCTCCTCTCTCTGTCTCTGCTCCTCCTCTTCTCTCTGCTCCTCCTCCTCTCTCTGTCTCTCCTCCTCCTCTCTCCGTCTCTCAGTGGAGTTGACCCCCAGTAAGTGGGGTCTGGTGATGGACAGGATACTGGTTCTGTCCAGAAGGTTCTCTGACAACCTCACCAAAGTGCAAGTGTTCATCTGGAGGATCCTGGAGCTCCACATCTTCAAGACGGTGGCCTTCTTCTCTGTGTGGGTGTCCCTGGAGGAGGTAACATCTAAGAGAGAAAGACATTAATAAAACAGTGTAGAAAATCAGATACCTCTTTATCTTCTTAACATGCACACTTTAATCAATATTTTGTTTTTCTATATGAGTCATCCAGTCAACATATGCTACAACCTGTGGTGGGAAATGTACTCAGACTTTTCCTTGAGTAAAGCAGCAGTACAAACTTGAAATTCCTGCATTCAAAACCTTACTTAGTTAAAGTACATAAGTATTGGCAACAACATGTACCTAACATTCCAAAAGTAAAACAGTTGTCTGCTGATTTCTGAATCATGTACACTCAACTATGAATGTGTTCATCACAGCTGGTAAAGGTGGAGCTGCTGCTTGATATCTTAACCTATCATTATTTACCAGTTTATTTATTAGTTGATTTACATTTTGTATTGGCTAATAATCTGAATCTATAATTAGATTTCAGTTAAATCTAGCAGACTGAGAATGAGTTATGAAAGCACTGTATCCGGAACACGGAGCCTCAGAGATGAATGATCTGCACAGATCTATGTGTTCCATAATACAACTGAAGTGTTTGTGTTTGTGCAGCCCTCGGTGATGAACCTGGTCCTGGTGGTGCTCTGGTCCCTGGCCATGCCCTTCTCTCGCTTCGGGCCCATGGCCTCATGTCTGTCCACAGCCTGGGTGTGTGTCATCATCATGTGCAAGATGCTGTACCAGCTCAGTGTGGTCAACCCAGCAGAGTACTCCAGTAACTGCAGCCTGGTGAGCATCTCTCTTTGGTTCCAGACTTACTTAGTCTTACAAATCTGTATGTGTTTAAAGAGTACCATATTTCTCCATTAACAACTAAGATCAAGTGGAAGTGTCGGGTTAGGGTTAGGGTTTGGGTTAGGGTTAAGGGATAGTGGATAGGAGAATTCAAAAGGACTTAGGAGAAGAGACTGCGGTGCTTTAGAGAATCGACTGCACTTTCACTATCCGACGTGTTTATGATGTGCCAGCGGACGTCTGCTGCTGTGGGGAAACTATGGAAACCACAGTTTTCTATACAGCGGACTACAACATGGATGTTCAATAAGAACGAGGGACTGCTGTGAACTCATCTAGAGACTCTGCACCGTGCTCTGATGCTGCTGCTTTGCTTTATGAACGTGGACAACAGAGAAACATATTCTTCAGGACCAAAGCTGGAATTGAAATAAAAAAGGAAAGTGAAACTTATGCTCGTCACCCTCTCCCTCCGGTCCACATTAATACAAATGATCCCAATACGTATGATTGATGAACTAAAGATCTTAAAATCAATACAGATGTATTTATTACAAACGTTAGTCCTTAACATCTATCACTGTATATCACCATTCAAACATCTTTTAGAAGTTGAACAAACCCCACACAGCTCAGTAAAGACTGAAATTTGACTTTATTTGATAATTTCAGTAAAAACTAACGTTCATATTTCTCTCTTTGATTATAATACTGATGAACGTTAAAAACAAAGCACTTTGGCAACTTACCACCTATGTTTTAAAAAGCTTAATAAGCACCGTAACTTTCATGATATAATTTCTCCGTCATAATCGGTTGTTTCCGTGAACGGCCGACTGTTGAGTGACGGCAAATGCTGCGGCTGCAAGGCATTGTGGGGCAGCACTTTCGCTTCTCCTGTCGGTTAGGGAGGTCCAGTGGTTCCTAAGCTAAAGGAGGTTATAAAGGAAGTTTGAAACCTCCTTTCCTATCATTCTCATCATTCTAGAGAATTCGAAACGGCACTTTCATGGTGCACTGAGGGACTTCCGGGTCATTTCACTCCTTTAGGAAGGTTCCTAAGCTAAATGGACTATTCGACTTCAGCCATTGTCACAGCTCACAGGATAGGTACCTGTTAGCCAATAAGACATGTTTATTTCCATTCAACTCTCAGGTTGGTCTGGTGTCTTGCCTCTGTTGCATTCACTGAACACGGGAAATTACAATCCTGCCGTCCTCTCTAGTCTCATGATGAGGTTCAGGTCAAGCACGGTTAATGTTTTATATTATTGATTCAATCATATAATCCATGACTTTGAGAGTAGGCAATCTAGGCATATTAACAACAGTAATTAAACATACTTATCACGGCGACGGTGTACTGAGATTTTTTATTTTATTTATTTTTTGTTGCTAGGGGGCCCCTTAGTGGCTGCGGTGCCCTAAGCGGCCGCTTATGTCGCTTAATGGACCGTGTGTGTGTGTGTGTGTGTGTGTGTGTGTGTGTGGGGGGGGGTGTGTGTGTGTGTGTGTGTGGGTGGGTGGGTGTGGGTGTGTCTTGCCAACCCTCCCGATTTTTGCGGGAGACTCCCGATTTCATTGCCCTCTCCCGGTTTCCTCCCGGGGTCATATTTCTCCCGATTTCTGACCAAATCTGATTTACTCACGGCTGTTTTCACTCTGACGCGCGCAACTCAAAGTCTGAGAGGGTGAGGAGTCACAGAAAACTGAACAAGAATCGACAACTCGACCCTCTGCTCACTCCTTTCCTGTCAAATACAGGTCCAGCCCACACATATGCTCCATGGTGCAACAGGCATTGCCCTTACAACTACAATAAGCATGTAAATGTTCATCTACAGCTCCGGCGATCCACTAGCACCGGAGTCTCCACCTGCAGACGCAGCCATCCTCGATAACTACTGTAGCGTCACCTTGGATACGATTCCAAACAACTCACAGACACACAGGGCGCTGACAGGGCGCCCTTTGAGCATCAGATCTGACGACGCTGATTGGCTGAAATAGTTTAGGGCTCCTTTCTTAGCGCCCAGACGAGAGAGGGTAATGATACACGCTGTGGCCAGGCAGGAAACATGTGATTTATCAGTAACTTTAGACATCCTAACACAATTGTATTGTAGATTATACATTTTACTGATACTAACTATATAATATTTACCTTGTTCATTAAAAATAAAAATAAAATAAAAATATATTTTTTAAATATTTTTAATTTGTAATGACATTCAAACATGTGGGAAGAGGGGTGGCACCCCTATGGGCCGGCCGCCACTGCATTAAATGTACTGTATTTGTCATTTTAAATTCAAAAGGAAGTTAGTGTAAGTGAAACCAGGATGTGTTCATATTGCTTGCTTCATATTTCTGTTGTGTTTGAGTTTAATCAGGAAAGCCAGATCTGAACATTTTAAATATATTATTAACATTTAAATTGTATACCCCGTTTATCTAGGCCCTTTTTTGTTTTGTTTTATGTATATGTCACACTGTGGGACTGCGGGAAACGGTATCTCGAAATTTCTGGATGTATAACACATCATTTTGACAATAAAGCTGACTTTGACTTTTTAAACCACAGCAGTCATCATTGTTTCTGATCATCCAGTCATAATCTATCTATAGACCGTCACCTTACACAGATATGTGACTTATGAGACTGCCAGGACTGTAGCATTGCTCAGCTCAGCTCAAGGCTGAAAGTTAAACCCTGCTTATTGTTCAAGAAACAGCTCTGCACTAGATATGTTCAACACAAAACAAAATAGATAGAAACGGTTTCCTCCCACAAGCTGGGGCAGCAGGTTGTAGAGGAACTCATCACTGGATACTAATGTGATCCAGTGGGAGCTGGGGTTATACGGTGTTGATTCTCCCGCTTATACATGTGTCTTTCCCTCACAGCCTCTATCAAATGAAACCAACCTGCTGCCAGAGGAGATGATGAACTCCTCCCTGTATAAACACCCAGTGGATCCAGCCAAGTGGTTTGGAATCAGGAAAGATGTGACTGTTCTGGGATACAGCAAGGTATGTTCAAGACACCACAGGATGAGGAAATGCGCTGTTTTTAGTGTCTTTGTTTTGAGCTGGACAAAAGAAAAACTATTCCTCTTTGACAAACACATGTACACATTTTAACACCGGATTAATGAGCTAACGTTAGGATAGAAAACACATCATAATCACAGGGCTGCATCACAACCGCTAAGCTAACAATGATGTGTAGGCGTCTCATTCAGCTACTTGTTAGCAACTGCTGTTTTTAAGACACAAAGAAGCTCTGGATATTCACCAGTGGGGTATCTACTGACGTATTTTGTCTCATTCAAAGACGTGAATATCTCCTCAGCGTGTGTTAACCAAATACCTTATTTCATACATCTAACAATAAGTCAAAGTCAACTTTATTGTCAATCTTTCAGTTTGTGAGTACAGGCTCGTGTAATCACGTAAAAAAGCCCACTGACTTTGAGCCGTTTGAACCAGTATTGCTAATGTGCTAAATGTTTTGGGGTTTTCCTTCACTTCTCTTTTGAATCAGGATTGAGTTGGTGTCCTGACTGATTTGTATTTTCTCTTTTGCAGAACCATCTGATAGTGCTGATGTTGTTGGTGTTTGAGGCCACAGTGTATCGTCACCAGGCCCATCACTACCGTCAGCTCCAGCGCTCCCCCCCCCACCGTCCCCGCTCTGTTCCCCTCCGCCACCAGGGACACTCTGGACCAGGGCATCCTCCCCTGCCTCAAGTACCTGATCAACTACACCTTCTACAAGTTCGGATTAGAGGTAAAGCGTAGCTGCTGTATCACTTCCTTGCTTTACCAGGGTTTTTTTAAATCATTTTTTTTTAAAGACAGTAAATAAAGGAAACAACACTCAAATATTTCCAAACATTAAAGTTTTAACTGCAAAAAATAATAATCAAGTAGTAAAATAACAATGATCTCTTTTTGAAAGATCTGCTTCCTGATGACGGTGAATGTGATTGGCCAGCGGATGAACTTCCTGGTGATAATCCACGGCTGCTGGTTGGTAGCCATCTTGGTGAGGCGGCGGCGGGCAGCCATGGCCAGGATCTGGCCCAAATACTGCCTCTTCCTGTCCATCTTCATGATCTACCAGTACCTGCTGTGTGTGGGCATCCCACCTGCCATCTGCATTGGTGAGTCCATGTCCAGATAAGAGCTTCTACAATACACAGCAACAGTGTCTTATAATAATGTTGGGTTTGTGAGTAACACCAATATTGTTGATGGAGATATTATATATTATAATATGCCCAGTTTTCCTGCACCCAGTATGCCCTGTGGTCCCAGTCTATTAGCTGTTACCAGTACAGTACATTACATATGTTTTATTTGTGGATAGCTAAAGTCCTGACCCACCTATTGGATATTCTCTGCTCCACTAGGGAGTGTTTCATCTGTGAATCATCCTTCTGGGGCATTATGCCTATATTGCATGTCAATTCTTGTCTGTCCCTTTTGTAGATACATATGTTTAAACTCCCAGTCCCTATATCTCCCCAAAATACCCACAAAGCTGTTCTAGGATGAGAGCTATTTAAATGACACTGTGTTATAAGAAAATGTTTAGCAAAGTGTGTGTCTTTTTCAGTTTGGTCTGCTGTTATATAGTAATTGAGCTGATCAGGAGATGATGTTGGTATATCAAGCGCACACTACTCTAGCTTTTATGCATATCATTAAAATAAAAGAATGGTTCTCTTTTTAGCAGGGCTTTGTTTCAGTTTCTTGGCAGGGTGACATCAATGTTTAATTCATTCCAAAAGTAATATCATGTCATATGTAATGAATGCTGTGCGAAACATGGCGTCCTATTGAACTCTGCTAAAGGTAAAGTACTGAAGACATTCATCGCAGAGTTGTGGAAAACTGTAGAATTGTGTAACAAAGGTTCCTTACTGATCTGTGTCCTGTGTGGGTCTGCAGACTACCCGTGGAGGTGGAACACTCCAGTGCTGATTAACTCGGCTCTCATCAAATGGATCCATCTGCCCGACTTCTACACCGTGCCCAACTCCAAAAACCTCATAGGTCAGTGGTGTGTGTGTGAGTGTATACAGTCTATGTTGTGTACATCTTAGTGGACAGCAGCCATGTTGTTCACTGTCATTCTGTCTGTGATTAAACTCATCCCATCCACGCTGCTATGTGATGATGATGATGATGATGATGATGATGATGATGATGATGATGATGATGATGATGATGATGATGATGATGATGATGATGATGATGATGATGATGATGATGATGATGATGATGATGATGATTGATGATGATGATGATGATGATGATGATGATGATGATGATGGTGATGTGTTGTGTGTGTCACAGCGGACTTTGTGCTGCTGGTGTGTGCGTCTCAGCAGTGGAAGGTGTTTGAGTGTGAGACCACGGAGGACTGGATGGTTCTGGCCGGAGAGAACACTGACGACCCCGACCCCATGGAGGGGCGACTGTTCAACCCCGCCCCCAACTTCATCAACTGCAGGTACTGTCTGTCTGTCTGTCTGTCTGTCTGTCTGTCTGTCTGTCTGTCTGTCTGTCTGTCTGTCTGTCTGTCTGTCTGTCTGTCTGTCTGTCTGTCTGTCTGTCTGTCTGTCTGTCTGTCTGTCTGTCTGTCTGTCTGTCTGTCTGTCTGTCTGTCTGTCTGTCTGTCTGTCTGTCTGCCTCTCTGATAAGGATACATGTCATTTCTGTAATGCGTTTTATATTTCTTATTAACTAACATGTGCACAGAATAATACCAACATATTTATCACAAGCTTAAATCTGTTGTTGATATTATGTAAGGCTTCTGTCGTTCAAATCACAATTTACTTGACATGAATGTGAATATTTGTAAATTAGAGATGTTGGTAATCTAAAGTTGCGTCATCGATTTAAAAATGTATTGGACATTAATGTTGTCTCTCCCTGTCCCCCCCCCAGGAGTTACCTGGACATGGCCAAGGTGTTGGTGTTCCGGCACCTCTTATGGTTCGTGCTGTCTGTGGTGTTCATCACCGGGGCGACCAGGATCTCTGTGTTCGGGCTGGGCTACCTTCTGGCCTGCTTCTTCTTCCTGCTGTTCGGGTCCCGGCTGCTGGTGAAGTCCTCCAGGACCCGCCTCGCCCTATGGGACTGTCTCATCATGTACAACGTGGCCGTCATCATTTCTAAAAACATGCTATCAGTAAGTATACAGCTCATCATGTCTTATCACGTGCACATCGATTCCTCTGACTATTTGTGGCCCGGCTAGTGATGTCATCAGGTCCATGTGCCCGCGGTGGATGAATCCTCTTGAAGGATCTGCACACATCCGCTCTCGCTCACACTGCCACTCAAAGATGCATCAAAGTTCTCCAGTCCTTTCCTTTCCTCTGTGTGTTTCAGATCCTGGCGTGTGTGTTCGTGTTTGAGATGCAGAAGAGCTTCTGTTGGGTGATTCAACTCTTCAGCCTGGTGTGCACGGTCAAAGGATACTATGACCGTAAGTGTTTGATTCATATTATTCCTTGGGCTATTATCTAGTATTCTTGCATTTTGTTTCATTGTTTTTATCTTGGTTAATAAAGGACAATTGATTTAGTATTAAACATTACAATTAATAACAAAAATAAATCCCTTTTCCTTCTAATTCTTAAACTGGATCAACATTAGACAGCTCTGGTGTTGCTTCAACTCTGACTGTGTATTCACGAACTTGTCTCCCCACAGCAAAAGCAGTGAGTGATAAGACGTGCAGCCTCCCGGTGGAGGAGGCGGGCGTCATCTGGGACAGCATCTGCTTCCTGTGCCTGCTGCTGCAGAGGAGGGTCTTCCTCAGTTTCTACTTCCTGCATGTGACCGCAGAGCTGCAGGCCTCTGCCAAACAGGCCTTCAGGTAACACCAGGAAGTGACTGATGAGGAAGTGAGGAAGGGCTCACCAGATAATTACATGACATTCGATCACAGATCGAAAACAAGGTGACATACTGTAGTATAAGTGCCAATAGAAAGTATTCACCCCACTCTGAATTGTTTGGGTTATAATTGTTAACAACATTGATTTAAAGTGGCTTGATTGACATTGCTAAAAATGAAACGGTCAGATCTGAATTATTCAGATTTTAATTAGTTGCAAAGATTCATTAACCATTCAAATAATTGTCCACGTGTCACATTCGCCTCACCGAAAGCTGGGACGTCTGTCTCTTTCTTCAGGGGGTTCGAGCTCTTCAGAGCCAGCATCGTGAAGAACATCAAGTTCCACCAACAGGTGGAGAGGAAGTCTCTGTCACAGCTCAAGAGATCGTAAGTGTGACACTACAGTACGTGCAGCTGATGGACATTGTTTCAGGAGAGGCGTGGTAACAGTGGACCAATGAGAATGTAGAAGGCGGGTTGCAGGTGGACGCTCTGTTGGTGTTGTTCGTCAGTCCACCTGTTTTTAATACATTTGTTTTGTCCTTTTGTACAGACATTTGTGGCGCCCAGACTTTGTGATCCTCTGAGTGTTCCTTATGTTGCTGTGCAGCTGAAGCTTTAGGTGTTGGTTGAAAGATCCCCTTAACGTGCTAGCATGGCTGTAGGCTCTGGCTGATATGCTGTCTGGCTTAAAGCATATGGACACCTGATCTTTGTTCTGATTTGTGATCGTGGAAGATGTGATTGGGTTAGTGTTGGTTAGGTCCATCGGCTACTGTACCCTAAACAGACTGTGACCCTCAGTTATCAACACATTGTCAATCAATCAATCAATGCTTATTTATAGCCCAATATCACAAATGTTACATTTGTCTCAGTGGTCTTCACAGTGTGTACAGAATATCAGTATGACAATACGACACCCTCTGTCCTTAGACCCTCTGTCCTTAGACCCTCTGTCCTTAGACCCTCACATCGTACAAGGAAAAACTTCCGGAGAAACCCACAGTTTAAAGGGAAAACATGGGAGAAACCTCAGGGAGAGCAACAGAGGAGGGATCCCTCTCCCAGGACGGACAGACGTGCAATAGATGCCGTGTGTAAATTGAAAAGATAACACATTTGCAACATAGGTAGTCCAAATGTTTGGAAATGCATGTGTGTGTAATAGGAAGATGAATCCACGAGGATATCCATCCAGGACCGATGATCCAGGACCACAGCCACGACTCAAGATCCAGCGCTCGCGATCCAGGACACAAGACCGCAGGATCATCCATGACTCCGGATCCCGGCGTATATAGACACCAAAAGGAAAGACATTTGGGGAAGCTGGGTTAATCGGGAACATGAGAGTACACGGGTATAGACAGAGAGAAGGAGGAAGTAAGATGTCCCCCGACAAACTAAGCCTATATCAGCAAAACTAGGGGCTGAATCTAATCAGCCCTAACTATAAGCTTTATCAAAAAGGAAGGTCTTAAGCGCACTCTTAAAAACGGATAGGGTGTCTGCCGCCCGAACACAAACTGGAAGCTGATTCCACAAATGTGGGAGCTTGATAAGAAAAGGCTCTGGCTCCCATTGTACTTTTAGAGACTCGAGGAACAACCAACAACCCTGCATTCTTGGAACGCAATGCCCTAGTAGGCCAGTAGGGTATAATGAGTTCTTTAAGGTAAGATGGCGCCTGCCCATTAAGGGCTTTGTAGGCGAGAAGAAGAATTTCAAATTCTATCCTGTGTTCTATAGCAGTGCTTCTCAAAGTGTGGTCCGTGGACCACTGGTGGTCCGTGAGCGCCCCCTAGTGGTCCGTGAGTATGTTGGTAACATTTCACATTTCAAATTAATTAATTCATTTGAGTTTTCCGCACTCTCGCGGGAATATCTCCGCAATGGAGCGAGCTTAAGTTTCACTTTCAATTGCATGATATAGCCGCATGCAACACCCTTCATCGCACATCTTGCCACTTGTTTGTACCATATTCAGGCGATTTGTAATCTGTTCTAGAAAAACGATGTGATTTTGGATATTTGTGAAGTTAGGTGGTTCGAGTGTTTTTTTATTGGTTAAGTGGTCCTTGGTATGAACAAGTTTGAGAAACACTGTTCTATAGGGAGCCAGTGTAAGGCAGCCAGAACAGGAGTAATGTGGTCCCTTCTCCTAACTCTAGTTAGTACACAAGCTGCAGCATTTTGAATCAGCTGAAGCCACTTGACTGACTTCTTGGTACTCCCTGATAATAAAGAGTTACAATAATCCAGCTTAGAAGTAACAAATGTGAATTGTTTACCAATGAGTCGTTCCCCTGGCTCCACCGCGCGTATACAGAGTTGGTCGGTTAGGGACTGTCTCTACTTCAGGACTCTTCTAACTGAAGCTGAGGAAAGAGGCTGTGAGCTGCACTGTATTGGAGATGGTGAAGTTCAAATGTTAGTAGACAATAAGCCAAAAAGGTTGTGGGATGAAGTGTGTTCTGAAGGGGATACTGCAACAACAACAACAACAACAACAACAACAACAACAACAACAACAACAACATCAGAGGAATCCATCAGGTCGATCTGTGTGGGGTATGTTTTGAATGTTCAGACAGTTCTGCACATAAGCAGACATCGTGCTGAAACACATATTAGATACCACAGATGTATACATCCATTAATAAATAAGAATGTGACAATCAGTTTGTCTCAATTCATTTGTAGCGCTCAATTTAATAAAATCTCAACTTAAAAAACATTTTATTAAGACCTGCCTGCCAAAAAAACACCACCATCTTCAGTTAGTGGATTGGATGTGGCAAGAAAACCATAGTTGACACCAGGAAGATGTAGCTTTACATTAGGGCCACAGATCACATGTATTATATAATGAATTGTGTTTGTGGCCCTTTCCGTCCTCTCCTCTCAGGATGCAGAGGATTCGCTCCAAGCAGCAGAAGTACAAAGGTGGACACAAAACAAGTGAAGACTCGACTGAGAGTCACACTGCTGGTAGGTGTCCTGGTGGACTAGAAGCTATCAGGAAACCAAACAGATCTCCGGGCCTGTCCGTATGTCGACTTGTTTTTATCTGCAGATGCTGCAACCTCAGGGTCCTGTCAGTTTCACTCTGAAACACAGAACCCAGCTAAGCCTGCGGAGAGAGGAATGTTGTGACAGTGGACTGAACTTTAGTGTTTCCACATTGATATACCACACCCTTCACATACCACTTGTTATTACTAGAGTATATTTTAATGATAATATATGTGCGTGTTTACTTGAAACTATATGAATCAATGTATAACTACTAAAGTGCAGAAGAACCCCACAGCTTGCTGAGACTCACATTCCTGCTGAGGACCTGTTTAGTTTCATCATAAAGCATGCTGCAACCTTGAAAGTTGCACTGTTAACAAAGTTATATTATTATAATCCCATTATGTTGTTCTTGCAAAACCTAAGCCTTTTTCTTACTGACAGTATCCGGGGAGAATCAAGACTGCAATTGTCAGATTCACACATAGCACACAAAGAAGCCTTCACGCTTACTGAAGTACTTTGTTTGGAATAGACGAGGCGTGGCGCCTGGACAGGGTGTACAGGAGACGAGGTTTGATTTTGGTCCAAAAATATCAACATTTTAGCGAGGGCCCTTACCAACAGAAGTTCCATGTCATCTCTAGTAAGACTTTTTCGTGGCCATTTTAATGAAAAATGATCCGACCTCTTTACCATTACATCTTTTACATGACATGTCACTTGTTAGAAGCTTTTATCCAAAGCGACTTGCATACATTCCGTCCTGTGGGCAATCCCCACAGGAGCCATTTGAGGTGAAGAGTCTAGGAACCGGGCCTCCCACCGGATGTCTGTTTGTTTTGGTTGTATGCAATAAAATCAACCCTACTCATATGTGGCTCTATTCAGACATGGCATGAACGCAATAATAACATAATGGAATCTCCTGGGCACATTCATTGTTTACATAAAGAGAAACCATTTTAACGATCTTTTGGCATTCACCTCCACCGAAACCCAAATGAATGTTTTTAAAACTCTGATTGGCAGAACCATTATCAGGTTTGTCGTGTGCATGAATCCTCTTCCTCCCATCTTACCTTCTCTTGTTCCCCTCCAGAGGCCAAGCGAGGCAAGAGGGCTTCCAGGAAGAAGAAGTGGCACCAGCCGTGGATGGACCATGCTTCAGGTGATGCAAACACGTTTTATCTTTATTAAAAACAGGATGCGCTGCTGATAACCCACATGAGGCATCACGTATACTAAGAGAGACTGTAATGTGTGTGTTGTTGTCACAGTGCTCCACTCAGGAGAGTACTACCTGTTTGAGTCAGACAGTGAGGATGAAGAGGAGTCTGAAGAACAGAAGCCTCAGAAACAGACTGCCTCTCAGGTCAGATACAAAACTGACTTACACATAACCATCACAGAGAAATCCAAGTACAGGGACACATGTGTCATTATGCATGGCAAGTTTCAGCAGTGACATTGTAGAGTCTCATGTTCTGATGTTTCTGTTTCTTCCCTCAGTTAGCGTACAAGGCGTGGGTGAGCAGTGTGAAGACCGCTCTGAGAGAACGGCAGAGAAACCAGAGACAGCTGAAAAGGGTCGAGAGGAAAGAGAAGGAGAGAGAAGGGAGAGTGGATTCACAGCAGGAGGCTTTCACTGCCATCGGTGAGATATTCGTACACATGTTTTGTTACCATGGTGTTGTCAGCTGGTCCCATAAACCGTTGCTACAGTATGTTATTATGTGTTGCCATTGCCAATTGATTTGCCATTACATTCCTACTTATGCAAATTCAAAAGTGCACTGCAGGAATTCTGAGTTCATTAGAAGCCATAATGAGACATAAGGATTTTAGGACCCTTTACCTTAAGTACGACAGCAATTCCACAGCCTAATCAGGGGAAACATGTTTAAACTAATGTTCCTATCCGCTACAAAGCCCTTCCCCATCCACACGTCAGGACATATCTCCTTGCTACTGCTGTCTGTACTCCCAGCTGATAGTAAGGGTCAAACCATCAGAATAGAAGGTTACAATGTGACTACATTAAGCTACAGCAGCTCTATGGGAAGGTTGAGGTGCACAGACTGGTGATTCTGCCACCCAGAAGAACCACAACAGTCTTCAGACCCGTCTGGACCCACAGGGACATTGTGCATCTGTGCTGATGTGGTGATCACAGACTACAAAAGCAAGAGCACCCCAACATGTCATCAGAAGACTGAGTGCAGGGAATGAGAAGATTCCTTCTGAGAGGGAACATCAGTAAAGCTGCTGGGCATGATGACATCTGTTGTTGTTTACATGAACAACCAGCAGCTGATGAAGTCACACACATGTTCAACAAACCGTATCACTATCACAGGAGTGTTCCTCTCTGATCCAGACACACACCGTCATCCCTGTACCTGCAGGGTCTCATTAACTACCGCCCTGTGGCAAACCTTGTTTATGGTTTGTTCTTGTGTAGTACAAAGGGACTACACTCAGTATGAGTTGTAACATGTTAATATTCTCAAGCCAAGTCCCCAAAGACTTACCTGAACTATAACTTCATCCTTTTAGTGACATAGTTAAGGTCACTTAGTTTAACTATCCCAACTTTTACGACTGATGTTTGATAACCTGGGAGAAAAGGAAGGGGACAGACGATTCTCGATACATTCAGTCAATGACAACTGGACAGCAACACGCATGTTGGGTTTCTTTGGGTCCAAGGAAAGAAGGTGTCATATTGTCTTATTGATATTCTGTACAAACTGTGAAGTCTACTGAGACAAATGTTTATATAAATAAACATTGATTGATTGATGTGAGAATGCTGTTTATCAACTTTAGTTTAGCCTTCAACACCATCATCCCGTCCAAACTGATCTCTCAGAGACTTTTGTTTAAAGACTTCTCTCTGTTACTTGAGGCTGCACTTCCATGTCTCCTCAACCACGGAATGTGGTGTCCCTCAAGGCTTTGTACTTGGACCTTTCGCCTCTTCCCTTTTCACCTATGACTGCCCCCCTGTACAGTGTTCCAATACCATTTTTACATTTGCAGACAACACAAAGTTTGACCTCGATAACAAGAAAGATGAGTCCAGGACCTGGCTCTCAACAACAACATAACCAAAGAGCCCACTGAGATGTAATAAAGACCAAAGGCATGCGCAACGTGTTGCCAGTTAGAAACTTCTGGGTGGCCGGGCCGCCAGATAGCTTAGTGTTAAGAGCTCGCGGCCAAGTATGCAGGTTTGAATCCCGCTTGCTGAACTTCCAGGCACCCTCTGGCCCAAAAAGATATCTAAAAGAGAAGAGAAATATTTGGGTAGCCAGATCATGAAGGACCTCTCCTGTACCAACATATACAACCAGGTCAAGAACGCTCACCAGGAACCACAGTTCTTGCACCTATGGTTAGAACTAGGTTAGCAACTGCAACTCAGTATTTATCAGAATCAGAATACCTTTATTAGTCCCACAGAGGGGGAATGTACAATACATACATTCCCTTTAGAAATACTCAGGAATAATTCCTCTTTAGCCAGCATGATTACAGCCTCCCACATTTGTTTGTAGGTTGTGGAGACAGTGATGTGTTTGAGGACCCTTGCCTTCAGGAGGAGGAGGAGCCAGAGGAACAGGAGTCTGGTAGGTTCCCATTTGTTTTGCTTCCTCAACCTTTCACCCTCACAACATGTTTTGACAGTGTGTATTAAATGAATGGCTTCCTGTTTATCATACTTAAGAGATAATTGGTTCAGATTCTAGACCTTATTACGTATGATTACCCATAATAATAAAGTACATAGATACAAGTTCAAACATGCAACAGCACATCCTATTTAATAGATCTCATGTGTTATGTGTCTGGGTTAAGGGAACCAAAACACTCCGAAGAAAAGTCAGTTGCACAAAGGTAATCAAGTTCAGCAATTTATTTAACTTCAGAACAATGAGCAATGGCAAAAACAATAAACACAAATGATTACTTAACTAAATGAACCCTAAACTCCACTTACCAAAAAAGAACAAAAGCTTCAGACCTGAGCTCCCATCATCTGAAAAACGGGAGGATCAGGGCTCGACAGAAAACAAGAAAAGGGCTTTTCTACTACACTGGTTCTAGTGTTCAAAATTCAAAATGATAACAGGAGCAGGTTCATTATACATTATAAAACAACACGGAACTAGTAGAAATGTGGTGATATTTTGACTGCTCTGCATATATTTTCTCTACATACAATTAATTTAAAAAATAACTCGCTGTATCCGCTATATCTATTCAATATATGGAAATAAACCTACACAAAAAATGAGGTTTCTCAGAAGTCAATCCACAGTCAATCACAGCTCGTCTCTGTCCGGGCGCTACAGGTCACGGGGAGATGGTTCAGAGGATCCTGGACATCCTGCGCTTCCTATTGGCCATCGTTCTGGCCATGGTGGACGGGGTGACTCAGTGGCTGAACCTGCTGACCAAACAGTACAGAGAGACTTCCACTGTCCTGTGCAACGAGCGCTACTTCATCATACACAAGATACAGCAGGTACACACAACAGCCAATCACATAAATTTAGAGCTACACATTCAGCGCACACACTCTCACTCAGGTGTGTCTCCCTCCACAGCATAACGCCACAGCAGACTCCACAGAGGAGCAGCTCTCTCAGGACAGTGAGAGTCCCACTCTGGAGACCTGCCTGGATGAGAGCGATCCAGACTTCCCCAGATACAGGTGAGTGTGGAAGAAGAGTGTGTCACGGTGTCTTTTATTCACAATCCACAAATGGGTGAGAGACACCACGCCTTAACCTGTTGAGCCCCACGGACCCCCCGAAGGGGCCGAAACCACAACATCTGCAAGCAAAAGTGTCTGAGGGCTTCTTAAGATTTAATAAACTATGAAAGTTTCATATCCATGTAACGGGAAGAAACTCAGCTAACTGATGATATGAACTATTTTTAGCAAAAAAAAACAAGACTAATGCTGAGCCTCTGAATTAGCCCTGAGCGAAAAAATGCTAACGCTGTTAGCACAGAACTCACGGTATAAAACCCTTATTACTAAGCGTAAATGCAAATCCAACCCATCGATTAGCATCGTGAGAATACACAGATTAGATAGGTATCAGTATCATCACCATGATCAAAACTCGTGACATGGGAAACAAAAACAGACATCACAACATGTGGCATTAGGTAGCAAACACTGCACATTTCTTACCTTGCTGTTGTTCTGATCAAAAGTTGTCTTCAATGGCATTAAAACGATAAAAACGCTGCTGAAGGTTAATCCATAGGTTAATTCAATGTGTCTGTCACTTTGAAATGATTTCTGATAATCCATCAGCAATAAACCTAGTTTTACATTTTCAGATTTCAGAGCTAAGATAGGTTTCGCTTTGGGCAAACTGTGTGCGCATAGCTCTAATTTCTCAATGGTAACGTGTGTGTATATGTGGAAATTCCCCTTCGATTCTATTGGCTCTAACGGTTCAAAAGAGATCATCAAAATCGACCAATGGGTTTCAGATAAACGGCAAATACGCCCAGATCAGCCCAAATGACAGAGGTGGAGTTTTTGTTGCTAAATCTCTCTAAAAAGATCAAATGTCACTTGTTTTGCATCAATCTTGATACAGGGTACTTATTATATGTTATAGTTTGGATTCCTAAAGCTTTTAGTCTTCGATCTCATCATCCAAGGGTTGTTTCCACTATAAGTAATGGTTTTTCTTTGGACGGATACATTCATTTACATTTTTTTACTATGTTCAATCTGAATTTTCTTTAAAATAAAAAACATCTATATTGATTCTGACTTTTCTACATCCAACTCACAGGTTTATCATTACTTTGAGAAAAAAGATTATTAATTTAACCCTTTTATAAGTGTAGTTATGGTCATTTGTTCTAGAGGTGTCGTTAGCCTGAGACCTGAAAAACAGGCTCGGGGCTTAAAGGAATGGTCCACTCATTAGATAATTATTCCAAACTTCAGTATTTAGTGAAACATTATGTTTAAATCATACCCTGAAGAAATCTGCGATATTCCCCGGTAAATAATGATTTTATAGCTCTTTTTTATCAAAACCTGTATATTCCGTCTGGCCGCCGCCATTTTTGCCATTTTCAGTAGTCACGTGATGGTCGTGACGTCATCCATGCGTTCACTTTGTCAACACACGGAAACATGGCAGAGTATTTGAGTTCGGACTCGTCAGCAGAGGAAGAAGTTTTGACCAATGTGAAGAGATTGGATGAGGGAATTCAGCCATACATATCAGTATGACAATACGACACCCTCTGTCCTTAGACCCTCTGTCCTTAGACCCTCACATCGTACAAGGAAAAACTTCTGAAGAAAACCCACAGTTTAAAGGGAACATGGGAGAAACCTCAGGGAGAGCAACAGAGGAGGGATCCCTCTCCCAGGACGGACAGACGTGCAGTAGATGCCGTGTGTAAATTGAAAAGATAATACATTTGCAACATAGGTAGTCCAAATGTTTGGAAATGCATGTGTGTATAATAGGAAGATGATATAAGATACTATATGTATGCATGTAGTACCACCCTTGCTAGCGATACCCTCTCTAGTTTAGCATACTCAGCTTCGTTGTCCCTGGCCATAGAATCACGATTTCATGGGGCCGGAAAAAAATGGGGGAAAATACACACTAGCCGGTACTACGCTATATGGAAAGGCCACCAAAAACTGTCCTGGCCTGGATGCTAAAGGACGTTAAAACGGGGCTACCCGCGGCAATGGAAATGCGCTATAACATACCTTATTCTTACTCCGAGCACTACTTCTGCTCCTCCGTCGCTTCACACTTGCAGAGGGCGATTTCTCAACTGGCCGAACTGGTGTCCTGGTCGGTGATGACACCAGAAAGACCGATGGTACTGCATCTCCATTAAGTAATGGTTGTTCCATAAATCCCATGTTATGTTTTATCATACTCTCAGAGTAGTCGTCCGTAAATTTGAAATGTTCGCTGCATACATGAGCCTGTGGATCTTTCGGTTCGGGCCGGCCACATTTCGCTAGCCACTGCCCCTGAATGTACTTCTTACGCTTACCTTTTGGCAACAGATGGAACCCAGCATTCCGTGGATTGTTCCTATCAGAATTGTGGCAATATTTCGCAATACAGTGAGGCATATTTGAAGAGAGAAACTACAGTAAATAACATGGAGATCAACGTGTCTTCGAAAACCGCATGGTTTACGTCACGTCCGGAAAATGGCGGCGCCCACAGTGTTGATGTTATTTCGGTATATAATCAGTTTAAAATCACTGATAATGTCGTCGGATTAGACTGGCAGAGACTGGTCTGTTTTATCGGATGATAATTATTTAAAAATGAGTGTCATGAGCATACCATTCCTTTAACAGAGCACATCATGTAAATATGATCCACACCTGGCAGGAGTACAGGGCTTCCGGTGATGTAATGAGAGCCTGTCTTTATTCTGTTAACATGTTCAGTGTCACTACTGGTGAGGCTCTTTATAACATGTTAGTGACACTTAGTGGTGGAAAGTAACTAAAGCACACTTAACCAAGTACTGTAGTTAAGTAAAAAAAAATTAAGTAACTTGAGTATTTCCATTTAACGCTACTTTATACCTTTCTGCAGCTACATTTAAAAAAATATATATATATTTACAATATATTTATTTTGACATAAACCAGTGCAATAACTGCTTAAGATACAAAAGGTGCAATTATCCAAAATACTTAAGTAAGAAAGAAAGCGGTGAACTTGTATCTTTTGTGTATCAGAGCTAAAACTGTCTTGTGAGCTCGTGGCATAACCGTGAAACAAAAACAAAAAAATATACAACTCTTAGCGGTGGATCACTCGGCTCGTGCGTCGATGAAGAACGCAGCTAGCTGCGAGAACTTATGTGAATTGCAGGACCTTTTGTTTATCTACATCAGTAAAGTGGTGATTGAGATGAAAATATTAACACTTTGTATGCAATATATATGTGTAATTATTTAAGAGGAATTTTCTGCACAATAAATACTTTCACTTTTGATACTTTATTTAGGTTTCTGATAATTGAATAATGTACTAAGTGAGATTTTAAATTGTGAGATTTTCCCTTGTAATGGAGTATTATCACATTGAGGTATTAGTTCTTTTACTCAAGTATCTGAATTCCATCCCTCTAGACAGTTGGATTCCCAAAACAATTCTGTATCCATAATGTGTGTGTGTGTGTGTGTTGAATCAGCTGCCTGGAGGTGGACAGCAGGGGGGTGACGGGCCGCTCCACCCCCAGGCCCGGGCTCAACAACTCTGGGGACCTGTTGACTCCAGACCCCCCCCTCCAGCAGCACGGAGCTGATGCCAGTGGAGAGCAAACAACAGAACAGACACTCGAGAACCGCCAGCGAGCTGCTGGGAGACAGGTAGGAGCTCAGGGATGCACATTCAGTTTTGAGCAATATGACTGGAAAACAAAGAGGCTTCTGGAAGATGGGACTGATATCTAACATACTGAAGGTTTAATCAAAGCCAAGGGAAACGGCAGATGAACGATACAAGTGAATACAAGTATGCAGTCACTCTGTGTTCCACAATCTATTCTGCCAAATTCTTGTTGGACTGCAAATGTAACTGATTCTTAGACTGCTCATAAACATATCTGCTTCAAGTCAAAACATTTTCTGATCCAAAAACAAAGGTGCCACCTTAAGATAAACATCCCAGCTGTTCCTATCTTCCTAGTTTGACTTAAGGCCTTCTCAAATGATTCATAACAGGAAAAAGGGCAATGTCAAATAAAAATGAGTGGTGTCAATCGATTAAAAAATGTTTTCGTGTTATCAAAGTAATAGAGTTTAAAAGACTAGTATGTACTTGTATATTGTGAGGGTCAGATAATACATGTGACTTTTCTCACATTTCTTTCTCTTTTTTCTGCCATGCAAATTATGGAAAACGTCCACGCTGCAGTTGCAGTAGGAAGTTGGACTCAATCTTGATGTGCATATTTTTGCATTAATTGATTACTTTTGTTTACGCCTTAAGGTTTCCAGATTAACCACAAGCGTTATGCATTAACAATAACAGCCCTAATACAAATATGTATAAGGTCTAATGGTTGAATATGTTAATATATATGTATCCCAAACGACAGAAATCACTAAACAGTAATTACCCCTCATGACTAAAGAAGACGAACTGTGGTTTCAGAGGTTTCTTATGCGTCTATCGCAGCAGTAATACCACAATATTTGCGTAATAAATGTGTTAATAGAAAATTGTTATTTTTGAACTTTTGTTTTACTTGATAACTCTGGATTTTGGTTTTATTAGATATTGGAATTGTGCACATTGTACACAAAGCTAACTTTTACATCTGCACAGTTTTCCACTTACTGCACTTATTTTATTCTATTACATGTTGACAGGTATATATATATATTTCATCTATATTTCATGTAAATATTGCTATATTTTAATCGTATGAATACCTACTCCTGGTTCCCTCCTCTGTGCAGGCCGTTCTTCATCGAGGAGCTGGAGCAGAGCAGGGACTTCTACCACACTCAGAGCCGCCTGCTGCAGCTGCTCTTCGCCCTCTACCACCTGCTGGCTGCCAACTCGGAGCTGGTCTGCTACCTCATCATCGTGATGAACAACGGGGTCAGCGCCTCGGTCATCTCCCTGGTCCTCCCCATCATGGTGTTCCTGTGGGCCATGCTGTCTGTTCCCAGACCCACCAAGAGGTTCTGGATGACTGCCATAGTCTACACAGAGGTGAGGAGACACACTCCAGAAAGTAAAGTTCATTATTAGAACTCCTGAAGGGAAACTGGGGAATTCTGTTGATTTGTTGTACTACCCGAGTAAAAACAATCCCAAAGCATCAGATACTCCGAGGTGCAAAATACAACTGTAATATTACACTTTTGGAGTCACCCAAGATCCACCAATTGATATCAAATATCTCACGGTGGATTAGCTCCACTGACATATGTATTGCCTTTTAGCCATTTTTTTGGTTGAAGAGGGCACGACAGTGATGAAAAAGGGAGAGAGAAGGGATGACATGCTGGCAGTGCACGCCTCATGTGGGCCTCCAATCCCTGAGCTGTCTGGCAGCACAACTCTACCGTTGTCTTCTGTTTCGCTTGGATCGTTTCTAGAAGCAGCAGACGGCTATTTTCAATCCAAAAGCTCTGTCGGATTCCACTTCACCGGCTTCACATTTAAAACATGATGAGCAATAGTTCGACATAGTGGAACAATAGAAGCGAAAGAGAGGCAGATTATTTTCAGGATTCGGTGGAGTAAAAAAAAACCTAAAGAGAGTATTGAAATGATATTTATCAGTTGGACACAAACACTTCTACAAATGAATTCTAACACTTCAACTTATCATTTAATATACTTTCAAATGCTCTGTTTACAGCTTTTGTTCTGTATCCAACTGACCAAAAATACAAGTTAGGAGAGCTTAAGAATAGTCATTAATTGTAGCTGAATTGATAAGGTTTTAAGTGTTTGGTGTCTATATTTTGACAACACTCTACAGTCAAAATAGATATGTGATTTATAAATAACACATGTTGCCGTATTGACAATGAAATAGGAACTTTATAATACATGAAGATTTGTTTTCAGGACCGCCTGCTCTGACGCTTGATCTCCTTATCGCTCATTGATAGCATCACAGTACAGTGTTTTAATATTACTGGTGATCAATTACTGGGAGTGTTATGACAGCTGTGGTGGGGTCACCATGGTTACTGATGCTCTGACGGGTGTTGCCATGCTGTTCTGTCTCCAGGTGATGGTGGTGGTGAAGTATCTGTTCCAGTTTGGATTCTTCCCTTGGAACAGTGTGTATGAGATGACTCTGAACGAAGACAAGCCGTTCTTCCCTCCCTGCATCCTGGGCCTGGAGAAGACCGACAACTACATCAAATACGATCTGCTGCAGCTGCTGGCGCTGTTCTTCCACCGCTCCCTGCTCATGGTCAGTCTGTACAGCGGTGTTCCAGCTGTGGTACAGCTGTGGCACAGGGGAAAACCACATGGGCATAACTGGCCACCTTCAACTTTTCAAAATATCCCCATGTGTACATGTTACAGTTTCCTCCTGCTGCTCAACCCTTACGAGCTGTGTGGCAGAATGCACTTTAGATACAGCTGATGGACACAGTTTACCATGGTGACAGAATTCATCAAAGCAGGCTTGTCATTTAATTTTATGTTTTCGTTTTATGTTTCCAGCTGTAGCTTATTTATCAATATCATGACTGAAGTGCGGATGTGATTTGAATTGGCCTACTCTGTTTAGCTTTAGCCAATATCACCTGTGACATCGTGAGACAACATATAAAGTATTTCTTTCAGCCCAATGTCACTATAAGGCAGGGGTGTCAAACACAAGGCCCGGGGGCCCAATCCGGCCCGCAACTTCATTTTATGTGGCCCGCAAGAGCTTGCACAGAATATAATACGTTTATTATACGGTTACATGCCACTTTACAGAAGCTGGTTGCCCATAAACTACATGTCCCACAATGCATCTCGTCAGTAGCAACATGGCTGGCTAAGGGATTCCTGCAGCTCGTTATTTTATTAGCAGCTTTAAGCGTCTTTTAGCGCTGTGTAAAGGACATTTATTAGTGTTACATTACACCTCACTTGTTGGACGCTTTTATCTAAAGTGACTTACACACATTCAGTACTGTGGACAATCCCCACAGGAGCAATGTGGGGTGAAGTGTCTCAGGGACACAACGACATGCTGACTGCAGTGGGACTCGAACTTGCTACCCCCTGATTCGAAGATCAGCGCACTACCCACTGAGCCACAGCCTTCCCTATTATTGCTATTACCTTAATGCTTCCAGCACACTGATCCTTTCCACACTGCTAAGAAGGTAGCAGTCTGAGTCTTAAGCATACTGTTCTTTTTCTTTTCTCCTGAGAATCTACTCTTTAGTTAATGATGAGGAACAGCAATGTTCTTGCCCTAGTGTTTAGTTTAGTATAATATGTCAAATTGTGCTCAGACCGATGTTTCTAGTGTTCATCTGTCAAGATGCTTCCTTCAGCTTTACGTGAGAAAGGATTTGGTAGACCCGTCTCCAACAGAAGTGCTCAATATAATTCCTGTGTGTGTAGCGGTACGGCCTGTGGGACCATGAAGGCCCCCTGGAGGAGCAGAGCCCCTCACCAGAGAGCTGTAAGGAAGAAGGAAAAACGAGAGAAGGAGATGAAGATGGAAGGAGGAAGGAGGGGAGAGCAGAAGAGGAGGACGAGGAGGAGGGCCGAGTGAGCTCCACATCCACCCTGGAGAACCGGGAGATCACTGAGCTGGACCCAAGTGAGAAGGTTGGTGCCAATACATGATGTTATTTTGTAATGTTGGTTTTAAAGGCATGAGAGTACTTTTCATATTATTATTTTCTCCCTTTAGGATTCTGTGGACCTCGTAGAGCCCAGCACCAGCTCTGCTGCCCCCGCACAGCCTCCTGCAGCTGAGGCAGCCCCCAGAGAGGAGCCTCCGTCTGGGCTGAACATTGAGAGTCTTCCCAGCAGGCCTAGGGAGGATAGGATGGAGGGAGACAGTGCGCAGGGGATAGAGGAAGTCCCAAAGAAAAGCAGCGGTCTCCGCTTCAGAAAGAAATCTAAACAACCCAAGAAACAGAGCAGCAAAGGTGAGTGGCTTGATCATGTGTGGACTGAGATGGTAGATCTGTGACTCGTCATGGTAACAAAGCTGCATTCCATGTCGGTGTACCACATTCAAGGATGTATATGTGTCGTAAGTTATAATCCCACCATCGTTCTGCATGTTTGATAAAAAGACATCCTCCAAAGATAAGGTCCAAAACTCAGACGACACTCAGCGCTTTCCAAGACACACCGCTTTACAGCAGCACAAAAGCATGGAATCCGCATTCAAAGCACTGGATGCTTTATGAAGACAAGGAACTAACATGTTTACTTAAAGGTCACCCATCATGCTATTTGTAGGCAATAGCATAGGTCTCAGATATATACAAATATATAAAAAACATGTCTATGAAGTGTTTTGCTCCAAATACCAAACAGACCACCCGTTCTAGCCAGGCCTCATACCCCTCTATTTCACTTCCTGTTTCAAAAGTGCTGATTTGGGGTATAAAGCTTTAAAACATAAAGAAACTGATAAAAAAAAGGAGCAGGACGCTGAGCAGGACCCGGCAGCTACTGTCTAAAGGCGCGAGGCGTGTGGTGCAGTGGGTTGTTCGTAGGTGTTGGGCTCAGGGGGTCACAGGTTCAAACCCCGCTGCAGTCAGCATGTCGTTGTGTCCCTTAGACACTTCACCCCAAATGGCTCCTATGGGGATTGTCCACAGTATTGAGTATGCAAGTCGCTTTGGATAAAAGCGTCTAACAAGTGACATGTGATGTAAACTAAATACTGCGGTGATGAAACGCCATATCATGGATTATCAAGGATTATCTCTGAAGCAGTCTGGAGCTCAAAGGCTTTCTCTCTTGCCGGTTATACCACAAGGTGAGTTCCTTTCTACTTCCTGTTTCTTCACACACATGCTCTCCAGTACAGGTTAGCTCTGAGTGTTAGCGATGCTAATGTGAACACTGACCATATTACGTCCAAAACTGTCGGGCATTGTTTCTGATGGCAACTTTCTGATTGGGCCGTGGGTCCACATTTCCGATATTCGTCATATCGGACGCAAATCTGGATCAGCTCCGTTGTTCCCCCGTTTTTAGAGATTTGGGTACGGAGGAAAAGAGAGAGGGTTTTATTTCCTGACGCTGCGCGAGTTTCCCCGACACACCGGGGACACATATTAATGTATAAAAGACATCACAAAGTGCATTTTGCAGGATAGGTCCCCTTTAATGTGCAGAGTTCACTGCTGTTCCAAATAACAAAGATCATTCTGAAAGCTCATCAGTAACTGTGCCTGTGTCTGGGCTCCACTTTACTGGGTATTTAAATCTCTTTAAGTTACTGCTACTGGAGCACGTTGAACAGAGGCATCATGTTTCAAAATTTACATTTGTTATTGTTTTTGTTGGTTTGCTATTCTGTTTGAATCTCTCATTGGTTCTGGTTCTGTCTGCTCCAGAGGAGGCCACGGCTGACAGTGCAAATCCCTGTGAGGAACCAGTGAAGAAGAAGCAGAAAGGCAGGAGTAGAGAGGAAGCCAGTCAGAAACTGCTGGCTGTGGGACACAAGATAAAGCATGTCTGCATCTCTGGGTGAGCGGGACAGAGAATAAGATGTCACCATAACAGAAGCCATAAGTTAGTTCAGATTTAAACAAATATTTCCGTTGCAATCATAGGAAAAGTAAAGTACAAAGTGTAATGTCTTTCGGGAACGTGATTACTGTTTCCAGCAGTGCAGTGTTTATTGATGGTGTCCCCTCTGCAGGATCCAGAGTGTGTACCGGCCGGCGCAGAGCTTCTTCGGGGGGATCCTCCATGCTGAGTACCGGACTGCCACAGATGTCTATGCATTCATGTTCCTGACTGATGTCATCGACTTCATCATCGTCATCTTCGGCTTTTGGGCCTTTGGGGTGAGAAATGGGTGGGCGTTTGGATGGAAGATGTCTTTATCTCTCTGAACAGAAGGCTATACTGCAGCCAGCCACTGGGGGGCGATGGAGATTTTTGGCTTCACTTTCAGGGGACTGACATTTACAAATGTGTTGCCTATATAGCACCTGTGCAGTTAAGTGGTAGCTATTAAAACAAGTAGTATTAGTCACTGATAAATAATTATATTACTTATTGATTCTCAAATGGGAGTACATTTTTCACAACCGCAGGCGTGTTTATTTAAATATCCCCGTCTCTTCATTTCTTGGCTCAGCTTTGAATTTAAACATTAGCAGACGCATGTTAAATGCAGTGACTTGCTCACATTTTCACAGTACTTCAAATGCAGCTTGTGGCATTTTATGAGGTTTGCACATTCATAGAAAATGCAGTTTGACTGACATACACACATACAACCAGCTACTGAAACACCACATTAACACTTAAGATGTGTAATCCTTAACAACAATATGTTTGAAAAACATTATTATACTTTAGAATTTAGTAGGTTAAAGAAATCAATGTCTTGTGTGTACCTGAATCATCAAACACCTAACCGCAGTTACTGGCTGTTTTGAAGTTATGAGATGAGTAATGTGACCTGATAAGAGGATATCAAGTAATCTTACTAATATTCCATATCACATTCACCTAATCTTTTGACACATAGCACAGCTTGCCCAGCATTATCAAAACCAGCAAGTGCATGTGGAAACTACCTACATGTTTACTTGTAATCCATTTCATTGCAAAGCGAAAAGCAAAGCAAGTACATTAATTTTAAACTTATTTTGAAGTGAATATGCCTACATGTTTCTTGTTGCTGTAAGTGGGATTCTTTATGGCTAAAGGCATCTGCTAAATACAATGTAATGTATAGTAATGGGAAAAAGTTAATTGAATTCTCAGTCAATAGCTGCATCACATTTGTTAATATTCTAATTATATACAAATTAGAGCCGGGAGTCGATTAAAAAAATGTATCTAATTTATGAGAGGCTTTGTAATTAATTAATCGAAATTAATCGCATTTTTAATCAAATATACATATTTGACCTGAGAACAGTGAGAAGCCATTTCCACATGGATGTTACTCCAAGTGGTCGACAGTCGAGTGCAGTCCAGTGAGCCAGGGAGCTGGTTATTCTCTTAGACGTGGACTTACTTATCCTGGCCCTGAAACCAGTCCTCTGGTTGAGTGTGGGTTGGGTCAGGGTGTGGTTCCTTGCACTCGGAGTCGGGCTAACGTCCACGCTAGCTGCTACATGCTTTGCATTAGGTGATACTTTAGGCCTGATGTGCTGCGGTGATATGCAAATTCTTTTTTGCATAATTTGCACATAGCCGTGCTCTTATCGACACTTCCATCCATCCGTTTTTTAAAACAAAATGTCCCATCCACGGGGCCGACCAAAGCGGTCTCATCAGCTTGTTCGTTCATGTTTGACTATTGTTCACCGTGGTTTGTTGTTGTTTGAAGTCCCATGCTGAAGTCATGAACGTTAGTTGGTGCTCCAGTATAATCGGTACGCCTGAAACTCATTCAGTGAGAAACGTTCCGCTGTGCAAAAATAAGTGCGATTAAAGTGCGATTAAAATGCATTATTTTTTTTAACGCGTTCATTTTTGTGTAATTAATTAATCTTAATTAACGCGTTAAAGTCCCGGCCCTAATACAAATACTATGTAACATTCCATATTTGTATCAAAGAGTGTCTGTCTCCCCTTCAGAAACACAGTGCAGCGGCGGACATAGCCTCCACCCTGTCGGAGGACCAGGTCCCCGAGGCCTTCCTGGTGATGCTGCTCATCCAGTTCAGCACCATGATCATCGACAGAGCGCTGTACCTGCGCAAGGCTGTGTTAGGAAAACTCATCTTCCAGGTTCAGCTCATGTTTTCAGAGTATTAGCATTCATGCATTTATGTCTTTGTTTAATATTCTTCCTTTGAAGAAGTCAGGATGTGGGTTGTGGCACTCTATAATCACAAATGAGTGGATTTTCATTCCTGTATTTCAGCTGAAAGATTTGATTTGTAAATTCATGTCGTCCAATTACTTCCTAGATAGACAGTGACTTTTAAGGAGACCCAGAGAGTCCTGCAGAGTGACCTTGCTCTTCTTCATAAAAACATCACTGTATTATAATAGACATCTCAGTGTTTCACGTGTGTGTATCTGAGTTTCGATTATCTCCTCAGCCCTTTGAGTGATCGACTTCACACTTGGTGTTTGTTACTGAGCACCAGAGGCAGTGCAGAACTGTGTGTGAAGTTACTTGGACCAGCAGTTCTGTCAATAAATGATCTCCGCCTGGCCCTAATTAGTTTAAGCGCCTACTCTGACCTGTAAAAGTGTAATAGATTTGCATTGAAATTCACACAACAAGGCAGCCATGTCTGCTGACAGCCAGTATCAGATGTTTTATTTCATAGAGTAGCACACCTCTCCATGCCATTACATTACTGGTGATGAGTGTGTGTGTTTGTGTGTATGTGGGTGTTAAACATGTTGTGGTACAGGTGCCTGGAGCAGCCAAAAAGGTGTGCCCCCCTTCAAATGAACATGTGTGTCCAGAAGATGTGTCCACCTGTCTAGTTCATCAAAGCTTGGCACATACATTTGGGGATTTGTATTCCTTCCTAATACCCTTCCTACTCTCCTTCCTTCCTTCCTTCAGGTGATCCTTGTGTTTGGGATCCACCTGTGGATGTTCTTCATCCTGCCTGCTGTCACTGAAAGGTGAAGTCAAATGATTCATGTATTTATTGTATTAATGGAGTTTTCATGGTATTTCTTGGTTATCACCAATATCAGAGAGTTCAAGTAGATTTAACACGCTCTGTTCTTCTTCATCTCTCGTCTCTTTTCAGGAAGTTCAATCAGAACTTTGTGGCCCAGCTCTGGTACTTTGTCAAGTGTATTTACTTCGGCCTGTCAGCCTATCAGATCCGCTGTGGATACCCCACTCGTATCTTAGGCAACTTCCTCACCAAGAAATACAACCACCTCAACCTGTTCCTCTTCCAAGGGTACGGACACAAAGCCAGTCCGACACACACTGACACAGATTAGGTTTCTAATGGAAAGGGAGGGAGGTATAAGGGGTCTAGAATCACTGTATAGTATGTTTACAGTTTGCTATGGATGTTGTGTTTGTAGGTTTCGTCTGGTTCCCTTCCTGGTAGAGCTGAGAGCAGTGATGGACTGGGTTTGGACTGACACCACTCTGTCTCTGTCCAACTGGATGTGTGTGGAGGACATTTATGCCAACATCTTCATCATCAAATGCAGCCGTGAGACAGAGAAGGTATGAAGTGCATGAGAACAGTGATGTGTCCGGAATGCATCAATGAAACTAAATTAAAGGGCAACAGCTTCTTTCAAACAAAAGCAGTATGAAGTATATTTGCAGCACCATTTTTCATTGTTAAAAACCAAACTTAACATGGGTTTAAATACGTTTTGCTTGTGTATTGTAAAGAAACAATAATTAGGTTGTTTATTAGGGAGAGACTGACTAGCTGCTGTCTCTGTAAACATAAAGGCTTGTTCACTATGGGTGTCCTGTTTTAATGTAATCAATTGGCAGACTCCAGACAAATTGAACTTCAGCTTTCAACACTGATGTGGATTTGTACACCTAGCCAGAACAGCGATAAATGAAGAGCTCAATATCCTAGGAATAACCACCTTGTTTTATACTATGTCAGTAGTAGTAACCATACCCCTTTCGTCAAAAAAGTGACAGGTGTCACCTCTCCCTACTTATGCAAATGAGCTAAGTCCCGCCCCCCATTGCGAGATCCTTTGATGTGATTGGGTACAATCGTGTTAATGAGCTAAGTCCCGCCTCCCATTGTTCGAGATCCTTTGATGGGTGTTATCACAGGTAGGTGTGAAAAGCCCCCCTGTGTAGTGCCTTTGTTGTTTAGTTCTTTGATGTATTGATTAAGATAGTCTCTTTGAAGTTATGTTGTCTGGCCCCTGTCCCCTCACACCCCTTTGTAGTCTAGTCCTTTGATGTGTGTTATAACAGGTAGGTGTGAAAAGCCCCCTTGTGTAGTGCCTTTTGTTGTCTAATTCTTTGATGTGTTGATTAAGGCAGACTCTTTGAAGTTATGTTGTCTGGCCCCTGCCCCTCAGAGTTGAATAATTAGCCTTTGATGTTTGCCCTTTGATGTGTGTTATAATAGGCAGGTGTGATTTCACACTGGTGTGTTATAAGCCTTTGATGTTAATCTAGGTGTCTCTTTGACGTTATAGGTGAGACTGTCTACCCGCCCCCTCCCAGCCTCCCCCCTTTTCTCCACCCCTTCCTTATGGCTATGACGCCAGCAGATAGTGGGGGTGGAATTAGATGAAGATAGAAATACACTCAAACTAAATAAAAAAAGACAGTCATTTCCACTTTCCAAGTCACCTTTCAAAAAAGAAAAATGGCAAGAGACGCCTCAAATTGGGTTTAATCAGCCTGTGACAACTTACCGCCATCCGTCCGGATCGCCAGTCAAAAAACGAATGCAGCAGCAGTGCGGGGTTCAGACTCCTACAGCCGAAAGATCTGTGCACAAACTTATCTCGTGCCCTCTTTCTGGTCATGTGAGCGTTCATGTGTGTTGGAGGAGGGGCTCTGTAAGGAAGTCTGAAGGAAGTGGCAGATTTTCCCCCCGGTTGTGTACTTTCAAATTATAGCTCCCATCGAGATGGTTTCTCCAAAATGACAGGTTTGCATCCATTAAAGTGTAACTAAAAGTATCTTAGTAACACAAGAAAAGAGAATAAAGCATTGATGTCAACAAAACTGGATTGCTCCAATGAAATAATAAATAAATAATTTCAAAAAGTGCTTTTAAAAAGAACAAATGTATTCAGATAAAGTATTTTATTTTCAGAAATGTTTTAAGGTTTTGCATACATAAAAAGTGTATCTTACAGTTCCTTTGTGAGAGAATTACACACAAATCTGCAGAGTGTCACTAAAAAGTGTTACGCAGTGACTGACATTCTGTATGTGGGTTCACACTCGAGCTGCTGCAGGGGGTGATTATGCTTGGCTCTCGGGGGATGGTGGGTTAAGAGTCAGATTCTTAATGAAATCTTTACACATAAATCTGCCGAGTGTCTGTAAAAAGTATTTAACTCAAAAAACTTGCCTTTTTAGAGTCAGAATCTCCTCAAACGAAATCTCCTCAAACAGAGTACTTCATGGTAGTGGTCCGCTTTTATACACACAAGTGTATCTTTTCAGTAACTTTCTCAGAGAATTTAAGCATAAATCTGTCAAATGTTCAAAACAACCTTGTTTTCACTGAAATAGCCTCAAAATCACAAACTGACATTAAGAGTCAGATGCTCGACGAAATCTAATAAAACAAAGTACTTCATTATCTACTTTTTCAGCTTTTATACACAAATGTGCAGGGAAGGTATGCTGATTTAGAACACTATCTGTGAGATGCAGTTAGTTTTAAATCAAATGAAATAAAAACAGCCATTATTTTTCACTCTTTTGTAAAACGGACAGTTTCAAGAAAGATGACACCGTGTTTATGCAGACATGCAAAATATCTGAAGCCCTATAAAAAAGTTATCTCAAAAAGTAGTAATATTGTATAATGATACCTGAGGATATTCTCTTTTTTAATTGTAACGACTGTGAACTAATGTGTAATTACTTTTTACTAACTATAAGAAAAGTCTCTCTGAAGAGGGGAAATAATAAAACAATTTAAAAACATAACCTTTGTCTTTTTTATAATTACTTTACACCACTATAAGGAAACCCAATATTAAGTTTTGTGTGAGGTTGTACTAGGGATAATATTAGAATTTTTCTGTACCCATAAATAATGTGTTTCTGCTCCATTTCACTCCATGAAGCCTCCAGCTTGTACAAGGCTCCGCCTCCACTCAACATAACATGTCCCGCCCTCCTCACCAGAACATTTAAAAGTAAGGGGATGGAAATAGATGAAAATAAATACGCTCAAACTAAATAACAGGCCAGTCATTTCCACTCACCAAGTCACTTTTCAAAAAAGAAAAATGGTCAAGAGAAGCATAGATATGGGTTTAATCTGCGAGACGCCTATGACAACGTACCGCCACCCGTTAGGAGCGCCAATTAAGAAACGAATGCAGTATCTGGGCCGGGTTCAGACACCTCCAACCGAAGAACTTCATGAAGAATAGACTCTGAAAAATGGCGATGTTTGGGGTTATGTATTCAACTATATGGCGAATGAACTGCATTTCTACAATCTGAAGAATGGAGAAACGTTTGGACCCCGCAGTGTTAAAGCGACACTGACCTCAACAGATTGGGCTGTGTTAACTCTGGTGTCTTCCAGAGATCTCCTCGCAACCACTGTAGTGCATCAAGAAACCATAGTGGAACCAGCGGTGTACAGGATATTTGCAAAGAAAAGCAAAGAAACACAGACAGCATGCAAGATCAAAGAAGAGATTTCACTGCCGCCCCTCAATGTGGAGGAAGAAAGAGTTATTTCCCCGCTGCCAGAAGTGAGAAGAGTCCTGACAAGCACCATCTGGGAAACTAAAAGCGGACCATCGGGGCGATGGTATTACCGTGCAAGCCATTTGGAAACGCTGGGGAAGGACTCCTCTGATGATTTTGTTTTGGAGTATTTTAACTCTACATGTGGAGTTTTTCAGACATCTGTGTGGGTGCCTCTGATTGCTTGGCTGACAATGATTGATGAAAAAGCTACAAAGCTTAAAGAACTTTTTAGACAGAGTCAGACATCGATGGACATTATACTGGTGAAAAAGAATCTCACCTTTACAGAGGACTCCGCCTCCCACTCAACATAACAAGTCACACCCTCCTCACCAGATCATTTTAAACTAAGGACCCCTCAAAGAAAAACATTGTGTATTCTACCTATGTAAAAAGAGTGTCGGGGTTGTCTTACGAATTGTCTTATCTCTGTATCAAGATGATGTGTTTAAAAATGAATTTTGTGAAAAATACCAACTGTGTGAGAGACGTCATAAAGACACTCATTTTAACCACAGTGTTTGTTCTCTACAAATGTTTTAAGATTGTTACAAAATGTAAAAAATAAAAGGTATGGAGACAAAATTAATTCAGTTGATTCTGGCTTTATTAGGAAAACAAACATATAATACAAATGGGTTAGGGGTTAAATGTAACCATCGTGGACTTAATAGTCTAACAAAAGACTTTATCTGAATACATTTGTTCTTTTTAAGAGCACTTTTTGAAATTATTTATTTATTATTTCATTGGAGCAATCCAGTTTTGTTGACATCAATGCTTTATTCTCTTTTCTTGTGTTACTAAGATACTTGTAGTTACACTTTAATGGATGCAAACCATGAGTGAGCTAGAATTTGAAAGTACACAACCGGGGGGAAAATCTGCCACTTCCTTCAGACTTCCTTACAGAGCCCCTCCTCTAACACACATGAACGCTCACATGACCAGAAAGAGGGCACGAGATAACTTTGTGCACAGATCTTTCGGCTGTAGGCGTCTGAACCCCGCACTGCTGCTGCATGACTTCTTGACTGGCGCTCCGGACGGATGGCGGTAAGTTGTCACAGGCTGATTAAACCCAATTCGAGGCGTCTCTTGCCATTTTTCTTTTTTGAAAGGTGACTTGGTAAGTGGAAATGACTGTGTTTTTTAATTTAGTTTGAGTGTTCCATAAGGAAGGGGTGGAGAAAAGGGAGGAGGCTGGGAGGGGGCGGGTAGACAGTCTCACCCATAACGTCAAAGAGACACCTAGATTAACATCAAAGGCTTATAACACACCAGTGTGAAATCACACCTGCCTATTATAACACACATCAAAGGGAAAACATCAGAGGCTAATTATTCAACTCTGAGAGGCAAGGGGCCAGACAACATAACTTCAAAGAGTCTGCCTTAATCAACACATCAACGAATTAGACAACAAAAGGCACTACACAAGGGTGCTTTTCACACCTACCTGTTATAACACACATCAAAGGACTAGACTACAAAGGGGTGTGAGGGGACAGGGGCCAGACAACATAACTTCAAAGAGACTATCTTAATCAATACATCAAATAACTAAACAACAAAGGCACTACACAGTAGGGCTGTGCATCTTCACTGGTCTCACGAGTCGATTCGATTCGATTACGATTATCCTGTCAACGATTCAATTCGGTTCGATATCCCGGTGCATCCCGGTGCATCACGATTCATACCAATGCGTTGCATCCTCAATTTTCTATATTACTGCACATGGCTTATTTTTCATCAATGCATACATGCAGTAAATACATATGAACTCTCTTGTTATTATTTAGAAAGTGCTTCAGAAATCAATAACATAAATGTCTTGACATTAATTTATAAACCAAAATAAATGAAGTGTATAGGTCTAGCCTCCGTGTGTGAAGTTGTTCCATCCTCAAAAACAAAAAGCTAATGCTTTTGCAGTCGAGCTGCAGCTTCTAGCCACGGCCTTCTGTTAAGAAAGGACACTGAATGTCCGGAATGAGGCATCACACACAGGACCTGAATCTGAACACAGCAGACAGCAGGAGTATTTACAACAGCATATAAAAACTAAAATACTGCATGTGGGTGCACACTTACATTCTCTGTCTTACTGTTACATAAATCCCATGAATGTATGAGATTAAATTAGCTTCATTATATCTCAGTGATTAAGTGAATAACAAAGTTTCTATCGGGTCACTATCAGCCTGTCACTCATTATTTTCAGGGAGGGGGCGGGGCTTGGAGGAACAGAGAGGAGACGGTGATCGCGGAAGCTTTTTTCCTCCTGCCTTCACAAACTTTACACACGTATATATCATCTGAAAATTGCTAGAGGACATTCATACCCTGCATCCAAGACTTGATTAAATCCACCAAAAACCTGACATGATTATAACGTGATTATTTTTGAAAAACATAAATCCCTGTCTGTGTCTCTGAGCCGCAGCGACACGGAGTGATTTGGAGCAGGTCCTGCTGCTGCTGGTTCTGGACTGGTGTTCTTGTGTTGGTGGATAAAGCAGACTGCTCGGTGTTCGGTGTTGCTGTGCCGCTGTCACGTCTGTTCCCTGATCTCTGCGTCACCGACCGATTTGATATTAAAGTGACAGAAAAAACGTTATAGTAAAGCCGCGGCCGGAAAATCAGGAAGCAACCTTACTACTCTATAACCGATTATCTTCCGTCACTGCATCGAGACCGAATCGTCCACGTCCGCATCGCAATGCATCGTAAAAACGATTATTTTCAACACCACTACTACACAGGGCGGCTTTTCACACCTACCTGTGATAACACCCATCAAAGGATCTCGAACAATGGGAGGCGGGACTTAGATCATTAACATGATTGTACCCAATCACATCAAAGGATCTCGCAATGGGGGGGCCGGACTTAGCTCATTTGCATAAGTAGGGAGCGGTGTGACCTGTCACACCACCTGTCACTTTTTTGACGAAAGCGGTATGGTTACTACTACTTATGTCGCACTTTACTGTCTGTGATCAATGGTTGATATGACCCTTTCCCCACATCACGTTCTCTTTTAAGCTGAAGGCAGGGCACTTATCTGATACCATTACAATATGTTCTGCCCTCAGAAATACCCACAGCCCAAAGGACAGAAGAAGAAGAAGATGGTGAAATATGGCATGGGTGGACTCATCATCTTCTTCCTGATCTGCATCATCTGGTTCCCTCTACTCTTCATCTCATTGGTCAGATCAGTGGTGGGTGTGGTCAACCACCCCATCGATGTCACAGTGACTGTCAAGCTGGGAGGATACGAGGTAATGGACTTTTATAGTAGTGTCTTTTACCGTCTCTTAAAGCAGAACAAAATATTCTTTTAAAGCTGCTACGGCAGAGCAGCTGCATCTACATGTTGTATTTGATCAAATAGTCTGCAATGTTCAATTAATTGGCAGCATAAAGGGATTATTTTTTATAGGAAATTGGCGTTTAAATTAGACAGTTATTTAATTTTGTAAGTATGTTTTAGGCTGTACTTGTTTTGATCAAAAGGCACAATTGCCAGGAAGGTGGGACACATCACTGTACACTGTGTACCAAGGCAGGTTTACCATCACTCTCTGTACGGAGGCTCAGTCATTGGTACACGTTTATCTGTAAAGCTTTGTTGGGTAAACTCCCGTATTATATCTGCTCTCTGATAACACAAAGAGTTGCAAGCAGCTATTGTCTGAGGTCACATGATGTGGTCTTGTTAGATGTGCCAAGAGCAAGGACTGTCTCAGGTAAGACAGCTTGTATGTGCACAGCTCCACTTGCTTGGAACAATCTTCAGCAAGAATTGAAACTGAGCAATCTCATTCCTCTGCATGTTTTTAAAGCTAGGGTAAATGCTTGCTGATACAATGGGCACTTGTACATGTCTATAAATATGTATCCTGTAAATATAATGTATAATGTCCTTTATTGTTTTATGTTTCATGTGGAACCTATATGCTGCAGGTCTCCCTTGAAAAAGAGACATATGATCTCAATGGGACCAATCTGGTTAAATAAAGGTTTGAAATGAAATGAAATGACATCTGATAGATCCTGGACCATCATTAGAATACTCATATAAGTAAGGTAACAGTGTGCAAAGATTCACAAATAGAAATCAATTCAGTTGCTAGGACTCTTTTGAGTCTACATACAGACACATAGCATAAAGGTACATGTGTAAAATGCAAAGGACACAGCGTGAAATGATATACATTTGCATAATCCACCATTTCCTCTGTGTATGTCTAGTCCCTGTTCACCATGAGTGTGCAGCAGCAGTCCATCCAGCCCTTCACAGAGGCTGAATATGACAAGATGACCCAGACATTTGGAGACAATGCGGTGCGTACTGATTTCAGTTAATTGAAATGCATGTCTGTATGCACTCTTATTGTCTGTTTTTCCTGATGTTTGAGCATTTATGTAAATAAACAATCATCTGATCAGTTTCTTATAATTCTGCCAGCTAGGTGTAAGTGTATGTATACAGGAAATTACTATAACAAGTTGTTATATCACTCAACATGTGCAAAATCTGAGTTGCAGAGTTTTGTTCGACTCCACAATATATTTTAAATAGACTCTAGGGAAAACAATTCAATACCACAAGGTTATATAATGTAGATGAGTTATGAATGTTTCATCTGTAATACCAAGAATTACTGTTTTACTCATCAGTTTAAATAGCACTAAATGCTAGCCTTTGCTGTGAAGAAGTAATCAAATAAAGACAGAAATGTCCCTGCTGATTGTTCAAAGTAAGATGGCAAGAAAGGAAAGTCGAGGCATCACTTCCTTGTTACTGGGGTAACACCAGGGTGGCTGCTTGGTCCCCTTCACTTTCTTTCATATGCACAACCTCCCTTTGGTCGCTTTATCTGCTCACATGGTTTATTTTACTGCTGCAATGCTGAGGATAGCAAACTCTATCTCTCTTTCCATACTGCCTCTGAATGTCCCTCAATTAGCCTCACTGATATACTGTACCTCCCTTTGGAAAAAAGCATCTGCCATAGATAATGTCATCTTTTTGCTGCACGATCTGATCCTCAGAAAGAGTAGTTTGAATCACATGTCTTCACCTGCTCAGTTTTAACATCATTGATGACTCTGACATGGTATACTGTATGTTAACAAACGTGTGTGTGTGTGTGTGTGTGTGTGTGTGTGTGTGTGTGTGTGTGTGTGTGTTACTTGAGTAGCCACCTCTCTGTATACCTGTTTTTAATTAATCATTTTGTGTGTATGTACATTTAGGTGGCCATGCAGTTCATCACGCTCTACAGTTATGAGGATATCGTGACTGCCATGATTGAAGGTAGTTCAGGATCTGTGTGGAGGATCAGCCCCCCCAGCAGACAGGAAGTCATTAAAGAACTACTTGGAAGTCCAGTGGACCTAACACTACGTCTCGCCTGGACTTTCCAGAGGTAAAGCCTTTGCTCTCTAATAGCATACCCCGCTCTCTAGGAGTATCTTAGTATTTCTTCTTGTCTCTAAAGGCTGATTTGTATTCACCCCTCTTTCTCTCTGCATGTCTCTGGTTCTGACAGGGACCTGGGTAAAGGAGGGACAGTGGAACACACGTTTTTCAAACACTCTATAGACCTGGAGCCTGGGAACCCAGTCAGAGCAGAGCTGGCCTCACTGCTGGTTGGAAACCGCACTGAGCCTGTGTAGGTTGACTCTGACAGGATGCTCATGGTTTGTAGTTCATATTACAGTAGTTATATCTTACACATGCTGTGTTCTCTTCCCCAGACATGTTCCTCATATGTTCCCTAACTACATCCGGGCCCCCAATGGAGCTGAGGCCAAACCAGTCTCTCAACTTTTCAAAGGTCAGAGGTTATTATACATTATATTACAGTACATTTTAGTATACAATACGATTATACTTTAATGGTCAGATCAAGTCTGAAATTTGACTTGCATCACAGCAGCTCCATGTGTAACATCAACATAGACAAATATCAAGACACAATAAGAAGAAGACATAAAGAAGACTTTATTCATCCCTTACAGGGACATTTCTTTCCCCACTCTGTTGTGTTTACACACATTACACACACAGAGGATATACATGCACACACACAACCACATGCAGATAGGAGAGGTAGCAGAGCAGAGAGGCTGCCAGGTACCCAGCGCCAAGGGAGCAGTTTCGAGGTTAGGTGCCTTGCTCAAGGGCACCTCGGCAGTGGCCTTGGAGGTGAACTGGCATATCGCCAGCTACCAGCTCACTCCTTTTTTTTTGGTCTGATCGGGACGTGAACCGGCGACCCTTCGGTTCCAAGACCAAGACCAAGTCCATACAGACCTAGCCACTGCCGCCTCTGACTGAGCCACTGCCGCCTCTGACTGAGCCACTGCCGCCTCTGACTGAGCCACTGCCGCCTCTGACTGAGCCACTGCCGCCTCTGACTGAGCCACTGCCACCTCTGACTGAGCCACTGCCGCCTCTGACTGAGCCACTGCCACCTCTGACTGAGCCACTGCCACCTCTGACTGAGCCACTGCCACCTCTGACTGAGCCACTGCCGCCTCAAAATACATACATTTTTCAATACATGAAAAACAAACAACAAACATTTAACATAACAGCACAATCACGAGAAGTATAGTACAGTACAGTGAACTACATAACAGTGGTGTATAGTACATTGTGTGTTTATACAAATGTCTTTAACTGATGTGTTGTCTTGTAGGTAATGAAGATGGTTACCTGAACATCACACTGTCCCTGAAGAGTGACAGGTCACTTAATGGGAACCAGGAGTGGTGGGACATTGCCATTGCAGACTGTGCCCCCTCCCCATGTGGAGTTCTACCCATGGTCATATTCAATGACAAAGTCAGCCCCCCCAGCCTGGGTTTCCTGGCTGGATATGGGTAAGAGAACCCACAATCACAAATATATACATGGGTTTGATAAAACCTTTTTGGTATCTCTCATTGTGTTGAATGTTTGTGTTTGCATGTGTTGTAAATGGAGAAACAATATGTAATCTGACAATAAAGTATAACCATCTTCATTTGTGAGCAATTATTTCTTGGATGTAAATGTCCTTCTTTCTTCCCTCTCCCTCCAGGATCATGGGTCTGTACTTGTCCGTGGTTTTAGTCATTGGGAAAGTTTGTGCGAGGCTTCTTCAGCGAGATCTCACACTCCATTATGTTTGAGGAGCTGCCCTGTGTGGATCGCATCCTGAAGCTCTGCACAGACATCTTCCTGGTCAGTGTGTGAACATTTACATTCTGTACACACATTTATTGTATTGTATTTTTCAAATTCTAAGAAACAGATCTTTAACTACCGTAATCTACTTGTTGCCATGCTGCTGTAAGTGCACTGGGAAATCATGTCTTTGTAATCATCATTCCACCATCTCATCTTTGTGTGATTCAGGTGCGTGAGACTGGAGAGCTGGAGCTAGAAGAGGAACTTTACTCCAAACTGATCTTCCTTTATCGATCTCCAGAGACTATGATCAAATGGACCAGGGACATGTACAGTCGAGAGCAGGACAGATACTGACTGAATGATCATGTTTGGTTGTAAAAGAACACATATCTGAAGCTCATTGCAAAGACGTCCAGAGGACAACACAAGCAGGGCTTCTAGAGAACACTCGGTACCAGAGTGGACTTTGCCTTACAGCCACGGAGACACATGAAAGGAGATTTACACTAATCAACATCTTCTGCTGGACATCTGTTGCATCTTCTCTGCTGCCTGAGCATTTTCATCAAACCACCTCACACTACAGACTTTTGAGAGTAATGTCCCTCTGTGGGTGAGATGGACAGCAGCTGGATGTCGGACCTGCAGGATTGGGACATACCGCCCCTGAAAGGCAAACTTAGCAGTCAAACTCGGCTGTGTTAAAGGGCAAAGGTCAAACAAGAGAGAAGTCAGACCTCTGTGTATTGGAGCCATGCAGGTTGAGTGACTGTGTGCTTGCAACTAATTGTAGGTCGCACCATCTGAAGTTACTGTATGAGTATGCCAAAGAAAATGTTCTTTGCTGTCAATCAAACTCACAAATGTCTTTAAGATCATGAATTATTGTAAAGTGTTGTGTTTCCAGCAGCCAAGTTACATTTAACATCATGAACCGAGGTTTGACCAAACATGTCCGCCTTAAAGTGCCTTTTCATGTTTCAAGAAGTAGCCATATTCTGAGTTTGGACTATTTATAAGCAGCTCTTTCAGTTCCCGGCCACCATAGGCCAAACAATGGAACATATGTGGCATGAACACTTAACTTCCAAGCTAGAAAATGTCTGTCGCACAGACCTGGTGGTGTGACACCTTTTGAAGAAATGTATCTTCGTAGCCCTGAGAGCTCAATGCATTGTAAATAAAACATATGCAAATAGACAAAACACAAGCAAATAAAAAAAAATGACTATATTGATAGCTGCATAAAGAGAAATGAAAACTGTTTCCAGGGGACACTTAAAAGTGATGCACAATGCTGGGAAATATATTTGCCCTGATGGTTTTTGTCTGATGAAGTTATTGAACTCCGGTTAAAAAACGAGCTAAGATGTAGTTCGACGGTTTTGGCTTATTCTTAATCATGTGATTCAGTTGTCGTTGCAATTGTCATTCAATTCATCTGACAAAATTCACACATTTACCTGAAACAGGCTGACATTATATTAGCTGTCTACAGTTATTTTCAGAATTGTCACAATTCAAGGATGAAAATATATTGCAAATGGTTAATTAATGGTGTAAACTTACTCATTGTACACATCACTTATTTATTAGAAGGGATAAATCCAGATTGGACTTGCAGAATAAAGTTTGTTATTGTATTTTGCGAGTCATTTGAATTCTTACCTGTCATAGTAGTGTGGGACAGGTGTGAGCTTTCCACTAAATGGACAGCCCCACCTTCTTCAAGGAGGTTCTGAGGAGAAAACAGCCATCAGAAAACTGAAAATTGAAAAACCAAAACTGAAATACAAGGCGTTTTTCTTTATCATGGTCGAAAAGGGATTTACTACATTTAAAAAAACGGGATGATTTTCATTTTCTACTTCTCAATACAAAAAATAAAATCACTAGAAAACAGAAACAAAAAACTACCGTTTTTCATATTCTGCTACCGGAAGTTACCTTACAAAATAAGAGCGCAGATGAGGACTGTCAATCCGTGTATCTACGGTCCATTTGTTTTCACAACGAAAACAGCCCAGAAAATGAATGTTATGAAAATATAATATGCCTATGTCTAAAATTCACAACATTGTTAGAGATTTAAACTATGCATCGATTCTGCACTGCTGTCAGCTCAGCCGTCTCTCGAGTTTATTATTTTTTCTGCCATTAGTTCTTCTTGAGATCGATCCTGTTGGACTCAGTAGGCTAGTAGTGAAACTACTCCCACAAGTAGCCTACTATGAAGTAGTACTTTTACTGTGTACTTCTTGAGTAATCCTCTGTCAATGTCCCCTCCTGAGAACAAGAATGCATGTTTCTCTGCTATTTTGAATCAGTGTTAAAACACCTTTCTTCATGAGACTTCAGTGGGGGCTGGTAGAAAATATTTTTGATGGGGCTGTTGATATAGTGAGTAAAACATTTTTTTTTGGGAGAAATTACCCCTTAAATTAGGACTTCTGGTGATGCAATGGCGCGTTTCCAGTGCAGCGCGGAGCTCGCTTTAAGCGTGCCGAGCCGTGCGGCGCCCGTTTTTGGTTGCGTTTCCACTTGGACACATGCGCGAAGGTTTTCGGGTTTCTGGCGGATTTAGTTACTTTTTTTTGTTACTTTATTTCGGTTTTAGGGTTAGGGTTATGTTATTTAATTATTTTGGGGGAGCCAGCCCCTAGGGTTCGAAAATGTTTTTGGGGTCAAACCCCCCAAAACCCTCAAATGCATACCTATAACACAATACAAACACAATGGTCTTACACCTGCATTAGGCTACTACATCACATTGTTCATCAGCATGTTCAAATCGGATAAGTGGGCACTGACATCTGGGCACCTCGATGTAGGCCTACAATTGGCTATTTTGTCCAAAATGTTAAAAAATAAAATATTTGAAAAATGGTATTAAGTAATGCAAAATATACATGATGTGAACATGCACGGTACATCATTAGTAGACTTAATGTTATCCTTCAACCAACCACTTTTCACACACACACACACACACACACGGGCTGCCTCCACCTCCTCACCTGCTGCGACCTCGGTGGGAGGAGGATACAGCTTTTTTAGAATATCCCGAACAGTTTTGGGGCCAAGCACATCTCAGCCTTTGTTCTTCCACATTGCATTTTCTTTGCAGTGTTCGAATCACTAAACATGGCACTTGCCAGCTTATTACTGCAGTCCATGCTGTTATAACTCAAACCATGCTGAACTGTGTGATACACTGATGTTACCTCACATGCAGCAACTTTGTCTTGTTCTGCAGTTGAACTGCCGAAGAATTTAGTTATATTTGATGCACCTTTATTTTGTGTTGCTCGCTTGTGCATTTCTGTGCCAGCATGCTGTTTCAGGTCGTTTTCTCCACCGTGACCTATTGAAAACTCCCTCCGACACAAGGTGGAGAAGACCCGAGACAGATCTCCACTCACGGGCTTTACCCAACTGTGTTTTTCTTCCCACTGTTTGTTGTAAGACACAAGTCTTTTCTTTTTAGAAGGGCCAGGGGCCAGGGCCCAGAACCACATCCTCTCTCTCTTCTCCTCTTTCATTATCACCTCCTCCACCGGCAGCGCTCATTTTCCCACACGACTGAACAGGCTGACAGCTATGGAACGCCCTTTGCGCCACAATTCGCGCGTAGTTTCGCGCGGATTAACGGGGAGGTCCGTTTAAATTCAAAGTCTCAGTAACCAATCAGTGAAGAGCAAAACCAGACCAAAGCAATAGCTGCGTTCACACTGCGGTACTTTTCCCACAAAGGTTCATGAGAACTCTTTAGTTCGCATGAACTAAGTACAGATCTCGTTCACACCAGAAAAAATCCCTGGGGGTGGATTAGGCAAATGAAGCCGCTGACGTCACTTCTTCTTCTTCTGCTTTGGGTTTACTGGCAGGCTGCAAACCTCTTCACGGCGTATACTGCCGCCCAAAGTCCCCGGCCGGAAGTCCCCGGAGTTGGGGAAGCTGCTGGGACTCCCAGCAGCTTCTACTGAAGCCTTCCGAGTAAATCGCCAGAACGCCAACACCTCCTCATCTCCACCGCTCCCATGTTTAATTTTGTGTTGCCATAAGTTAGTCTCTCTGCGTTTCTGCGCTGGGCTAATGCTAATGCTAATAATGCTAATGCAAGGATAATAAAATGGCGGCTTCACAAAACTTTTTGGGAGTTTTACGGGGCGTGGTTTGCAATTCGCCCAGCCAATCAGAAATATAGCTCTTTTCTCAAAAAAGAGCCGTTCGAAAGTCCCTGCTCTCTAGCAGGGACTTTCGAGGGGATTAAAAGGTTCGCATGAACTACTTTTAGTACCGGCTCTTTTTGGTGTGAACGTGAGCATGAATAAGTTCGCATGAACTAAGTTCGCATGAACCTTTGTGGGAAAAGTACCGCAGTGTGAACGCGGCTAATGTGTAGATGAAAAGTTCCTGACATTGTGAGGCTGTAAATTGTACGTTATTCCAGATTCAGGGGACTATGTATTAATTTGGCTTTCAATATAATAAATATATCAATCAATATAACCTGCCTTCATTGTCTTTTAAAATAAAATCGCCTTACCTTATCTTACTGAAGTGAAGGGTATTTATGTCTCCTTAAATCACCTTTTAAAAGTACTTCTTATAACATGGCATGGTGTAACATATCAAAATGATCAGCCTCTGGTCTTGCTAGAAATGCAATGCCACTCACCTTAGAGCCACTGTCTTATGAGATACTTAGCTTAGAAATCAGATTTTTGGAAAACTTAAAAACTCTTGTGAAAACACAGATGTACTCATGTCATCCATTTTTTTTGGTGTTTCAGATTTGGTTTACCAACGTTTTTGGTTCACAAAAGTAGTGAAATATATGAATTACACTATAGGCCTATATACATGTGTTGTTCATGTCTAAAATGAAAATGTGTAAATTAGAATTGGGAGTAAAATAGTTCTATCACTCTACTTTCACCACAGAAAAGTTACATCAGGACTGATTCATGACTTCATATTCCATACTGAGGTTTATGTGATGTGTACAAATACAAATTGAGCATTACAACTTTTTTTTTCAACCAACTATTTATGTTAACATAAGAAACTGTAAAATCTCAATATTTACAATACAGGGTTCATACACTTTTTCACCAATGATTTTAAATTACTCTTTCATGTGGCTAGCATGCGCTGCCTCGCCCATATTCGAAATATTGAATATGTTACAACACAGTTTGCATTTAGCACGTCTTGGGTCAATGTCTTTTGATAACCACAATTGGTACTTATTCTTTAGAAGCCATACATTGTTGAAACTGCACTTCCCTGGCATCTTTATATCAAATAGTAGCTCCTGTAGACTAGAGGGCATGATTGTAAACATCTCTCACCAGCGAAATACTGCCACAGTTGCCATTTTACGTTTCATTATACGATACAGTATTTATTATCATTATAGTATCACTATTTCGGCGATTAGATAACATATAAATTATATTTGCTGCAACTTTAGTTATATTTCCATGACTTTTCAAAAACTTTGGGGAAAATATTACATTCCATGACTTTTCCAGGTTTTTAATGACTGTATGAACCCTGACAATATCGGAACTTTCTCAACCAACTATTCATTATAAATGTAAAGACAGGGGGAGCAGTGCCATGGTCTTTGTCTGTCTCCAAGACAGTGGGTCTGGCTGCTGTGTAGGTGATGGTGCATGGGCTGCTGGTGGCTGCTGGTGGCTGTGCGGGAGGGAGGTGTGCTAGGCGAGACTTCTTTGCTGGCTGGGTTGATCGTGATGGCTGTGGTGGAGGCCTTTGTACCGAGGTGTATCTTAATCTTGTGGCAGGCACAGATGGAGGCTGCTGTAGTGATGCTGGTCCTCTGGTCCTTGGTGGTGATGGCTCTGGTGAAGGCCCTTGAGCCACGGTAGATCTTGACCTGGGTGCAGGCACAGATGGAGGTTTTTGCTGCTAGGCGCAGGCAGCTGTGAAATCGTAAAGAAATATAGGACAATAATTACTACTAAGTTCATTAAAATATAAAGTTCCAGTGGAATGTTTCTCCTCTCTCTCTCTCTCTCTCCTCTCTCTCTCTCTCTCTCTCTCTCTCTCTCTCTCCTCTCTCTCTCTCTCTCTCTCTCTCTCTCTCTCTCTCTCTGGATCCTTGGATCCTTGTTGTTGTTGCTGTGTTCTCCAGGTTCTGATGCTCCATCTCCACTGCTGCTAGTGTTACAAGTCCGCTGTGCAGAGCTGCATATTGCATTCCATGACTTTTCCAGGTTTTTAATGACTGTACGAACCCTGACAATATCGGAACTTTCTCAACCAACTATTCATTATAAATGTAAAGACAGGGGGAGCAGTGCCATGGTCTTTGTCTGTCTTCCAAGACAGTGGGTCTGGCTGCTGTGTAGGTGGGGGTGATGGTGCATGGCAGGACAGGAGCTTAAGGACGTCCCGTCGTCAGAAAAACTAGTGTCGGGGAGGATAACAAATCATTTTGGGACGAGAGTTAAAATAAAAATACCCTGCTAACTCTACTACAAACGGCGATGAAAATGAAACCAACTGCACGTTTTGTGTAGCACACACTTATTAAACCTCCTTGTCAACATAAACACCATGATAAACACACATGCACAAAACATTTAGAAACCCGCGAAATACACACACATGTTGCTACAGCTGTGCCGCTGGCTGTCAGCCAGCGGCCCAGCTGGCTGTCAGCCAGCCGCCCAGCTGGCTGTGCCGCTGGCTGTGCCGCTGGCTGTCAGCTGGCTGTCAGCTGGCTGTGCCCGCAAATTCCTGGCCCGGGTCTAGCTATGTACTGAGTGTGTGTATTTCGCAGGTTGAGTGATCTACAATGGCATCCCGTGGAGGAATTCTGAAATGTTTTACCATTACATCACAAAAACGCACAGCAGAACCAGACCCTGGAGCGCCGGCCTCTGTATTTATTTACTCCTCTTCATCCCCTATGGGTAATTACATTACATGTGTCTTGAAGTGAATTCTAGCAGTTACCGGAAGCCAATGAAGGGAGCGGAGGAGCGGCTTGGTGTGGGAAAATGTTGGAAGGTTGAAGACCAGACGAGCCGCTGCATTCTGAATGAGCTGCAGAGGTCGGATGGCACATGCAGGTAGACCAGCCAGGAGGGAGTTGCAGTAGTCTAGGCGTGAGGTGACGAGAGCCTGGACCAGAACCTGCTTGGCTTTCTGGGTCAGCTGGGGGCGTATCCTCCTGATGCTGTAAAGCGTGTATCTGCAGCAGCGGGTTGTAGCAGCGATGTTTGCAGTGAAGGACAGGATGTTATCCAGGGTCACACCCAAATTCCTTGCAGTCTGAGTTGGGGAAACAACAGAGGTGCCGATGTTGATAGTCAGGTCAAGAGTGGGACAATCTTTTCCCGGAAGGAAAAGCACTTCAGTTTTGTCAAGGTTGAGCTTGAGATGATGAGCGGACATCCACTGAGAGATGTCAGCTAAACAAGCAGAGATGCGTGCGACGACCTGGGTCTCTGAACGGGGAAAGGACAGAATTAATTGGGTGTCGTCAGCGTAGCAGTGGTATGAAAAACCATGCGGGCTAATGACAGATCCGAGCGAGTTTGTGTACAGGGAGAAGAGGAGGGGACCAAGAACCGAGCCCTGAGGGACCCCTGTAGTTAATTGACAAGGGTCGGACTCGGACCCTCTCCAAGTTACCCTGTGGGTACGGTCTTTGAGGTATGAGGTGAGGAGGGAAAGTGCAGAGCCTGAAACTCCAAGTTCTTGGAGAGTGCGAAGGAGGATCTGATGGTTCACCGTGTCGAATGCAGCAGACAGGTCCAACAGGATGACAGAGGAGAGGGAGGCTGCTTTGGCAGTGTGCAGTTCCTCAGTGACAGCAATGAGGGCAGTTTTCTGTGGAGTGACCTGCCTTGAAACCAGACTGGTGCGGATCCAGAAGTTTGGGTAAGGTAATAAGGCTGAGAAGAGAACTCTCCATCGTATTTAGTCCTTAGCAATATGCTGCGCCTCTCCCCATGTAGGGATGGGTACCGAGCAGGCATGGAATTTTGTCATTTTAGAGGCAAGGCCATTTGGCCTTCCCGTTCACATTTTTTTTAAGGGCACACAGGCCACATGACAGGGCACAAAGGCCACATGACAGGGCACAAAGGCTGTTTGGTTAAATTACGCTGGTCAATCAACATGACTGAAAAGTGTAGCACTAACGTCAACACCAGTCGTTTTACAAACGGCTGAATAGCAATAGTGTTTCTTAAACGTATACGTTAAGTTCAGCCATAAACCACATAAGTCAGTCAGGGGTAGACAGTAAGGGTAAAATTGTATTGTCACTGGCCCCACCATTGTAACCACAGGCCCGTAGCATTCGTCCACCAAAAACAAATCGACTAATAATGAAGAAAATTAACACATTTGTTGCAATAATGTATGCACTAACTACATTACTACTTGTACTACAACATTTTAATCATCAGTTCTTCCTCATTTTCCTCAATTGTTCATATTTGGTTTATTAAAATAATGATATTGTGGTCATTGTTAAAAAATGTCTGCTATTATTATGAGTATTATTATTTGTATAATGCACTTTCTGCCTTCCTGTCATTAGGAGTTAGACATGTAATGGCTATATGTAATTGATTTGATTAGAACCTTCATTATCCTAAACTGCTGGGACATTTCGCCAATACCTTTACATTGTCTACTCTTCACTTACTTGTCAGCATAGATGTACAGAGCCGACAGAAGACCTTGTTTATACTGGCATCATATTGAGAGGTGCAGTGACGCGTCCTGAAACCAGGAAGTACGCTGCTGGTTCCCTCCACAAAAAGCAATGGAATTTCTCCACAGGGTTTTGGAAAATAGCTGGAAATAAGGTCTGTGGTAAACAAACCTGTTTGATAAATGCACGTTTTGTTCAGCCGGATAATCTCCACATGTCTACCCTACTTTTATAATTTTCGAATCATAAATCGAATCGATAGATTACAAAAGGGTTTTAGGACGCGGCACTGCAGCCAACTCCCTGTCACTCCTTTAACTCCTCCGGTGACTTTCTTTTATTAGAAGATTGTTTTTTGCCCGACGCTTGGCCGGTTACCGCTCGTATTAAAAACAACGACAACCGACTCACGAAACGCTATGTTGTAGCGTTGATAAACGAAACAATTTAACTAAATTGCTAGTCAAAATACCAATACCACAGGACATTTTTTTTTACTTTTGACAGGGGCACAAAGGCCACTTTGGCCGTGAATTGCATTTTTTTTAACAGGGCATCACGGCCAAAGTGCGGGGCAACGACGGCCATGGCCGTCGTGGCCGTCGTGAAATTCCCACCCTGGTACCGAGCCCCGGTATTAAACGGGACCCGGGCCGGAATTATTAAAGACAGTGGTAACGTTAAGCTCCGACGTTATCGGACTTTTTATCGGTAGGCCTACTGGAGACATTTAAAAAATATATGTCATATGTATTATTGCTACATACACATTATATCGCAGTTTTAGTTTCACCAACTCCGTTTCTAATATGCAATAAGACTACAACATGCGTCTATGATGTATTTTTGAGCTTTCCAATCCAGACGAGATCTCTCTCTCCCGTCTGGGTGCGAGGGGGCGGGGCCGTTTGTAAAGGTCTCCTGACTGTCATCCTGGTTAGTGGTTACTCTGGGTTCTGTCTTCAGGACACAGTGTTGGATTTTTTGCTAATTGGATGGGACTTGATTGGATTCAATTTTAGAATAATTTTCTCATTTGTGTGTTTGTTTAAATATATTTGGCCTTTGTTTATGTGATTTACTCAAATAAAAAGGTTGATGAATTATCATCTAATGATTTGTATAATGTTTTAGTTATGTTAAAGGTCACTTTGAATGATTTTAACTAAAGATAATGTAGAAAAACTAACATTTTAAATTCGGGACGGTCCACATTAATTTCGGGACGGCTTAGAGGTGTGCTAGGCGAGACTTCTTTGCTGGCTGGGTTGATCGTGATGGCTGTGGTGGAGCCTTTGTACCGAGGTGTATCTTAATCTTGTGGCAGGCACAGGTGGAGATGGAGGCTGCTGTAGTGATGCTGGTCCTCTGGTCCTTGGTGGTGATGGCTCTGGTGAAGGCCCTTGAGCCACAGTAGATCTTGACCTGGGTGCAGGCACAGATAGAGGTTCTGCTAGGCGCAGGCAGCTGTGAAATCGGAAAGAAATATAGGACAATAATTACTACTAAGTTCATTAAAATATAAAGTTCAAGTGGAATTTTTCTCAAGCACAAATAACAATGCACAACTCAAAATAAAATGGGGAGGTGGGACAGGAGTCTCTCTCTCTCTGCCCCTACACACGGCGGCGTGCGTTGCCGCTTGGCTTGAGCTTGAGCTTGGGGAGTCAACGCGAGCATGTTCCCTACCGCCACGATCATTTTCTCCTCCTTTTGTTGACATATGGAAAATAACTGCGGTCTGGCTCTCCCAACATACACCCGGTTTGATTGGCTACTGCTTGTACTGTCAGATTTACATAGGACGGATTTGATTGGCTGACGCCTCCGTCAAGGCGGCAAAAGTAGAACATTGCTCTACTTTTGCAGCGAGCACCTCGAGAGAAGCTACGCTTTGCTCCCACAATGCAGTTCGGCGAATCGTGACGTCACCCCATTCAAAGTGAATGGGAAGAAGCGTTGAAGCGGCAGACGCGTCCCAGAAGAAAAACACACTATTTTATATGATGTAACCAATGCGAAATAATGTCCCACGAGGTCCACCGGAACGGAGGGACTTCAGCTTTAAATTTGTTTTTGTCCTGTTCTTTTGTTGTCTTGTGCCTTCCTGTTTTATTTTGGCAACAAAAAGGACAACATTTATTTTGAAAAGTAATTATCCCTCTAGTCTCAGGGAGCTGTGCGGATTATTCATTTAGTCAGTGTATACTCTTTTACAAGTAAAAGTCCTGCATTCAAAATGGTACTCAAGTTAAAGTAAAAAAGTATTGGCATAAAACAATACTTCAACTACAAAAAGTAAAAGTACACATTTTCCAGTAGGAAAATGGCTCAAAATGGACCAACCTATGGCTGATATCGGATATTTCAAACATTTGTTTTTGTATTTTAATTATTAGTGCATTTAAGTCAATGTTGCACTTGGTAAAGGCGGAGATAATTTAAATTACTTTATACCTCAGAATGATACTTGTAAATACTTAAGTAAATATACTTAGTTACATTCAACCTCTGGGAATATTGCTGCAACAACCTCGCGGAATGCCTAAACGTCTCGTGATTCGTTAGTATGCCTGATCCCACAATGCTCTGCTTCACGGAGCAGGACTTCCGGAATGTGACGTGTCTGCCCGCTGCAGAACCGGATGCTGCTGGTGGTCCGGTGTGGATGTCAGATGCATTGTAGACTGCGAAGCAAGTTAACTGTGTTATTCCTGAGTGAATAGAGGCCGGGTGAGGATGTTGTGGTGGCTGCTTGGAGCCGCGCTGCTGGCTCGTGCGGCCGGCTTCTACCTCCCGGGTCTGGCCCCCGTCAGCTTCTGCGAGCCGGGGAACGAGCAGGTCCCAGACTGCAAGGTAAACATGTCGAACATCACCTGAGCAGCAGCAAGGGCTACAACTAAATAACTGAACAACCAACACAGAATACACTCACAAAATACATAGATAGGAACATGTAAATGCAGAAGGTTAGCTAGTTATTTTCTAAACAGCTATAATATATGATGATGTGGCAGCTAACGTTAGAACGCCAAAACAAACAAAGCTAACGGATACTATAATAACAAGAGAGCAAGCTAGCTGCTGCTTAGCTAAATACCTTACTTCGTTTGCCTGGACATCAAACATTATATTGCTCGATAGTTCAGTTGGAATGTCAAAATGAGTAATACTCTGATATTGATTTGAACAGACTAAGTGACTGTATTGTCTGATTTTACTCAGTAAATAGATACCGAGTAGAATCAGAATACCTTTATTCGTCCCACAGAAGGGACAAGAGGCATGCATTACATATTCAAGATAGGAATAGAAATTACACAAAATGCAATTTTACAAAACTACACATCCAGGTGGAAATAAACAAGTACCAGTAAAAGTATTTTAAATAACAATTAAATGTTGAATGTATCAAGTAAATAAACAAGATATTTCATATCAATAATGTAGTAACTGTAATAGTTTACAAAAGCAAACTGTAATTTTGTTTAATAAATTAGGTGTCTGATTTACATTTTTTAAATTTAAAATAAAGAAATATTAAAGTAGCCTGAATATAAACCATAAAGAAAAAATAACTACCTATAATATATCAATCTTTATTATTTAATAATATATTGTAACACTGCATCCTGCTAGTCATCTTTATTTATCTTAACAGTATAACAGTGTCTGATTTTTAATTGTAATCGATTACAGTTACCTTTTTTTTGTATCCTGATTACATAATCTCGTTAAATGTAATCTGTTACTCCCAATGTCTGTCTATATTGCACATACATATTATTGCACAGCAGAAGTGTATAGGTCTGTGTTGTTATATGTGTGGGGGTCTACCAGGGGGGTATCTCTCCGTGAGACACAGCAGCCTGTCCCTGAAGGATCTGCACAGTGTGGACAGGGGCCGTTTCTCAATGTTGAGTAAAGCTGCTGCCGAGCCTCTATTTCAAGTATACTACAACATCGAGTGGCGCCGAAGGACTGTTTAAATGCATGTTAAATGCCCAGCATTCGGCGCCACTCGATGACGTAGTATAATTGAAATAGTGGCTCTGCAGCAGCTTTACTCGACATTGAAAAACGACCAGGGTGTCCTTGAGGAGGGGAGGGGGGGGAGGGACACAAAATACTTCCCATGTAGAAGAATATGAAAAACCATCACGCTGTCTCTATGTTTTGTCACCCAGACCCATTTGCTTGTTGCTAACAATAAAGGCAGTTAGATATTTAAATTCACATTGTTATGTAACACTCTAAAATGGGGCTACTTACCCACTTTCACTGACAGTACGCCCTAATGTGTCCAGTATCAGTTGTGATAGTCAGTGGCCTCCAAAGTTGCTCAAATATTCATCTAATAACTTTGAGTTTAAGCATTCACATATTTAGAACATACTATATATCATTTGCAACTTTTTGCCTATACGAAACTTTGAAAGACAAATCACTTACTGTCCTAATTATGTTAAATTGAGCCCTTCTATTAAACTAGGCACATCAAAAACAAGTAGATACACTCTACCGCAGCTATAGTAAAAATGTATATGTTACCTTTATGGAGTTAACATGCTATAGAAATGTGCCTTTGCAAAAACATGAAGGTTTGGGTTTCATTGGAATCTTTCTCAGTTGTCAGTTATCATAATAACCCCCAAATAATCCCATAACAGTCAGCTTGTCAGACCATGCTCTGTGAACGTTTGTGCAGTACATTTTGGACTTCATTTTCCATGGGTCAGATAAGCCTGTACACATTTCTACATGTTCACATTATACTGATTATGTGAACTGATCCCAATCACTTGTTCCGGCACCTGAGGTCACTGTTAGAAATGTTGCAACACATAGAATAAAAACTATATTGTCTAGTGTCTACCTAAACACAGTTCTCAATGTCAAGCACAACGCTGCTGCACATACTCTACGGCCCGATAGAAAGTAGAGCCATTTTAGCTCCATGAGCCACTGAGCAGTGGAATGAGTGCTGGAACCACTTCTCTTCATGCCGACATGGTTTCAATGGATTCCCTTATTCCGAACAAAGCTTTTATTATGAAACCTTTGCAGAACCCTGTGGGATATTCAGACACGTGCATAGTCCCCATTCATGCTTCAAATGTAGCTGTTGCTTTCTTGTGTCACTTGTAGGTTACCTTAACATCTGATTTGGCTGGAACATTAACCCTCACACACCCACAGAGCCTACAATTAGAAAACAACACTTTAGAAGAGTAATCCATAACAACAAGGTGTTGAGAATAGGGTTAGGGTCACATTTTATTTCCTCTTGGCAATAAAGCTCCCTGTCATTTTATTAAAGTTATGCTTCTTCTTTTCTTCTTTCATGCAGTGTGCTTATATAGGGTTTCGTACATGTAAATGATCTGCAAAGACTAAAATCACTATATAATAGGGATGCACGATATTGGGTTTTTGAAACTGATACCGATAACTTCCTGCTTCTCAAGACCGATACCGATAATAAAAAAAGATTTACGCCACAAATTATTTTAACGCGATTAACGCATGTGTATTTTTTTTCTCGGCCGCCCCGTAGCTTCAGAGCGCATCGAGTTTAAAATACCATCTACAAGCTGATGCTGACAGCCCCGCTCCTGCCGCCCGCTTGTGGCAGACCACACTTCCACGCTCACCGGCAGGCACCGACTGGCCATCGGGAGGACCGGGAGGGTGTGTGTACGTGTGGTCCGAGCGAGCGAGAGAGAGACCTTACGTGCATTGTTGTTGTTAGCATCTGGTGCTAGCTAGCTGCGCTAACGGATATAAGGAGCTGTTTAAATGAAAACAGAGGAGCGACTTATCGCACACAACTGCGCCGAGCACTTGGCTTTATGCAGGAAGCAGACAGCGGGACATTGTACGAAAGGCCGGCACACTCAGCACGGATAGTGCACAACATGATTGCAGCGCCGCCGTCCAGGCAGCTCCGGTTCGAGCATATGCCTTGAGTTGCACATAGCTCCAATGCGCGCGCTAGGGATGCCAGTGATTATTCGATTATTCGAATATTCGCTACAGTCTCCATAATCGAATATTATTTTTAAAAATCGATTTTTTTTATATATATATATATGTTTTTTTTTATGTTTTTTTTTCTGGCTTAGTTTCAACCAAAATATATATAAATATATATATGCTAATAATAGTAATAGTATTAATAATTGTAAATGGTCATTGGTCACACCACCAGTTTGTTTTACTGTAAACTTGGAGTCGGTCGGTCGAATAATCGATTATTATTCGCCAGGGCTGCCGAATAATCGATTTTGATCATGGTCAGTTTCTGGCAATCCTAGCGCGCACACACACACACACACTTTGTATTGTATTATTGTATTCGCACGCTTTTAACACACCATCGTAGCGATGGCGATATTTCAGGTGGCTGATCAGGTTCGAAGTATTAGGGTACCGATAATTATCGGGCCGATAATTATCGTGCATCCCTACTATATAACACATGTACTTCTATTGGCTAGCTCTCCGACACATTGTACGTGATAGGCTAAGGGCGGGACATCGCTAAGCAGTTGACCAATCACAACAGAGCCGACCAGCTAACCAATATCAACCTGAAAATGAGCATATTAGGGCCCCTTTTAATAACAGTGGCACTGTATTAACAGAACAAATAAATTGGTATTAGGTATTTTCCTTTCTGACTTAATTTTCCTTTGCATCCGCTGCCGGCAAGGTGATGAAGGCCGGGGCTTGAATTACTCTGCAATATGAGAATATTGCTGCAACAACCTCGCGGAATGCCTAAACGTCTCGTGATTCGTTAGTATGCCTGATCCCACAATACTCTGCTTCACGGAGCAGGACTTCCGGAATGTGACGTGTCTGCCCGCTGCAGAACCGGATGCTGGTGGTGGTCCGGTGTGGATGTCAGATGCATTGTAGACTGCGAAGCAAGTTAACTGTGTTATTTCTGAGTGAAGAGAGGCCGGGTGAGGATGTTGTGGTGGCAAAATGAGAGCCTAACCCTCAGAGAACCAGTGAACAACAGAGAGACAGTAGTGGTAACTTTTGTATATGATGATTTTCCACCAAACTACAAAAAGAGGTTGTATTTAAATGTCCAAACGCTCCCTTCGAGGTGTAAAAAGAGAACCAGCCTATAAAGAATCAGAGTCTGTCAACATGAACACGAATGCCTCATATGTGTCTCTGCTTTGTTTTATTCCAGCCCACCATCGAACTGTTTGTGAACAGGTTGGATTCAGTGGAGTCTGTTCTGCCTTATGAATACACTGCGTAAGTGCCCAGTGTGTAATAATGTACCAATGTGTGACATTTGCATTCCATCCATTTTGGTCTTATCTATACCATGAGCCTCTTTGTCTTTATATTGCAAGAAACCCTAACCAAAAGCAGCATCTCCCCTACTGTTACTTATACCTTTTTTAAATTATGCAAAATCCACTTTTTTTTCACGTCTTTTATACATAAACATGTGTCCCCTATGTGTAAAGAGACTCTGAAAGTTTCTGGAAAAAAGATTCTCTCACTTTTTGTCCTGATCCATTTATATAAAAACCTGTCTGAAAATGAGCTGATCAGTTTTTGGCCACTTTATGATGTCGTAAAAATTTCTTTGGCTTGTGTAACCATTAGCCAATCACCAACCAAGGTAACCCCCCTTATCACCTGAATCTCCTCCTATAGCACCAATATCGCTTTCACACCGGAGTACTTTTCCCAGGAATAGTTCCGATAGTTCCTGGGATTTTACTTAAGATCTGGAACTAGAACTTTTTTTTGCGAACCTTTTCACCCCTTTTTAGTCCCTGCTAGAGAGCAGGGACATTCCTAGAGAGAAAAAGGTTCCAATTTCTGATTTGCTGGGCGAATTGCAAACCACGCCCCGTAAAACTCTGAAAAGGTTTTGTTAAGCCGCCATTTGATTTGCTCGCATTAGCATTATTAGCATTAGCCCGGCGCACCAATGGAGAGAGACTAACTTATGGCAACACAAAAGACAACATGGGAGTGGTGGAGTGATGAGGAGGTGTCGGCGCTTCTGGCGATTTACTCGGAAGGCTTCAGTAGAAGCCAGTCCCCAACTTCGGGTGGCAGTATACGGCGTGAAGTTGTTTGCGGCCTGCCAGTAAACCCAAAGCAGAAGAAGTGACGTCAGTGGCTCCCTCAGGGACTTATTCCGGTGTGAACGTGATTTACTAGCATGGACACGGGAAGGGGGGGTGCTGAGGGGGCTGCAGCACCCCCATCTGCGAGGTTCCACTAGCTCCCTCACCCCCAAACGCGGCGCACCTACAGTGTAAGCGCGACCACAGTTTAGCCGCTGCGAGGCTCCATTAGCACCCCCCCCCCAGCCCGTCACAGTTTCTCCGCTACCAGGCTCCATTTACACGCAACCCCAACTCTGACTGATTTCTCGCGTCCCTGTTTACTAGATAGTTCCGAGAAAAGTTCAGGGAACTATTCCTGGGAAAAATACTTAGTGTGAAAGCGCCTATTAGCCGCGTTCACACCGCAGTGCTTTTTCCACTTTAGTTCAGATATAGTTCCGAAATGCCACGTTCACACCAAAAAGAGCCGGAACTAAAATTAGTTCATGAGAACATTTTTACCCCCTTTTCCGTCCCTGCTAGAGTGCAAAAGGTTCCTATGTCTGATTGGCTGGGCGGAATGCAAACCACGCTCTGTAAAACTCCCAAAAGGTTTTGTGAAGTCGAAGTAAAATTACTGTGCATATAGATTGGATCTGAATGAGTCCATGGTCAAAAAAAAATAAAAGGAAGTTTTTTTTTAGACCACTTTCAGATGTAGTGGTCCGCTTCCGTGGTCCCTCATCTAAAAGTCAAACCTTTCCTTGCCAAAGATCTAATTTTCTTCAATATTTTAAAAGCCTCTGGAAAAATCCTATTGCCTTTTTAGTTTAGGCAGCCCTTCAGATGCTAACCTCTGTGTTTTCCTACCAAAATAAAGTCATCCCTGTACCACTCTGTTCACAGAGTTTAAACAGTGAATTAGAGCCTTCTTATCTGTTTAGAGTTTTTCACTGTTGGAAAAACTTGGTCCAGATAAGTGACTGTGTGCATTATGTAACAGGGAATAAAGGTGTGCGGTTTCTGTGTTCTCCCCTCCACACTTTGAACACACGCTTCTTGTTTATGCAGGTTCGACTTCTGCTCAGAGGAAAAAATGAAACGTCCATCAGAGAATCTGGGACAGGTTCTTTTTGGGGAGAGGATTGAACCCTCACCATACAAGGTAACACACATCTTCAGAAACACACACACACACACCACACACACACACACACACACACACACACCACACACACTCCAATTGAATCCCATGAATGAAGATCTTTCATTGGCTATACTCTTAAACAAATAAATACAGAAGCTATGTTTGCCGATACAGTCCTATATTTAGGCCAGGGTTAGGGTAAGCAACGTTTCAATGCTCCTGGGACATCAGGCAAATCTTTTTTGTACATTACAAAATCATAGCTTCATTACCGAGGAGCCGCTGGAAGGAACAGAGGTGAACACTAACTTTAGAGTCATTGCCAATCTGGTAACCAGGCATCAGCTTTTGGTTGCAGGAACAACAAATATGGTTCCCCTTTTTAAGTAAGACACAATGCAGACAGCTTAATAATGAAAATGTACAATTAAAGGCGTCTTATACATGTAAGCAGGGCCGGCCCTTGGCACTGGCGAACTAATTTTTGTAATTAAAAAAAAATGTATTCTGCCTAATTGTCTGCCCTTGATGTAATACATTTCAATTAATAATTGAATAAAGTAAACACCCTTTGCACCATGGGCCGGCAACATTTTGCATTTGCCCTGTATGAGAGAGAGAGAGAGAGAATCGGTGCCACGGATTGTTGTTGGATTGAGGCTGATAACTACAGCTCAGTGAGGTAAAGGACTCTTGAGTGTTTAGATAGTTCACTTTAGTCTAATACCTCATTCACACCAACGGTGTTTCAGGGTCGGTTCGGAGCTGGAGCTTGAAAAGCACCGGGTTTTCCTCTTCACACCGCAGCGGAACAGGCTCTAGCTCCGGAATCCGGTTCGTTTCAAGCACCAAAAAATTGTCCGGCTAGAGCAAAAGCACCGCATGCGTCACGCTTACGTCAAGACGGGGGTAGGGGCGGGATCCACTCCTGAACAACAACAAAAAGCCGGCGTTTTATCCAGTTTGTACACAACGATAGAGAAACTTAACAAGCAGCAGTGGTCCACTGAAGAGACAAGCTACCTACTGGGAATCTGGTCTTCCGAAGAGGTACAGAGGAAGCTGGAGCACAATCGGCCATTGTAGTTGTTGTCGGTGTCAGCTGTGAGGGGTTTCCGCACGGTTTGGCTTTATGAAGCAGGCACGCAAACGGTTATGTCATGACGCAAACGATGACGCAATGACGCAGCACCAGTCGGACTCTGGGCAGTGTGAAAAGAGCAGGAGCTAAACCGAAGAACTGGTTCTGAACCTGAAAAGCTCTAGCACGGAGCTTGAACCGGAGTTGCGTTGGTGTGAATGAGGTATAAGTTATCTCAGTGGGTCTCAAACGGTTTGGTCACAATTAACCCCTTTATAATTATTAGGATAAATAACAACAGGTTTGAAATCATTCTAATAATATAGGACAGTAAACCAAAAATATCGTTTAAAACTGGAGATATTAAAAAAAAATGCATGAATAAATAAATGTTAACTAGGTAAAGTTAAGGTATAAATGAACAACAAAAATAAAATACGTTACATTTATTTGTTATTGGCTATGGTAGGTTATTGGTTATGTTCACATGCTTATTTGATTATTTTGATTATTAATTATTATTATTATTATGATGTAAACCAATCTTTTTAATATTGGTGTTGTACCCCCTAGATCTAGTCTCTAGTAATTCTGCTCAAAGTGCACCAGATTGAAGCATTTTACTTTAAAATGTTAAAAACAAATCTTTCCGGGGGGCATACCCCCGGACCCCCCTAGAGGATGTGACGTCCACCCCCCAATTAAAACATTTTCATACAATAATGAATACATTTGAAAACTTCTTTGTGTATATAACCAACATGTCAATGTACTTAGTTGCATTCCACCACTGACTTTAAGAACACATATTTCTAAGAGCTCTACAGACATTGGAGGATGATAATTTAATATGCACTCATATTTTTGATAGAGTAATGTCTATGTTTTTATATCGAATATAATTTTATTGTTGTTTTGTAAACCTGCATAATGGAGAATGATGCATTGTGTATATCAATGATGGAGAACATATGTGAGTTCTGACTGTGTCCTCTGTGTCAGTTTGAGTTTAAGAAGCCTGCAGTTTGTCAGTCGGTGTGCAACAGAACCTACGACACCAGCAAAGCATCAGACAAGAACAAACTGGAGTTCCTAAAGAAAGGCATGCTACTCAACTACCAGCATCACTGGTATGTATAACATGCACACGTGCACACACACACACACACACACACACACACACACACACACACACACACACACACACACCCTCACTTCTATGAATAATCAATGAACTCAATGAGCCTTTGCTACAACACAACATCTGAGAGGATCTTGTATGAATGTATAAACACATGTATACTAAAAACTGAATTTAGTATAACTAATATAGTGTTGTCATACGCAATCATGTATAATCATGCCACCAAGGAGAAGATAATACTGAATCAGTAAAAAGAGTTGACTTACATATTTTATAAAAAAAGGAGGCACATGTTATGAATAATAAAAACATAATAAGTAAAAACAAACGATAAGTACATTACATTGCATTTAGCTGACACTTTTATCCAAAGCGACTTACAATAAGTGCGTTCGACCAAGAAGATACAAACTTGAAGAAAACAGAATCATAAAGTACATCAGGTTTCCTAGAGCCAAAACATTTCAAGTGCGACTCAACTGGCTTTAGATAAGCCAGTCCTTTATTTGTATATAAGTGCTTTGTTAATAGTTCTATCGCTCGAAGTGGAGTCGAAAGAGATGAGTTTTCAGTCTGCGCCGGAAGGTGTGTAAGCTTTCTGCTGTCCTGATGTCAATGGGAGCTCATTCCACCATCTTGGAGCCAGGATAGCAAACCCACGTGTTTCTGCTGATGGGAACTTGGGTCCCCCTCGCAGCGAGGGTGCAGCGAGCTGTTTGGCTGACGCAGAGCGGAGTGCACGTGCTGGGGTGTACAGTTTAACCATGTCCTGGATGTAGGAAGGGCCAGATCCATTCGCAGCATGGTACGCAAGTACCAGTGTCTTGAAGTGGATTCTAGCAGTTACCGGAAGCCAGTGAAGGGAGCGGAGGAGCGGCGTGGTGTGGGAACATTTTGGAAGGTTGAAGACCAGACGAGCCGCTGCTTTCTGGATGAGCTGCAGAGGTCGGATCGCACATGCAGGTAGACCAGCCAGGAGGGAGTTGCAGTAGTCAAGGCGTGAGATGACGAGAGCCTGGACCATTACAACATAACTATCAAAACACGACATACAATCAAAGGAAGGTTTGTATTACCCAAATCTAAATCAAATATGGGACAGAAAACAGTCATGTACAGAGCCATGATCAGCTGGAACTCTTTACCGGTTCACATCATTCAGGAAAAATCTCAAGTACATTTGAAAAGGGTGCTAAAAAAATAATTGCGTTAACGCGTTAAATGCAAAAAAAAATTAACGCCACTAATTATTTTAACGCGATTAACGCAGGTGTATTTTTTGTCCTCGGCCGCCCCGTAGTTTCAGAGAGCATCGAGTTTAAAATACCATCTACAAGCTGATGCTGACAGCCCCGCTCCTGCTGCCCGCTTGGAGCCGACCACACTTCCACGCTCACCGGCGACATTTCGCCACAACTGCGCCGAGCACTTGACTTTATGCAGGAAGCCAGACAGTGGGACATTGTACGAAAAGTCAGCACACTCAGCATGGATAGTGCAACATGATTGCAGCGTCCAGGCAGCTCCCGTTCGAGCAGGGTTAGGGTTAGGGTTAGGGACCCCTGCAGTTAATTGACAAGGGTCGGACTCGGACCCTCTCCAAGTTACCCTGTAGGTGCGATCTTTGAGGTATGAGGTGAGGAGGGAAAGTGCAGAGCCTGAAACTCCAAGTTCTTTGATAGTGCGAAGGAGGATCTGATGATTCACCTTGTCGAATGCAGCAGACGGGTCCAGAAGGATGATGACAGAGGAGAGGGAGGCTGCTTTAGCCGTGTGCAGTTCCTCAGAGACAGCGAAGAGGGCAGTTTCTGTTGAGCAGTGTTAATTTCCTCAACAAAAACTATGACGAAAAATGTTCGTCAACAACCTTTTTTACATGACTAAGACGAGACGATGACGAGCTAAAAATAGATTCTTGATAACGAAAACTTTGACGAAATGTATATTTAGTTTTCGTTGACGAGACGGGACTAAGGTGTTAATGGTGGACTATCGGACATTAAAACATGCAGGGTATTTCCCCCCAATTGTCTGTCTTGTCAGTCAAAATGCATCTTACGTTTCTATCATTATTTCCCCTCTCTTCACTCCAGAAGAGCGATCTCCCTGTGTCTCCGTGTGCGAGGGGCGGGGCCTAACAGACGCTGCAGCGGCACACAGAGATCTGCCGGGGACAGAGCGTTCAGAAGTATAGAGAAAGATTGGTCCATTTAAGAATAATATATATGATATGTTTTATAATGATTGATCATAAGTGTTATTAAAGCTGGTAAAAGTGCAGCTAGTCTGAATGACTTTGTAGACTGCAGGGTAGCTTGTGAATTTACTCCAGATGGAACTAAAGTCTGATTTAAGACTTGATTATATTTCACATCATTCATCCACATCTGTAAAGTAACTAAAGGTATTAAATACATGTAGTGGAGGAAAAGTACACCATTTACATCTGAACTGTAGTGGAGTAGAAGTACACCATTTACCTATGAACTGTAGTGGAGTAGAAGTACACAGTAAAACATTTAAATACTCCAGTAAAGTACAAGTACCTCAACATTTTACTCAAGTACAGTACAATATTTTAACATCATTATATATATTTTATTTATTTCACATTTAAATAAAGAAATGAATTCGGTTAACAATTTGTTAGTTTTTCCATTTAAAAAATAACAAAAAGTAAATACAAGAATACCGTTAAAGTACCGGATCGATCAGCAGTATCGATAAGACTAGTAGTACTGTAAAAAACCTTAACGGTACCCATCCCTAGACATTACACAAGTAAAGTGTTAAGAGAGTGAAATGTTGCTTTACGAATTTCAACACTTGTGCTGTCACCTTGATTCCAATGTCAGAAACCTGTAACTGAATTGGTTTAAAGGGAGAAAACATTTTGACTAAAAGTTGACTAAAATGTAATTTTTCATCGACTAAAATTAGACTAAAACGTTTTGAGTTTTCGTCGACTAAAACTATGAAGGATAGAAATGGCTAAAATGTGATCAAAACTAATAACCATTTTCGTCTTAAGACTAAATCAAAAACAGCTGCCAAAATGAACACTGCTGTTGAGTGACCTGCCTTGAAACCAGACTGGTGCGGATCCAGAAGGTTGTTCTAATGGAGATAACAGGAGAGTTGTTTAAAGACAGCGCGTTCAAGTGTTTTAGACAGGAACGGGAGGAGAGAGACAGGCCTGTAATTTATAACATCAGACGGGTTGAGAGTGGGTTTAGTACAAGATGGTAAAAACATCCTTCAATATCAAAATATTGAGGGAGCTGGTAATGTTTACAAATTGACTACAATAAAAACTAATGAATTGAACAAAGGGAAAATAAAGGGATGAGCATGTGAGCAAGTTTTATATTTACAGGCAGTGTTAATGCACATCAGAGATATTACAGTCTGATGCTGCAGGAAAGAAAGGACCTACGGCAGTGACCATGAACTGGCGGCCCGCGGGCCAAATCTGGCACGCCAGACATTCTCATCCGACATGCGCTGTGGCGCTGGCGGAGTGGTTAGTGTGTTTGCCCCCCACTAAAAAATTGTTTACAACGTCTCGTGAGTAATGTGCAGTACCGGAGTCCAACAGAGAGGCAGCAGCTGCGGGACAGTAGCCTGCGTACTGCGTAGCCTGCCCTGAAGAAGAAGTGATCCTTCGTTAGCGTGAAAAGTCCATGGATGTATAATAAGAACTGGGCTGAAGTCGAATAGTGTAGTGCCGAGAGATAGGAGGCGGTGCAAGGAAGGTGCAAAAAGGGTACTTTTATTTGGGAGCAGCAAAGGTCATGTTGTCCGGTTGCAGTCCGGGAAGAAGAGAGTGATGAGAGGAGGGCACACAACATATATAGCAAACACATAATATGTCCGTGTGGGAACAATACCCCCAACTGTAGTTCCATGTATGAATTATGTCCCAGTCGTTAAATAGGTGGTCACCACACAAGCCCCCCCAGAATTCAAAGATGGCAAAAAAAATATATATCCCCACGTCCGTGGAGGAAGCACCACAAGGGCCGAGGAGGGTGGGGCCGAGAAAAGTGGGGCCGCAGGTGAGGACCGGGCCATGGAACGGGCCATGAAAGGGGGCCGCAGGAGAGGGCAGGGGCCCTAACGAAGGCGAGGGCACCCACACCGGGGGCGGGCCGTCGTAAGGAGGCCGCACTAGGTGTTGCGGAGAACCCAGCAGGAAAGAGGGCAACCCGGCCGCAGGCAGACGCACAACGGCGGCGGGCACGAAGTCCTCGGCAGGCGTCGAGGTATCCCCGAAAGACCGGGGGCGGGCCGTCGTAAGGGGGCCGCACTAGGTGTTGCGGAGAACCCAGCAGGAAAGAGGGCAACCCGACCGCAGGCAGACGCACAACGGCGGCGGGCACGAAGTCCTCGGCAGGTGTCGAGGTATCCCCGGGAAGCAGGAGAGCAACCCGGCCGCAGGCAGACGTGCCGCGGCGGCGGGCATGAAGTCCTCAGCAGGTGCTGAGGCATCACCGGGAAGCAGAAGAGCCCAGACAGGGTCCCGGAGCGCGCCACCCATGGGCCGATGGAGCATGGGCGACGTCCGGAACTGTCAAGGCGAGAGGGGGTCCAGGAGTGCGCCACCCAGGCGTCGATGAACGTGAGTGGCGTCTGGATATCCCCGGAAGGCAGGTGAGGCCAGACAGGGTCCCGGAGCGTGCCACCCATGGGCGACGTCCGGAACTGTCGAGGCGAGAGGGGGTCCAGGAGTGCGCCACCCAGGCGTCGATAAACGTGAGTGGCGTCTGGATATCCCCGGAAGGCAGGGAGAGGCCAGACAGGCTCCGGAGCACGCCACCCACGGGCCGATGGCAGCATGGGCGACGTCCAAAACCGTCGAGGCGAGATGGGGTCCAGGAGTGCACCACCCAGGCGTCGATGATACCGTGAGTGGCGTCTGGAACCGCCGTCGAGGTGGTGAAAAAGATGAGTGTCCACATGAGGTCAACCGGCTGGTCGAACCTCCTCTCCGGCACCGGAAAAAAAATTGTTAACAGTCAGATGTCAACACGTCGTTAGTTGCTAGCCGTTAGCTGCCGCTGTTAGCCGTCAGTCATCGTTGTTATCCGTTAGCTGCTAGCCGTCGTTAGCCGTTAGCTGCCGCTGCTAGTTGTCGTTAGCTGTTAGCCGTTGTTAGCTGTTGTTGTTAGCCGTCGGTAGCTGCTAGTTGTCGTTAGCTGTTAGCCGTTGTTAGCTGTTAGCTGTCGTTGTTAGCCGTCGGTAGCTGCTAGCCGTTAGCTGTAGTGGTTAGCTGTTAGCTGTGTCGACGGCCGCTAGCCGAAGCCGTTAGTCGATGTCGTCAGCCCCAGAGCCTCTGCTAGGCGGCGTGCCCCCACCAGGGAAGGCGCCGCCGCTGCGCGCAGTGGCCAGCACCTCAGGGGTAAATTGCCGGGCGGCCAGGAAGAACCGGTAAGCTTCTTCGGCTAAAGCACAGGGCTCAACACGAGCCGTGTTAGCTAGCGCAGCCTGGACACGCAGCCGCATGTCCCGAAGAAACAGTTCCATGAAGTAGAAGTCGGGGTCTTCCGTACCTAGCAGGTCGTGCATAGTCTCCTTGTAGTCGGAAGTCTTGCTGTCTTCCAGTGCCGAGACGATGGGGGAATGGCGAGCAACGTCCTCAGCCATTCCGTGAGGGGCGCACCGAGCCTCAGTCCGTGTGCACGTGGCAGCCACGGACGTCTCCAAAATTCTCCGGCAGTTTGCGAAAAAACGGCCTCTCTAGCCATGTTCGGTCCAATCTCGGAAACTTCTCGAGACTTGTCAGGGTCACCAGTGTAGTGCCGAGAGATAGGAGTCGGAGGCGGTGCAAGGAAGGTGCAAAAAGGGTACTTTATTTGGGAGCAGCAAAGGTCATGTTGTCCGGTTGCAGTCCGGGAAGAAGAGAGTGAAGAGAGGAGGGCACACAACATATATAGCAAACACATAATATGTCCGTGTGGGAACAATACCCCCAACTGTAGTTCCATGTATGAATTATGTCCCAGTGGTTAAATAGGTGGTCACCACAATAGTCCATTTAGCTTAGGAACCTTCCTAAAGGAGTGAAATGACCCGGAAGTCCCTCAGTGGCAGCCATGATAAGTGCCGTTCGAATTCTCTAGAATGATGAGAATGATAGGAAAGGAGGTTTCAAACTTCCTTTATAACCTCCTTTAGCTTAGGAACCACTGGACCTCCCTAAACGATAGGAGAAGCGGAAATGCTGCCCCACAATGCCTTGCAGCCGCAGCATTTTCCGTCACTCAACAGTCGGCCGTTCACGGAAACAACCGATTATGACGGAGAAATTATATCATGAAAGTTACGGTGCTTATTAAGCTTTTTAAAACATAGGTGGTAAGTTGCCAAAGTCCTTTGTTTTTAACGTTCATCAGTATTATAATCAAAGAGAGAAATATGAACGTTAGTTTTTACTGAAATTATCAAATAAAGTCAACATTTCAGTCTTTACTGAGCTGTGTGGGGTTTGTTCAACTTTTAAAAGATGTTTGAATGGTGATATACAGTGATAGATGTTAAGGACTAACGTTTGTAATAAATACATCTGTATTGATTTTAAGATCTTTAGTTCATACAATCATACGTATTGGGATCATTAGTATTAATGTGGACCGGAGGGAGAGTGTGACGAGCATAAGTTTCACTTTCCTTTTTTATTTCAATTCCAACTTTGGTCCTGAAGAATCTGTTTCTCTGTTGTCCACGTTCATAAAGCAAAGCAGCAGCATCAGAGCACGGTGCAGAGTCTCTAGATGAGTTCACAGTAGTCCCTCGTTCTTATTGAACATCCATGTTGTAGTCCGCTGTATAGAAAACTGTGGTTTCCATGGTTTCCCCACAGCAGCAGACGTCCGCTGGCACATCATAAACACGTCGGAGAGTGAAAGTGCAGTCGATTCTCTAAAGTACCGCAGTCTCTTATCCTAAGTCCTTTTTAATTCTCCTATCCACTATCCCTTAACCCGTGACGTTTCACTCAGAGGTCAAGGAATAGACGATAGGGTTAGAATTTAGGAGCTGATTTTTAAACTATCCGACTGCAGCCCTCGATACAGCGTGGGAGGCGGGGCCTCATTCATTCCTATGATAGTTGCTCATTAGCGCATGATGATAAAATGGCCCAACTTTTGAGAGAGTGAAACGTCACAGATTACCCGGCATGCCTGAGAAGTACCCGTATGTGCGCGCTCATAGTGCATGCGCAACTTTAACCACAATGCTCGTTCACATCAAGCACGTCAATTTGCGTACACATAACAGCACCGTGCGTTCATGACAGCATGGTAATTGTTGTTATTGTGATGGATTTGATATTAACGAGGCGGCAAGTGCAATAAGCTTCTTAGTGCAATAAGAAGCTACAGGAACGTTAATCTAACGTCGGTGATATTAACTTTATTTAATACAACATGTACGATACAAGATTTACATCATACAGCCCATGTAGTATAATATTTTACAAATGATGAATTACAGCAAACATGTGCAATATATCCATTATTTCAGCTCCGTGGGCTGGCAGTAAGGCCATATGGGTCCGTTCTTATTGTGCATCCATGGGTAAAGATAAACGCATGTAGTGCTGAACACGTAACGCGCCGCGGTCCCGTGGGTTAGATGCGCGTTCATAATGCAGAGGGAAATAACTCTCAGAATAACGTTATTCGCACATTTGTACAACTTGAGGAACGAATGTTTTTAATAAGGGCTATACAAGTGTTCATACTGGGTAGTTTATTTAGTTTAAAACAAATTATCCAACGAGTTACAGACCACTCTTTCCCCATGTAAGTTCATGGGAAAAAGTGTTTCCGGGCCCAGCAACCTAAAGGAAGACTGTAGTACCGCCGTTTGACCACAACGAATATTCTCATCAGACTCCGGCGCACTTCCTGGGGGCTTGGTAGAGTTTGCTTAAGTTTATGCGCTCTGCAGTAAGCCCCGCTACGAGGCTCCCGCGACTTGACAGTACATGAGCGTGCTCCACTAGTGCCCCCGGTCAACAACTTCAAAATTCAGGTCTATACATTTTTTTTGCTGGCCCCCCGAAAGTGTCTCTAAGAATAATTGTGGCCCTTGGACAAATGTAGTTGGTGATCCCTGACCTACGGTATCTCTCCGCCAGACACCGTGGTTTCAAAGTCACTTTACGCGGAGCAATTCAGGTGTGTTTGTACATTAAAATAAAGGTAATAAAAGTTACAAAAAAATCTAGGTAAGGCTAGGTAGGTCTCAAGCCTCCCTAAATATTTGGCCCCTGCACATCCATGTTCCCCAAATGTCTCATATACAGGCTAATGCAAAGATATATTTTGTTCAGCAACTCCAAATATCAGCCTCAAGATAAGACCACAGTTTCACAGTAAACAAAAACTTATAACTCATTAGAATGTATCACTATCAAGATTGAAGATAATGTATTTATATATATATATATATATATATATATATACAGTATGACAGGAAGCTGCACTGTACAACGAAAGTCTTCTGTTTCAGCTCTCCACACCAAAATATTAAGAAACTATACATACACACAAAGAAGTCAGATAAAAATAGCATTTATCATTTTTTTTTAAACATAACCCGACATTAAAAAAATCCTGTCCCAAAAGTGCATGATGTGCTGCATGATAAAACTAAATAAGATATATGAACAGCAAGGGAGAGTAGTGTGTACAAATATATAAATATGCATAAGAATATTTAGATTACTGAGCAGACGGAAAAAAGCTGGAGCAGAATATCGTGTGTGCAGGCCAGGCACCCCTGAAGTCACCCCCAACAAAGAGAGCTGCTTCAGGATAAACAACTGACGGGCTTCAGCGAGCAGTGTGTGTGTGTGTGTGTGTGTGTGTGTGTGTGTGTGTGTGTGTGTGTGTGTGTGTGTGTGTGTGTGTGTGTGTGTGTGTGTGTGTGTGTGTGTGTGTGTGTGTGGTGTGTGTGTGTGTGTGTGTGTGTGTGTGTGTGTGTGTGTGTGTGTGTGTGTGTGTGTGTGTGTGTGTGTGTGTGTGTGTGTGTGTGTGTGTGTGTGTGTGTGTGTGTGTGTGTGTGTGTGTGTGTGTGTGTGTGTGTGTGTGTGTGTGTGTGTGTGTGTTTGCACAGTAATAATTAGTCTCCCTGCACTAGCATCGTTTAAATAAGGTGACCGTTTGTTTGCTTGCGTTTTTTATTATAAACTTGATGTATGAATTAAATGTATCCATCCAAATGTATCTAATTTGTTGTGTTTGTGTGTTTTATAAAACTAAATAATTAGAATCAGAATTTCAGTAATATATATTGTAAATACTTCCTGTTTAGTGTCTGGTTCTCTACTCTAAAGCTACACATGGGGTGGCCCCATATCTCCATTCTGTCTCCTGAGTGTACTGTTTAAACTAATAAAATGTAGTTAGTTAGGTATTAGGTTGTGATTTTATAGTGTGTACTTTGGTGATGCTCACAGCTTGTGTGTTTGTGTGTGTGTGTAGGATTGTGGATAACATGCCTGTGACCTGGTGCTACGATGTTGAAGACGAGCAGAAGTTCTGTAATCCTGGTTTCCCTATTGGCTGTTACGTCACAGAGGCAGGTCGACCCAAAGACGCCTGCATAGTCAATGTGAGTGAGTCACACATGGACACAAACAAAACCAGTCCAATTCTCATTAATAAACAATATTTACAACGGTCAGTTATTCATAGTATTTAAATGTATTGTATAGAAAATGATTAGACAGTGGAATCTGATACATCAACATTAGTGAGATGTTGACACTGTTTGCCAATTACTATAGGATTTTTGGGGTTTTTAAGGCCCTATGCATAGAATTGATGTGAGTATAGCATCTTCCAAATTTGTTTTAATGGCACATGTTTTTGATTTAACAACACAAAGTCCCTTTTTTGATATTAGCTTTTCAGTCTCAATCTCAGAAGTCAGAATGGTTCATATCATACACACAGATGTATCTTTAACAGTGTTGGGACTAACGCGTTACAAGTAACGCGTTACTGTAACGCCGTTATTTTTGGCAGTAACTAGTACTCTAACGCATTACTTTTTAAATTCAGTAACTCAGTTACCGTTACTACATGGTGCGTTACTCCGTTACTGCGTTAGTTTTTGTATATAGTCAACAGCCAGGCGAACAGAGATGAGAACTGTACTTAAGTACAGCACTTGAGTAAATGTACTTAGATACTTCCTGTGTCACATGCGGAGACGCGCTGTGGGCGTGTTTGTGTTGTTTACAAGACTGTCATGGCGGCGGAGCTCAAGTCGAGTTTCTCCACCTGGAGATATTCTCACTATTTCACTTTTGTCGAGCACAAAGAAAAGAACGTTTTAGTTGAATGTAAGTTGTGTCCTGGCGAGTCAACGAGCCTATCTACTGCCCAAACCAGTCATTCACATCTCTTACAACATCTGCAAAAACAACATGCTGGGACGAAGCTAGTAGCTAAGAGCACAGAGACTCAGCCGACGCCACTCCACCTCCACCTGCACCTCCACCTCCACCTGCACCTCAGCAACAGCGGCTGGATTTTAACCGAGGGACTGCTAGCCAGGGAAAAGTCGATAAAGCCATTGCACGGTATGTTGTAGAACACATGCAGGCTATTGCTACAGTGGAGTCACCCGCTTTCAGGGAGCTAGTTAGCATGATAGCATGTCCGGGCGGCACACGGCATATGGGACGGAAAACTTTTTCGAACTACCTGGAGAAAGAATATACAACAATGGAAAGCCAGATAATATCGATGCTATCCAGATTGCATATAATGCATGTTAAGTTGATCAACAGATTGTATTATTCTCCAATGCAATAACAGTACTGAAATGAAGGCTATAAGGGCATTAATATAATGGGAGCCTTTTTTTAAAGTAACTAAAACGTTACTTTTCACAGTAACGCATTACTTTTTGGTGTAAGTAATCAGTAAAGTAACTGAGTTACTTTTGAAATGAAGTAACTAGTAATGGTAACTAGTTACTGGTTTTCAGTAACTAGCACAACACTGATCTTTAATAAGTCATTACTACCCTGTCTTTGCTTTACACCTGTGTGTCTTGGTTTTGTTTTCCAGCCTAACTTTAATGAAAAGGATGCGTTCTACATCTTTAACCACGTGGACATCACCATCCATTACCACATCGTAGAGCATGAGCAGCTGGGAGCTCGGCTGGTTGCTGCCAAGATTGAACCCAAAAGGTAATGCAGTTTTAGATAAGTACATTGGCAAGTAGTCATTGGTCCATTTCAGAATAATAACCCTAACCCTTTTATAATGATTGATCATGAAAGTGTTCTCAAAGCTGGTGAAGGTGCAGCTAGTTTGAATGACTTTGTAGACTGCAGGGTAGCTGGTGGATTCACTCCAGGTGGACCTCCGGATAACTCAGTGGTTTGAGCTGGCTTCCCTTATGCGTAAACCGCTGCCTAGTGAGTCGGTTCGAATCCCGAGCTGGCCGAACATTCAGGCAATGTCATCCCCAATGTCATCTCCTTTCAACTTGAAACATCTCTAATAAAAGCCCTCTCTGGTTAGATATGTTTTGAATATGATTATTGAAGCATTTAAGTTTAATCAAAGCTTGTAAAGGTGCAGCTAATGAATGCTGTGGAATTTAACGGCAAGTGTAACGAAAGTCTTATTGAAGTGTGTCAAGTACCTAAAGGTATTACAAAAAAAGAAGAGTAAATATACACGATTAACCTCTCGTAGTAGTGGAGTAAAAGTATAACAAATGTGACCTGCTCCATCGAAATCAGTCGCATTGACCCGAAGACACATTTAGAGTTGTATACACTGTTGGAAAGAGGAGATTCCTAGCTTTCTAATGATATCAGGATTATTGTTGTACTCCAAATATTAAGCGAAATATGTCACATTATATAATGACTGTCACAGTCATCATTTTGAGAAAAAGGCCTTTAAAGTTTCCTCTTCTCTGGAATTATTAGCAAATGATCAAAATACTACGTAGGGAAGATATTTTAGTTTGGATTACTTGTCTGGGGGAAGCTCGCGAGTGCGTGTGTCTGTGTATACGTGTTTGTTTAATTTTGCATTTCTATGTATTGTGTTTGTTTCCCGGGGAAAACACTCATGAGAAACACTGGCTGTTGTTATGCCTGCTGTGACGTTAAGTTACTCCGTTCTCCACTTATAATTATGCTGTTACAAGCTTCACAGTTGTATTAATCATCTGAATTTGCCGAAACAAGTTTAATATTCTGAAAGCCAAGACTTTGTTTATTTGAAATCAGATGAAAACAAACTGTAACGGACCCTGCCGTGTTATCTATGATTACTATACACCTTACCAGAGGCGGATTTAGGATTGTAGGAGATCCGGAGCTTAGCCTAGGAGTCGTTGTACAGTGCTACAGTGCTATTTTTTATAGGTGGGGGGTGAACATCCTTTAGGGGGGTTGTCGCCTCCTCTTGGGGGGTCCGGGGGCATGCTCCCCCGGGAAGATGTTTTTAAACATTGAAGTTGGAAGCATCACTCTGGTACACTTTGAGAGCAACATTAACCCTTAATAACACCTTAAAGCGGACAAAAGGCACTGGAGAACACTCATTCACACCCTTCAATGAAGCAAACTAATGCCTTAACTCACTCAAATAGTCGTTTACTTATTAAGGTGAAACGAATGTGCGTAGAGTTTTAAAGGATGCGGATAGTCTCACCTTGATTCTGGCGCATTGCTTATCGTTTTATAGATCTATTCTCATCCACCATCTTTGTTTGTGACGTAAAGAGTGTAAGAGTCACTTTTCTGAATCGGACACTCTGAGTGGATGCAGTCACAGCCAATCGGAGTCTGATTCAGAGGGTTGCCTGTCAGTTCTGTTGTTATGTGTACTGAAACGAGAGCCGGTATAATTCCACGTGCGAAAACAAAATAAAATTGGAATACGTTATTTTAGTGTCTTAAAAGTAGACTGAGGTATGAAGGGTTAACGTTACATCTTAGGATAACTTTTAGTCATGTTCTGTATACATACTAACATATAAGGGTATTGACTTAGTGTGGTTACTCCATGTTTACTAGCTATAACATTAACGTCACATCACTCTTTTTCACTTCTTACTCAGTCAGCCAGAGTGCAGATCTCACCATTAGATTCACAAACATGAAACATCATCCATTTCTTGACTGCTGGTGATGACATTGTTGTCAGCTGCTGATACTGCTGATACTGCTGATGCTGCAGCTTGTGGCGCCGGCTGCTTCGATGACAATAACTTTCTAATATCCATAACTGTATAGGCTATTAGCTTAAAACTCGTCAGGCACTAGGAAGGATCACTTCTTCTTCAGGGCAGGCTACGCAGTACGCAGGCTAATGTCCCACAGCGGCTGCCTCTCTGGTGGACTCCGGTACTGCACATTACTCCCGAGACGTGAAACATCCGGGGCTTTTCAGAAAACATCCGGGGCTTGAGCCCAAGTAGCCACCCCCTAGCGCCGCCACTGCACCTTACATTCATAATTTCAGCCGGAGGGAGGGGGAGCGGCGCTGCGGAAGAGCAGATTGCCGGTCATCTTCCCTTTTACAAGCTTAAAGAATGTATTTATCGTGAGTTTGTAAATAAAAGTTGCATATTCTGAAAGCCAAATCTTTGTTTGTTTAAAATCAAACAAAACACCCAAACCCCGGAAAAATTGTTTTTTACGTAAATCCACATTTATTGTGAAATGAGCCGTTGCGACTTCCGACTGATTTCGATAGAGCGGGTTACAAATGGAGTCCCTGAATTGTACTTGAGTACAGTACTTGAGTAAATCTACCTTGTTACTTTAAACCATTGGCATTACAGTAAGTAGTATGTAGTAATATGTTTTTTTGGATGTACTCTTCTAGGTTCTAACTGCAATGTGAAAAGATCTCAATATGCAGGACTGCAGGTGTAATAACTGGCGTGTCATTTTGTGTTGGAGAACTAGTGGACTCTAACAGAGAAGCATTTTACTCGCTCACTAATTTGAATAATATCACAGTGTGATTCTTACTTGCTAATGTTTTTCACTATTTACTGGCTTCCACGTCTTTGCTCAGCTTGGGAAAAGTCCTTATTAAGCAGATTTGTTGCAATTGTTGTTACACTCCATGTGCACGATCAGTTTGACCTTCACCATCTGTTGAACTGAGAGCTTCCTGGTGCTGCCTCCGTAACTATCAGAATGATTCTCCTCTCTCTGTTTAAATATGCAACACCAACTCTGCCCTGCGTCTTTCTCTCTGCAGACAGTTTGCTCTCTGTATGACTGACTGAACTTTCATGCAATAAATCAAATGGGACAAAGACAGCTCAATGGTTTCATAATTTGTTCCACCTTGGATAAATGAAAATGCCACCACATGGACTCTTATACTTTAATCACTTTGTATTTTGTCTCTTTTTCCAGCTTTCAGAGTCCTGATTGTTCCGGGGGGCCGAAGTTCCTGAAAAACAAACAAACGGGAGTGTTTGACATCAAATACACCTACAGTGTCAAATTTGTGGTCAGTACAATAAAATCCCCTTGATTTAATGATGCATGCAGCCTGTGTAGTTAAGTTGGTTAAAGACTGGACACCTACATCTATTCTCTCTCATTTTTATTCATATGCTCCACACCATATATTCTTACTCCACTTTGAAGGATCGGCCTTCTCAGCCAATATAGGCTACCAAACACCTGACAACATACACTGAGAAGAACATGTCATTTATCACAACACAAGCACATAGACCAGGCCCGTCAATTCCTTTCAGCTCAGGGGCACAGACAGCCAAATCTGAAAAAGAAGGCCGGACCAGTGAAGTCATAGCATAATAACCTATCAATAACCACACCTCCAAACTGATTCCTTTGTTTTAATGCACAACCTGACATTTCTTAAGAAAAACAAGTGTCATTTCAACTTTATTATGCCTCAATTTATCATTTACACATTACATCTAACAGATCGCCGTGTATCTACGAAAACATTTAGTCTCCTCTATCTGGAACTGTAAAATATAGTGTTTTGATCTAAACAACGTGTCAAGATCCAGAAATAATTTTACATTGGTTTCCACATCTGTGTAGTAATCCTAAAACACCACCATACAAACTAAAGTGGGAACTATTAAGGAAGAAGTAATCCCCCTGCCTTGTAAATGTATAAATACAAAATACAGTACAAATTGAAAATTGCAATTAAATTAATGTCTTCTGTTATTTTGACACTTGAAGTAGGGTTGCACAACACAAGATGAAATGTCTGCGTAGGGAGCCAGGTTTCAATAATTGGCATCATGTTTGGTGATGTAAATTAAGCAGTGAAATGTTAGCTGTGAACAAACAGTTTGAACACACACCATTGTCCTCTCACACACACACCTGTCTCTGTGGCAGCTCAGCTGAATCCTGCAGGCTCCACATCCAGCTTTGGAATTTCATTTGTCCTCGCTATAATGTTGTGCTTTGGTTTAGCATTAGATGCATTCATCTGCATTAGGGATGTCCCGATCACCTTTTTTTGCTCCCGATCCGATTCCGATCATTTGGTTTTGACAATCTGCCGATACCGATTTTTCCCAATCCGATCTTTATGCAATGCATGAAGAGAAAACAAAGGTAACAGATAACGGCTGGCCATCCAACGCGATGAATTCAGCTATCTTATATCTGTTATGTTTTTGGCCTTTTCACTGTTCTGGGGCAGTTTCTCTTTCCTTTTAAAAGTCTCTGAAAGTGTCGGTTGTTTCAGTGCCGTTACCCGAGTAACCGTTGTGTACTCGTCGTGTTGTTGTTGTTGTTTGTTTCTCAGGTAGCGTATTAGATTGGTCGTGTTGAACGTAGCTCTGTTCTTTCCACCACGCGGAACCTCTGCCTTGCAAACATTGCATTTGGCTGTTACACTGCCTTCGCTTTCAATTTCATAATACTTCCAAACTCCTGACATTTTCTCTGTCCCGACTCCCGAGTCACCAGCTGAACGTAGCCTCTCGTTAGCTTGCTGCTACTATCAGACACTGCGCCCACTCTGTTGCCAGATTTCAGAGGAATAAGCACTATGAAAACAAGCACAAAAGAAGCAACACAAACATGATGTTGTGTCATTTTAAACCAAAACTAAGGCCTCAGGATGACTTTAAAACGTGAACATGGTCATGTTTGTTTTGTATCATTAAATTAAAAAAAATTAAAAAATTCCGATCCCCGATTTTTTTTTCCGATCTTTTGAAAATCACGTGATCAGATCGGGACATCTGTAATCTGCATACCTTATATTGTGCGTGCAGCAAAGCCTGACAGAAGGCATGAGTGAAATGATTGAATGTGTCAAACAGCAGATCTACCTCGGGCAGGAGAGAGACATTAGCATTCCAATTAGACTGCAGATGGAACTTCCCCACATTAGGATTTGTTTCCTTTGCAGACCATTTACATGCACACAAACCCATTCAACACACTACAGGAAATACCCCCCCAAAAAATAATAGGGCTTCTTTAACATCTTGTGCACTTGTGTGTTTAGGAGGACAAGAGTATACGTTGGGCGTCTAGATGGGACTACATCCTGGAGTCGATGCCTCACACCAACATCCAGTGGTTCAGGTAAGACTGACACACACGGAGCCTCATTTTGTGGCTCATATATGATGTTTTCACAATAATTAGTTGTGGTTTTGAGCCCTTGTTGTATTCCTTCTGCCAGTATTGTTTGGAAGTTCTTTAACAACAAAAGTGGTTGACCCAAAATGAATCTGTAATACGTTTTGGGAGCCTGCAGGGACAGGTGTGGAACGGCTGACCCACGTTTTGCGAGAAAGCTAGATTTAAGATGATCTTCAGTTTGAGACGTTTATTTATCTTGCATTCACCCTTTAAATCACGGCAAAGCAGACCCTGAAACTGTGTTTCAACAACAGCAGTGTCGCTTCCTAATCCATAGACACACCAGTCCCACTTCACAGCAGCTTTCAGTGAAAGTAGGTTTACAGCAATGGGAAGAATGAACTCAGCCATACATATTTAGACACCTCACCATCATGTGAAAAACATGATAGAGTCTGTCCCACCCTTTTATAATGATTCAGTCAAACCATTGCTCCACCCTGGAGTCGAGTGGTGCAGGAATGAGTTCTAAAGCCTGGAAATGAGTCCGTCATTATCATTTCTGATTCCCGGTTCTCGAAATGAACGTGTTTTTGGTTGGATGCCTTAAATAAGGTCAGAGGTCAACAAATGTATGCTCAAGAAATCATAAAGTGGTGTTTATATTTGGAGATTATCCTGCAGAATAAAACGTTTAAGTATCATAAAGGTGTGTTTGCCGCAGATGATATTTTCTGCAATTCTTGTACACATTTTGTGCAGGGAGCCCCAAGACGGTAACTTTCAGAGCGGCCTACACACACATGTCATCACTGCACCATTTTATTAGCCCACAAAAAAAACTTGATTTTAGTAATGATACAAAGGGGTTTTACACAGGGGGTCCGCGGGGTCTTAAAAAGTATTAAAAGTTGATACATCAATTTAGCGAAAATGAAGGCTGTTAAAAAGTATTAAAGGGCATTTCCTAAGGTGTTACATTTTGAAGCTTGTTGTCAATAAGTATGTAAATGGTCCAGAGAGGTTGTGTTCTACAGTCTGCCTGAATGTAGTCACGGCGTAGGTGTGTCGTGTGATTCTGTGCAGTTTATTGATGGCATCCCGTTGGGTGTGATGTCATCTGAACAGGACATCGCACGCTCACTGCTTGATAGCGCGCTGGTCCGTTTACGCCGGTTGTTAAACAACATCGTTATGAGGAAATGCAAGTCTGCGTCCAAGTGGTTGGAAGATAAGGAGGAAGGACAATCAATACTGTATATAGTCAATGTGAGGTAAAGCGTGTCGCCAAGGTAACCGGTTAGAACTCCAAGTGGCGATGAGGTCTTAAAATATATGGAAAGGGTCTTAAAAAAGGTCTTCCATGTGACTTCAGGACTCCTGCGTATAACCTGTAGCAGCAACAACTCATTTGGCTTTGCTATGTTCCTGTCCCCAGCATCATGAACTCGTTGGTGATCGTGTTGTTCCTGTCTGGGATGGTAGCCATGATCATGCTGAGGACTCTGCATAAAGATATTGCCAGATACAATCAGATGGACTCTGTGGTGAGTAGTACCTGTGGTAGCCATTCACAGCACAATGCTCATGTACCTGCACTATAGCCTGCACCTGTAACCCTGCTCACATATCTGTATATATGTACATTCACAGTCAGAGTTTAACTCATGTCTTTTATGTTATTCTTTTTATCCCTGTGTATATTATTCTGTTGCTGCTTACACCTACGGGGGGCTCAATGAAGGTCCATCTTAACTCTCTTCTCTTGTGTTCTGCAGGAGGATGCTCAGGAGGAGTTTGGATGGAAGTTGGTCCATGGAGATGTTTTCCGACCTCCAAGGAAGGGAATGCTGCTGTCGGTTTTCCTCGGCTCTGGAACCCAGATCTTCATCATGACCTTCATAACCTTGTGTATGTCTTTTTATGTATATTACCTTACCGATTGTCTAGTAGAATTGAAAACAAATCATATTAATCGCAGTACAGTGGTAAATGGTTATAAAGAAATCCCCACTTTACACATAAAGAGGCCCTATAATGCCTTTTCTCTTTCCTGTAGTGTTGTATAGGTTTTAGTGCATGTAAATGGTCTGCAAAGGCTCAAATCCCTGTTACCTCCAGAACACCCCCACCACCCCTAATATGAACCTGAAAAGGGGGATAATAGGGTCCCTTTAAACAAAAAATATAGCAACTATTATTAGCTTACCCCAGATATCTGTATTACTTTTTATCTTTGATAGGTTGACAATAACTGTCAGTAAAAGGAAGGTCGCAGATATGTTTCAGGTCATTTAAAAACTGTAAATGAGCACGTTTAAGTTTATTTCTAGACTGAAAAATGTCCCACTGAGTACATGCCTTGGTCCCAATTGTTTTATTGACATGGTTGAGTGTTCAGCTGAAATATGAGCAGATGCCCTGACCTCTACTGTATAACTGACTCACTTCCTGTATGGTGTAATAATGCTCTTTGTCCCCTCTGCAGTCTTCGCCTGTCTGGGGTTCCTCTCTCCAGCAAACCGAGGCGCTCTGATGACCTGTGCTGTGGTTCTCTGGGTTCTCCTGGGAACTCCTGCTGGATATGTGGCTGCTCGTCTCTACAAATGTAAGTGAGAGAGGAAGTGTTTCAGGAGAAAGAAATCCCATGTAGGGCTGCAGTTATTGACCATTTCATAATACAGTTGGGTTCATGTCTTCAATCTTTTTCCTTTTTTTATTTATATTCGGTCAACGTGCTTTTTTTATTTGCCATGTCAGCTTTTGGAGGAGAGAAGTGGAAGACCAACGTCCTGCTGACAGCCTTCCTCTGCCCTGGGTGAGACAACACACATGAGAAAAGAAAAGACTCAGCACCTGATCCTGTCCTTCATTAATCATAAATATCTTCCCCATCTCTGCAGGGTGGTGTTTGCAGATTTCTTTGTAATGAACCTGATCCTCTGGGGGGAAGGGTCTTCAGCAGCCATGCCATTTGGGACCCTGGTAGCCATATTGGCTCTTTGGTTCTGTATCTCAGTGCCACTCACATTTCTTGGCGCATACTTTGGCTTCAAGAAGGCAGTAAGTGAACATCCAATCATTCCTGATACATTTTTCTAATTGCGGTCATACTGTATACCCACAACAGCCCCTGGTAGAATACCACACACACAGACTGTAATATGCCTGATGGGGAAATAACCCACATTAATATAAAACGTTGTGCCCTTGTTCAATTTGTGTTTTTTTTAAATGTATTTACAGTCTGCAAACATTACGGGCCACTTCAATATTTGTATATGGTCACTTTAAAACATATATTCTGCACCTATCTGAATGTTTGATTCTCTCTCTTGTGACTGGTGTTTCCAGGGTATTGAACACCCCGTGCGGACCAATCAGATTCCTCGTCAGGTCCCAGAGCAGTCCTTCTACACGAAGCCTCTCCCTGGTATCATCATGGGGGGCATCCTGCCTTTTGGATGTATATTTATTCAGCTCTTCTTCATACTAAACTCCATATGGTGAGAATGAAGGAAAAGACTTATGGCATGGAATACACCTTGAGGGGTCGTTTTTGATACTCAATTGTGTGTATGTATATTTAAAGGGGACCTAATATGCAAAATGCACTTTTTGATGTATTTTATACATAAATATGTGTCTCCTGTGTGTAAGGAGACTCGCAAAGTTTCAGAAAATACAACCCTCTCTTTTCCTCCTTACCCACATCTCTAAAAAAACAAAAACAAAACGGGAGTGCAAACGAGCAGATCCAGGATTTGGCTCCTATGACGTCATTGGTAAAATGTGGCACACGTGACACGTCCCAACCTATCGTCTCTGTCTACAGTCGTCTAGCTGAACTGAACCCCCTCCCCAGCTGTGTGTCTGTGTATTCAGCCGGATGTCTGCAGGAGGCACTTGGAGTAAAGTTGTTATATATAATACATATAATGGCACTGTTCTAGAAGTAAACACTTAAAGATCAAATGCAACGATTTTTTTATAATTGCCAGTAAAATCGAAATCATATAGCGACAACACTATCTAAGATATTGCAGTATTAAAATCGGAGATAATATGCGTCTGGCAATGCGCAATATTTATTTTGTTCAACCCCCAACACCAAGTCTGACGATTTATTTCTCAGCCGCTCGTCTCCGCAAGATGGCGTCATGTGACGTCAGAGTGTACAAACATATTTCCACCTGGCTTATCTCTCACAGCTGCTTCCGCCGATAGTACAACTTAGTTTCGTTATCATGTCTGATTCTGAGTAGACTATAGACTAAAAGCGTTGAATATTTTATATCCATATAACAGGAAAAAACTAATTTAACTGATCTTTTTCATTTTTTTTTAAAAACACAATGCTAACAGTGAGCCTCTGAATTAGCCCCGAGCGAAAAATGCTAACCGATTACTGCACCAAAAATCACTCCTAGCTCCCTTATTACTTATTCTAGCTGCACATCCAACACATTGTTTATGATTGAAAAGACACAGAATCTAACGGTGCCCACCTCAACACTGAAAGATACAAACTCGCGAGGTTATCAACTAAAACGTACATCAAAACATGTGGCGCTAGGTACTAACATGAGCTAGGCTTACCTTCCTCTTTGTCTGGCTTAAAATGGCATTAAAACGATAAAAACGATGATGTAGTTAATCCATAGGTTAATATCCAATGGGGCTGTGTCCCCTTTGAAATGTTCTGATAATCTATAAGCAATAAAACTGCAATTCCGTTATCTGCTGTGCGCTTTGAAATCAAATCAAAATTTGTTTACCTCAATTCTTTGGCGTTTCTACATTGCCCGGCTCTTTCGTTCTTTCGGTTGTTTTTTGTGCTCAAATATGGAGGGGACGGCTCCGGGTTTCAGCCTCCAATGTACTTTAAATGCTTCTCCACCAACAGACTTGACTATGGCACGATCACCATCGTATGCATCAGACGCGAAGTGGTCAGAGCACAACTTGCTCCATTTTGTCGGCTGCCAGCCAACACGATTCACTAAAATAATCCAGTTTCGGCGGATGATTTTGTCTTGGGGAAATGAATGAAAAATTCTCCCAGATCCCGCACCGTTCTTACATCCGAAAGCACAACAATAACCCATGTTTTGCGTGATTTTGCGGATATAATTCAGAGTTTTCTGCACCAGTCATGAGCGAAAAACACCGCTGACATGTGAACAGCTCACGAGACTGCCGAGTCGGGATATTTGGCCCAGAGACTGTTTGGCCACAATGACGTCACGCGCGCGGAGGCTGCTGGGAATGACATGTCAGAAATTCAGACGGCTTTGGGTTGAGTTTTGTATCAATAAAAAGCTTTAGTAAGCATGCTAACACTCAGAACTAACGCTATACTGGAGAAAATATGTGTAACGTAGTGTCCTTGCGGTAAACCCCGAGAGAGAGAGAAACGTTTGAGCTCCATACTGTTTCAGAAATAAAGCTTGAAGTGGTTGGCATTTAATCACGGCAGCGTTTAGCTGAGTTTCTCCCGGTAGAAAACTCTCTTAGCAGGGGAACGCTGCGTGATGCTACAAAGGGGCGTGGCTGGCAGCAGCTGTTCCATTTAAAGCTACGTTCACAGAATCAGCCTGTTTGGAACAGGGCTGGAATAGAGGGGTATGAGGCATGGCTACAATGGGTGATCTTTTTGGCATTTTAAGCAAAAAGCTTCTCAGGCATGTATATAGGTATGGCCCTACAATATATTTTTCAAATATAGCATAATAGGTCCCCTTTAAGTATGTGGCTTACTGTTCACTCTATTCGGAGCTGTGGGGAGTCTGTAAAGGGTGACTCACAATCTGAAGCCTCAATACATTAACATGTAATAATAAAAAGACATTCTACATATAAAAAGTAGGAAGCAAGATTATGCAACTGCACAGGCTTTTTCTCATCTTGAATATTTAGAATGAGTATGACAAATATAACAGAATATGATCAAAAATACAAACATTGTTACTTGTGTCTTTAAAACAAACTGCCCATACTCATTTTCTATGATGTAATGGGACATTTATTCATTCGTTTTGAACTACATTGTAATGAAATATGTTTTATCAGTGGAACTGTATACATCACTGGAAATGACCTGGCTTTTCATTCAACTCTGACAGTAGATGTAAACCCTGAAATTCTGATAGGAGGCAGGGGACTTTTGAGCCATGTCATAATGAACCCACCACAGAGGAAAGGCCTCAAGACAATGATCTGAAACCACAAAGGCAGCACAGTGACGATACCATGCAGTGATGTGTTTACTGGTTTGTACTGACTGTAGTAATCTGCGCTGTCCTGCAGGTCCCATCAGATGTACTACATGTTCGGCTTCCTCTTCCTCGTCTTCATCATCCTGGTCATCACTTGCTCTGAGGCCACCATCCTTCTCTGCTACTTCCACCTCTGTGCTGAGGTAAGCTGCAGATCAATGACACACAGAAATATCATGATCATCTTCAGGGATGATATTAATACTGATGTTTGTTTAAACAAATCTATTGAGCTTACATTTGACCAGTGTTTTATTGCAGATTGTAGCATCATGGAATGAATGGAGCCCCTTTAGGCCCAGGAGCTTCAGACAGGATGTCTTCTTATTAGATTAGATGAATTATTCCTCATTGTTACAGCAGCTTAAATAAACAGGTAACATATACATGTCATCAGGAGAAGATAGATATCTATAGAGGATTTTGATCGAATAAATATACAATATACAGTCATTTGCTATTCACTAGAATACACCAACAAAATATAAACATAGGATTCTAAATACATTATACAAGTGTACAAAGTAGTTGCAGTTTTAAATGACCATTTAAATGCAATAAGTCACATTGTGAGAACAAAATAATTGAATGAATGAAAACAGGGTGGAGTCTGGTAAATGTTTTTAATAGAAACTTAATTTTGTACTGTGATTGAACTCAGCAGCTGTACGGCTCTGTATGACAGGCCACTCACTCCTCCACTCTTCAAGTCAGGGTCTTCATTTACTGAACGTCGTTTCTCCCCCCCTCCTCTCTGCTGTGCCCCCTCAGGACTATCACTGGCAGTGGCGCTCCTTCCTGACCAGCGGCTTCACGGCGGTATACTTCCTGATCTACGCCATCCACTACTTCTTCTCCAAGCTGCAGATCACGGGGCTGGCCAGCACCATCCTGTACTTCGGATACACCATGATCATGGCCCTCATCTTCTTCTTGTTCACGGGTGGGTGTCATACAAACAAGGCAATGAGGGGATTGATGAAGCAGCCGCACGCAACAATCATGAGTGTTTTGGGGGTTAAACATTTGTTCTCTCCTGTTTTATTACTGATGGAATGTTTCGATCAACCCTCATGTCTTGACTGATCAAACAGAATCTGAAGGCAGAGGATCTCAAGTCTAATGTACATGTTGGTTCTGGATTCAATTCCAGAACTAAAGTAGATGACAGAGCAGTGGTATGGCTGGATCCAATATGATAAACGAGTTGTTCCCATCTGATCAATATACAGCTCTGGAAACAATTAAGAAACATCTCAAACATTTTCTTAAATCTCAATCTCTACTTGTATGGCAGCCATTCCATTCCAATGCAGTAGTTTATAGAACAAAATAAAACAATATTTGATTTGACTCAAACACATAGCTATAGCTAGTAAAACCAGAGAAATGTAGCAATGAACCGATAGAGTTACATCTCACTGCCAACAACACCACAATGTAGATGCTCAATAAAGAAATAAAACAGAAATACAAACTCAAGATTAAACTGCTAATCTTACGCAGGAAAAAAGTCCAGGAAAGAGTGTCCTTAGCGTTGGTTTATTTAGTAGTATTCCAATAATACAATACCTAAAGAACCATGGCTCCCCGTGTGGATTCTCCTATGGTTTCCCTGGTAACAAACCTTGGCCAATCTGATTCGCTAACCTCGGTCTCCAATATATAATAATCACCAGGTGAAACCACCTTCAAAATAAAAGCATAACGAATGACTTTTGACTAAAATAATTACAATAAATAATGATTAATTTCATATAAACAAAAACAGCTAGAAAATAAAGGTTTAATTATTAAATAAAATGATTCAATGTGTTTCATTTCTCTGTTCTCAGGCTCCATCGGCTTCTTCGCCTGCTTCTGGTTTGTCACCAAGATCTACAGCGTGGTCAAAGTGGACTGAAGGACACACACACACACACACATGCATGCACACACACGCATGCACACACACACACACACACACACACATACACACATACATACACACACACACACACACACAGAGACTGTACATGTCTGGAGGTTGCTTATTCCCATGAACCTCTGGAACATTGAACATTTCCCTTCACCCTCCTTTTCGAGCAGAGACACTCTGCTGCCGACTTCTCTCTGTGTGCCTAAACTGTTTTTTGTGTGAACATGTGTACTCTGGGTTGTAATTTTGAACATACTTCCTGTATCTGCCTATAATCTGAATGAAACTAATCATAACTCTACACGCGTGTTCCCAGAATCTTACTCACCACAGAGGGCAGGGGGACACTTCATGTTAGGTTGGTCCCATCATCCATGCACTCTGAGTTAAACATGTAGAGAGACAAATAAAGCTGAGGCTCTGCTTCTTAACAAACATGTTCACATGTGGGAAAGGTGCTCCTGTCTCTGAATTGTGTCCAAAATGTGCAAAAGGGAACACCAACTGTCAACACAGCTCTGCAGTCTTCAGTTCAGACTACTTCTATTTCAGTTTGAGATTCACAAAGGGCGACTGGAGTCCTCGACATTTTGGCGAATAATCTTTATTTCTGAGGTGTTGATCAGGGGATAACTGCCGACTCCTCTGCGGATGATTTGTCCAGGATGTATTCAGTTCTGAGAAGAAAAGATTCTGCAAAGGCCTTGAAAATAAAATGGCGACAGTTTGAAAGCTTCCTTATAAAAACAATTCAAGTAAGTATTATACTCCTGATCCGACAGAAAGCCAGTCCCACTTTGGGAAGCTGAGGATACACCCCCGGCCTGTTCCCCAGCATCTACCTGTGGTTAAGCAGTGGTTCCATCCGCTCCCCAGCGAGGTCCCGCTCAGCTTCAGTACTATCTCCATGTGCTAGGAGCAAGGAATGATGTGATGCACCAGAACAAACCTGTCTGTGAGTTTCACTTCATGTGGTTTGGTCCCAAGCTCAGTCGGGGGGTGTCTACCTCTTTAGTTAAGGGTCACTCATGTTACCTCAACCAGGGGTTAGACACTCATTAAGCTAAAGCTGTAGAGTTTAGAAAATCATTTGAGAACTGTGTGTCACCAGATTTAAGAAAAGCAACTTTAAACTCTGAGCTTGAATTCATCCCCTGGTGAAAGGATGGCCCCTCGCTCCCCATCAGTACCCACACATTATCAAACTTCAACAAGTCGGCAATACATTTCTCCACTTTGCTGTGAGAGTTCAAACTGTTTAAAGATCTGACCACCAGCTGACTGACTGCTTGCTCATGTATTTTCAGCTCGTGTGAGTTAAACTGCTCGGTGTATAAAGTGATTCAGTCAAATGAGTCGGATGCTTCACTATGACCTGTTTGGCTCTGGCTTTTTCAACATTTCTTGTAAATAACAATCTAATACGTACTGTATGATGTTTTCACATGATATATTCCTAAAGCCAAAGAGAAGCATGGATTCATTCATTCTCTTTGTAGTTCAATTAGGAATCCTAGATTAAACCTGGTTGAGTTGTTTTGGTGTGTCTGTTTCTGACTTAATAACCCCATTCACGGTATCAAGATGGAGACGTTATGGGAGCATGGAGTTAGAGCAGGATGGTGGCACCACGGACTCGACAGTAATGCTGGGTTTATATATTCATGTCATCAACGCTCTATTTGAACTCCTGACTGGTCTATAAGAGAACAGTTCTAAAGGTGGTTCTCAGTGTATTCTAATGAGCCTGTGTGTGACAGGAAGTGGAGCTACATCTCAAGGTCTTGTTGAATGACAGAAGACTGACAGTTTGTCTTGTGTGTGTGTGCACGCTCTGAAGAAGTGAGATGTCTTTTGGCCAGTTTTATATATAAGACTATATAAAAATACATATATAAAATAATGTATTATATTACATGATTGCCTCGGCATTCGACTATTATCGGATAGGGTAATAACTTCATAATTAACTACGTCTGAAAGCAGAGGTGTAGGGCAAATAATTGGAAGTCTCTTCAGTGAGCATTTGACGAAATGATAAAAATGAAAGGCAAATTCTGGGGGAAAAAAGTCAAAATAAAAGAAGCATAAATGACATTTTGAAAAATAAAGTGAAATTTTTAGAGAAAAAAGTCAGATTCTAAGAAATTAATATTTTGAAGACAAATAGTAAAATTCTGAGAAAAAAGGCTAATTTGAGATGCATTGTGGGACATGTAGTTTATGGGCTACGTGCTTCTGTAAATTGGCATGTAACCGTATAATAAACAAATTATGTTCTGTGCTAGCTCTAGTGGGCCACAGAAAATGAAGTCACGGCCGGATTTGGCCCCCGGGCCTTGAGTTTGACACCCCTGCCGTAGTGTATGGAGCAGTTTGGGGTTCAGTATCCAGCTCAGGACACATTGACTGCAGGGGCAGGGGATCAGACCACTGACCCTCTGATTGCTAGGCTCCCACTTCCCCCTGAGACACAGCAGCATGGTCATATGTGACCTGGCTGGTCTACCTGCATGTGCCATCCGACCTCTGCAGCTCATCCAGAATGCAGCGGCTCGTCTGGTCTTCAACCTTCCTGAATGTTCCCACACCACTCCGCTCCTCCGCTGGCTTCCGGTAACTGCTAGAATCCACTTCAAGACACTGGTACTTGCGTACCATGCTGCGAATGGATCTGGCCCTTCCTACATCCAGGACATGGTTAAACCGTACACCCCAGCACGTGCACTCCGCTCTGCATCAGCCAAACGACTCGCTGCACCCTCGCTGCGAGGGGGACCCAAGTTCCCATCAGCAGAAACACGTGGGTTTGCTATCCTGGCTTCAAGATGGTGGAATGAGCTCCCATTGACATCAGGACCGCAGATAGCTTACACACCTTCCGGGGCAGACTGAAAACTCATCTCTTTCGACTCCACTTCAAACAATAGAATGACTAACAAAGCACTTATATACTAATAAAGGGCTGGCTTACCTAAAGCCAGTTGAGGAGCACTTGAAATGTTTTGCTCTATGAAGCCTGGTGTACTTATATGATTCTGTTTTCTTCAAGTTTGTATCTTGTTGGTCGAACGCACTTATTGTACGTCACTTTGGATAAGAGCGTCAGCTAAATGCAATGTGATGTAATAAGAAGATGAAGAGTCTACAACTGTTCCTAAAAGCTGAGGGGCATTTCTTATCAGGGCTTGCTATTTATAATGAAAGCTTTAACAACCAACATATCAATCATAACAGCAGTGAGTCCATTTCAAATCATGATTATTGTTAGAATTTTTTTTTCACATTTCGAGGACACAACAAATGAGAAATTACAAAGTGCGTTCTTTTTATGCAACTAAATAAAAAATGATTAAAAATGGGAGAACCAAACCGGGTGGAAGTCAGTTGAGAGAAGATGACAAACCAGCAGCAACAAAATAAAAGTATTAGTGATTCCCAAAGAGGATGACTGACTTTATCTACTGAGGATCAAAGATCTTATTTGCTTTGTGAAGCTCTCAATGGAGACACAGAGGGAACAGGTGTGTTGCTCGTTTTACAGTAAGTTCAAAAGTAACTTTTTATTTATTGAGCCTTTAAAAAGAAATGCGGGAAACAGAAAAGTCTTTTTTGGAGTCTTTATTTCCTATATATGCTTTTTAGGCACACACTTTATGCCAGATTAACACAGTACACCACATGGTTCATAGACAATATTAATCCCATTTTTTTTTGTAATCAAAGTTCCATTACATTAAAAAAATTCCTCTACATTAATTACAGATGAAAGATGTTTGTAAAAGTGCTCTCTGTCTCTAATAAGGAAAACCTAACCTAAATCATCACATTATTGTTTAACAGATGGAAGTTGGTTGTAATATAAATACACCGGTTCAGTGAGGTCTGATCAAGGCTGGACCTGCACCATGGAGACAAATGGACCCCCCCCCCAACAACAGGAAACCTGACTCCAGAGCACAGAACCAGAACATTCTCCAGTCTAAATCTAACGGTTCATTTAGCAGTTCATTCAGTTACAGTTGGAAGAATGAGCACAGCATCTTTACTGTAATTGAGATATCTGTCTCTTAAAATGTCTAAAGAAAAAGAACATTTGGAAGAGTCATGAGCAGCTTACACACCAAAGGTCCAAGTCCATATTATTGGAAGCAGACATAAAAACCTTGGCACATAACTGAAACTATCTGCAAGGCAAACAGCATGAAGGTGAAACGGGACAATATTTTGAAATGTGGTTAAACTGACTCCAAAAACAACAAACAATCAGGTCTAGAAAACACACTCAACAGAAGCATGGACAGATGCACAGGAGGTCTGTGTGCAGCTGCAGGGTTAGTGTTACATGTGGAGCAGACTGCCGAGTCATCGTCATGGTGGTGAGGGGGGGGGCTCCGGAGAGTAACCACTGGCAACATGATGGAGCGTCTGTTATTGTCCAGTGTGGATCCTCCTCTGAGGACTCAGAGGGGGTAAGGCTCTTCCTGGTGATGATGTCACACAGGTCAAAGGTCAAGATTTATTCTAGCTCTACCAGCAGGTCTCCCTCTCCCACGGTCTCCCCCGCCTTACAGTGCACACTCTTCACCTGGAGAGGACACACACACACACACACACACACACACACACACACACACACACACACACACACACACACACACACACACACACACACACACACACACACACACACACACACACACACACACACACACACACACACACACACACACACACACACACACACACACACACACACACACACACACACACGAAAATTAGGCCAATTCAGAATGTTAATATTTTACATGTTTCATTAAAATATTCTCCACCTGATCATTTATCACTTTGGCAACTATTTGGTGGACCTTATATTCATGAGTAGGGATCCACTGATTTGAGCAACAAGCCTTAATCTAATCTATGAACTAGATTAGTTACGAACAATGATGACTGTTGGTTCTCTGTCACCTTTGCGTCCCTGGCAGCAGTCAGACTGTTCTGCATCTTCATGGCTTCAATCACACAGATCTCCTGACCCTCTGCAACCTACAGGAACACACACACACACGCACGCACACACACACACACACCACACACACCACACAGTTTCAGTCAAAAAGAACAATGGCTGAGTAGTGTTCCAGTCCACCCTGTGAGTCTGCAGCTACATTACAAACACTGATCAAAGCCCCGTGTGCACTCTGAAGCGTGAAGTGAAATCCACATTAGCCGAGTGCTGACGTCACTCCCATGGCGGAACAGAGCGGTGAGTGATGACAGAAGGCCAACCCGGGCACTAGAAGTGCAAGGCGTCCCTCGATAAAAAAGAAAATGGGATTTTTCCAAACAATATTTTGTATATACATCTTTAAAAAAAGACTTCCACTTCCCTCGTCTGGAAGTCAATGTGTTTGGGATTGAGTTATTGGTTGGACGCCTGAAATAGTCATTGACACAAGCTGAAGAGACGGTCTCATCATGTTGTGGAAAAATGTGAACAAGCCCAACATTAGCCTTTAGCTTAGCAGTGGCTCAGTCAGTCGGGGCTTGGACTGTGGGTCTCAGGGTCGGTGACCAGACCTGGAGAGCTCCCAGTTCACCTGCTGGGCCCTGTGATGCCCCTGAGCAAGGCACTGAATCATACAAGTATTTTAATATGTGTAGATTATCCTGCTGAACAAAATGTGTAAGTAAAACGTGTTTGCCACAAATCTTTTTTTATGCAATATTCTAAAAAGCAATGGGAATATCCCGTTGCTCTTTGTCGAGGCAGCCCTTGAGATGCTAACTTCCAGTTGGCCGACTAAGGGAAACAACTGGGAAAGACATGTCTTGATGGAGCTGGCTTTGTGCGTGTTGAAACAGGATCAGGGCAAGTCAAAACTGAAGCACACTTTTGTGTAAAACTTCACTTTATGCTTTAACATCAATATTTCCTTTCATTGGAACTCAGAGGCCGAGACCAAATTAAGAAGGACAGACAGAGGTCACAGAGCATGGCAGTTTGCAGTGTACCCTGGAACACGGATCAGTCAGGTGACCCGGGTACAAATAAGAACCGTCCACTGTGGCTGCCGGTGTGTAAAGCTCGTCATGTGTCGTCATGTGTTACCGTGTCTCCAGGCTTGACGGACACAGCCACCACGGTGCCCGGCATGGGGGAGCGCAGGAGGCTGCTGGTGTCCTCTGGAACCTTCTCTGGCATGTAGGAGTTCAACTGTGCAGCCAGCTTAGACAGAACACGGATCTTAAACTGGAGACAGAAATACAGAGGCTGAGACACAGAGCAAAGTGTGCTTGTTTGCAGGTCGTGGCAGATACCAGGTGGAACGCAGAAGCATCCACGAGAATGGTCCCTGGAGACTTTGGACATAAAGTCTTTACTTTTTATGAGATGATATGACATCATGTACGACACATTCATGCAGAGAACGTGAGCTAAAGTCAACGGCTACTGTTTCTGCTTCAATGTTTTACCGCCTGACAATGTGTTCATTGGAGCGTTCCTGGGGCTCAGCGTCTTGTCCAATGGGAACTTGGATTGAACCACTGCTCCTCTGATTGGACTCCCCTTTGCCCCCCGAGCCACTGATGTGTTGTATGTGCTCATCTCATCTTCAACCCCTTTGTTTGGAGTTCATACATTCACTGTAAATCATTCACAAGTACTTCTACGACTCAGTTAAGAACCAGTGTGTGGAACTTAATGACAGATTTAAATCAACATTATCTTAAAACAACATGATAGCTACACAACTCCCACCCATGGTTCTGTTCATCGCTGAAAACCCTCCGGCCCCCCACCTGCTCCTCAGAGGCCTCTGGCTGAGGTTAGAATGACCTTTGGTCTCTGTGTTTGAGAGTTGGAAGCTAACACTACACTCTGCATTAACGCCTGCTGAAACACCTCTTTCAGACTATCGCTCCTGATATTCTACCGTTTCTCACCCATTTCATCAACACTTCTCTAACTTCTGGTCACTTTCCAAACAGTCTCAAGGAGGCAAGAGTAAACCCTCTCCTAAAGAAACCCACTCTCGAGCCCGTCTGATGTTATAAACTACAGGCCTGTCTCTCTCCTCCCGTTCCTGTCTAAAACACATGAACGCGCTGTCTTTAGACAACTCTCCTGTTATCTCCATCAGAACAACCTTCTGGATCCGCACCAGTCTGGTTTCAAGGCAGGTCACTCCACAGAAACTGCCCTCCTTGCTGTCACTGAGGAACTGTACACTGCTAAAGCAGCCTCCCTCTCCTCTGTCATCTTGTTGGACCTGTCTGCTGCATTCGACACGGTGAACCATCAGATCCTCCTTCGCACTCTCCAAGAACTTGGAGTTTCAGGCTCTGCACTTTCCCTCCTCACCTCATACCTCAAAGACCGTACCTACAGGGTAACTTGGAGAGGGTCCGAGTCCGACCCTTGTCAATTAACTACAGGGGTGCCTCAGGGCTCTGTTCTTGGTCCTCTCCTCTTCTCCCTGTACACAAACTCGCTCGGATCTGTCATTAGCCCGCATGGTTTTTCATACCACTGCTACGCTGACGACACCCAATTAATTCTGTCCTTTCCTCGCTCAGAGACCCAGGTCGTCGCACGCATCTCTGCTGGTTTAGCTGACATCTCTCAGTGGATGTCTGCTCATCATCTCAAGCTCAACCTTGACAAAACTGAAGTGCTTTTCCTTCCGGGAAAAGATTGTCCCTCTCTTGACCTGACTATCAACATCAGCACCTCTGTTGTTTCCCCGACTCAGACTGCAAGGAATCTGGGTGTGATCCTAGATAACAACCTGTCGTTTACTGCAAACATCGCTGCTACAACCCGCAGCTGCAGATACACGCTTTTCAACATCAGGAGGATACGTCCCCAGCTGACCCAGAAAGCCACGCAGGTTCTGGTCCAGGCTCTCGTCACCTCACGCCTAGACTACTGCAACTCCCTCCTGGCTGGTCTACCTGCATGTGCCATCCGACCTCTGCAGCTCATCCAGAATGCAGCGGCTCGTCTGGTCTTCAACCTTCCTAAATGTTCCCACACCACGCCGCTCCTCTGCTCCCTTCACTGGCTTCCGGTAACTGCTAGAATTCACTTCAAGACACTGGTACTTGCGTACCATGCTGCGAATGGATCTGGCCCTTCCTACATCCAGGACATGGTTAAACTGTACACCCCAGCACGTGCTCTCCGCTCTGCATCAACCAAACGGCTCGCTGCACCCTCGCTGCGAGGGGGACCCAAGTTCCCATCAGCAGAAACACGTGGGTTTGCTATCCTGGCTCCAAGATGGTGGAATGAGCTCCCATTGACATCAGGACGCAGAAAGCTTACACACCTTCCGGCGCAGACTGAAAACTCATCTCTTTCGACTCCACCTCGAGCGATAGAATTACTAACAAAGAACTGCTTACAGAGCACTTATATACTAATAAAGGACTGGCTTATCTATAGCCAGTTGAGTAGCACTTGAAACGATTGGCTCTATGAAACCTGATGTACTTTATGATTCTGTTTTCTTCAAGGTTGTGTCTTCCTGGTCGAATGTACTTATTGGAAGTCGCTTTGGATAAAAGCGTCAGCTAAATGCAATGTAATGTAATGAGACAGCAGCCTGTGTGAGGAAGTGTTGATACTAGGGCTGTCAAGCTAACGCGTCATACAAACAGATTAACGCCACTAATTATTTCAACGCATGTGCATTTTTTGTCCTCGGCCGCCCCGTAGTTTCAGAGCGCATCAAGTTTAAAATACCACACACACACCACACACACACACACACACACACACACACGTTGATAGGAGTATTCAAAACTTGAAACATATCCCTCTAAGGAACATTTAGATCAGATCAAAAATGTGCGATTTCATCGACTGACACAGCCCTAGTTGATACACAATTAAAGTGTGTGTCGACATCTTACCGATGTGCCCTTGTACTGCAGGTCAATCCTTCCTGAAGCATCTCTGGACAGACACTGAAACAGAAGACACCAGATCATCAGCACTGCATCAGACGGTTCTTCAGCCCTCACCACGCTCTGTGTGCTAAATAAGATATGGTGTGTGTGTGTGTGTGTGTGTTACCTGGAGCATCCTGTGTGTGCCATTGATGCTGAGTGGCAGCAGGGGGGAGGCCAGGTTCCACAGTCCACTGACCTCCACCTGTTCTCCATCCACCTCCACCTGCAGAGACACAGAGTCTCCTGAGAGGTGTCCAGGTGCACTGATGAAGACTACGGTGACATGCTGAATGCTCTCCATCTCATCCTCTGCGCTCAGGTTTGGACACAGTTGATAACATGATGACGCTTTATATGATGACCCACGAACGTGTACTAGCGTGCGTGTTTGATGTGACCTTCTGATCCTCGTGCTTCAGGGACACTCGATTGTCGTAAACAAAGATATTAGATATGTCCTTTGTCCCTGGATGCTCATTAGATACTCACAGTATAAACATTTGCTGACTTGGTGACCTCCACAGAGTGCTTCCCCTCCTCCAGCTCCACCACCAGGTCCCAGCGGCTCAGCTCCACAGGGGCCGAGGACACCCTGCAGCTCAGATGAACATTCATTCAATAAAACATCTCTCCGTGTTCAAATGGCTCAGTGACAGTCGGTGTTTTCCATTTGGCTATGTTGATAACGTGTGTGTATCAGACAGTGGGGTAAAGTAACAAAGTACATTTACTTAAGTACTGTACTCGAGTACAATTTGGAGATATTTGTAATTTACTTGAGTATGTTTTGCTACTTCGTACGTTTACCCTAGTATTCAGAGGTACATGGTGTACTTCTACTCCACTACATGTATTTAATACCTTTAGTTACTTCACAGATCAATGATGTGAAATCTAACCAAGTGTTGAATCAGCCTTTAGTTCCACCTGGAGTAAATCCACCAGCTACCCTGCAGTCTACAAAGTACTTCAGACTAGCTGCTCCTTCACCAGCTCTGAGAACACTTTCATGATCAATCATTATAAAACACATCATATATATTATTCTGACATGGACCAATCTGCACAAGGACTACTTTTACTGTCGCTACTTTCACTATATTTAGATGAGAATACTTTCTACTTTCACTTGAGGAACATTTTGAATGCAGGACTTGTACTTGTAACTCCTCCCACCTCTGGTAGCAGATTAGGCCCCATACTGGACCCCCCCCCCATGGATCTGTGGCCCTCACCTGAGGTCCCCCAGCAGCCTCTGGGAGCGCAGCTGAGCGGTGATGTGCAGCGCTGCAGCACACGCCAGCAGCTCCCTGCGACTGTCGGCCCCCAGCTGCAGACCCGTAAAGCCTTCTGGGTAGACCTCCGGCAGGAAGTTGGTGGTGATGTCACCAGAGATGAATCGGGGGTGGGTGATGATCTCCCGCAGGAGGGCGATGTTGTGGGTGACACCTGGAGAGAAAGTGACCAAACTTCACTACAGGAAGACACATATGCACATTTAAAAAGTGTCTTTGTGTCTTGGCAGACCTCTGTGAAAGTGTGTGTACCTCTGATCACATAGTTGTCCAGAGCGTCCTCCATCTTTGACAGGGCTTCTGCTCGCGTAGCTCCATATGTAACCAACTGCCACACACACACACACACCACACACACACACACACACACCACACACACACACACACACACACACACACACCACACCCACACACACACACCACACACACACACACACACACACACACACACTTAAGTCTATACATGTCACACACATGACTTGAGTCTGAACACAGCAGGCAACAGGAGTATTTACAACAGCATATACAAACTAAAATAGTGCATGTGGGTGCACACTCACATTCTCTGTCTCACTGTTACATACATCCCATGCATGTATGAGATTAAGTTAGCTTCATTATATCTCAGTGATTAAGTGAATAACAAAGTTTCTATCGGGTCACTACCAGCCTGTCACTCATTATTTTCAGGGAGGGGGCGGGGCTTGGAGGAACGGAGAGGAGACGGTGATCGCGGAAGCTTTTTTCCTCCTGCCTTCACAAACTTTACACACGTATATATCGTCTGGAAATTGCTAGAGGACATTCATACTCTGCAATCCAAGACTTCATTAAATCCACCAGAAACCTGACATGATTGTAACGCGATTATTTTTGAAAAACATAAATTCCTGTCGTGTCTCAGAGCCGCAGCGACACGTAGTGATTCGGAGCGGGTCGTTCTGCTGCGGTTCTGGACTGGTGATCTGGTGTTGGTGGATAAAGCAGACTGCTCCGTGTTGCTGTGCCGCTGTCACGTCTGCTCCCTGATCTCTGCGTCACCGACCGATGTGATATTAAAGTGACAGAAAAAACGTTATAGTAAAGCCGCGGCCGGAAAATCAGGAAGCAACGTTACTACGCTATAACCGATTATCTTCCGTCACTGCATCGAGACCGAATCGTCCACGTCCGCATCGCAATGCATCGTGAAAACGATTATTTTCAACACCCCTAGTATTCAATAGATACTCTATAGATATATTGTATATCTTTCACTATTGGTATATATTGACTTTTTTGTTTCATTATTTTGGTTTTAATTCATGTGCATATCTCACCTACATGCTGCTGGGACCAAATCATTTCCCAAAGTGGGATCTATAACTGATAACACTATTATATCAGAGGAAATTATTGCAAAATCATAATTTTTGAACGTTGACATTTTGTAAAGTCTTTCTTTCCTAAAAAATAAGAAACAAACCATTTACTAATCCATTTCTATCCAATAATCCCACACCTTAGAGATCATGGGGTCGTAGTAGATGCTGATGTCACTTCCCTCCTGGATGCCGCTGTCCACACGGACCTGATGGAGCGAGGAGCACATGGTCAGACTAGTGGGTGGTGTGGGAGAGAAGACCACAAAGCGCAGACTCTGAGGGAGGGTCTGATGCTCCTCTGTTCAGCTCTCATGTGTCACTAGGTTATGGTCGAGTCTTCTTACATTGCTGAGGTTGAGGGGCTCTTGGTATTGAGACAGACGGCCAACGGAGGGGAGACCAAAAGACTTGTAGGGATCCTGAGAGAACAAACAATAGAGAAACAGATGAACCAATGGAAAGGCCTGAATCACACTCAGCAGAATGTTATGTAAACAACAAATGAACTTCCTTTAATCCTCCTAACTCCAATTTTACATTAAAAACATTGTCACATGTTTAAAAAATGTTCAAATATTACGACAGTAATTTCTCCTCAGAATCCACCCATACACCAGGATCATAACGTCTCACACTCACCTCGGCGTAGACGCGGCTCTCGATGGCCCAGCCGTTGATTGGGATGTCTTCCTGTTTGTATTTCAGGTGGTAACCCTTAGCAACCCTGATCATCTGCTCCACCAGGTCTAGGCCAGTGATACACTCTGTGATTGGATGCTCCACCTGGGGTCAAAGGTTAAACAGAGGAGATTCAGGCCTAATGTAATCTCTGTACTGTCTGTACCAGGGGTTTTCAAAGTGTGGGAAGGTGAGCCTCCCCTCAGAGAACAGAACAGCCGCGCCCCCCCCTCCCAATTGTTATTGCGATTTGTATTATTGTTGTTGTTGCTATAATGCAGGGGTATTCAATTGCATTTCAAAGAGGTCCAGTAAGAGAAAATTAAGACCGTTTCTCTCCTCTTGTCTCGTCTCTGTGTGTGTGTTTGAATCTATCGTGCTGACTCACTGACTGCACCGATTTGATTGGCTGAGTAGCGTCACCTCCTTAAAACATTAAACAATAACTTTTTAAAACCTTTTTATCTTTATATTTTCAACATATTGTATAAAACTCCCCCACTACTTGGACTATTCCTTGCACCCCTCTAGAATAAGGCCAAATGGTCTCAACCATATTGCATCAGTGACGTGTACTTGTTCTTGTTATAACAAGATCGCAAGGACAGCGGTAGGGCATCGGAAAATTGTGTGTTGTTCAGTTTGTGTGTTGTTCAGTTTGTGTGTTGTGGAACATGCGTGTCCGTGCACGAAAATATACCACACACCTACAATTGCATGTTCAACTCACTCCCCTGGAAGTCAATAAAGTCGGTAAAGTTGGAACAGCCGTTCTTCCTTGCATGTCAGTCGCCGACACCTTCTTACAGAGGACAGGCAAATCTAGCTGCAGCACGACCCGTATATTTCCGCACGCCGTGTTCTCAACACATATCTTTTAAACATTTTAAACATCGTAGATACATCCTTATATGCTCCCGGAAACACACGAACGTCAACTTTGCCTCCTTATTACACTCACCCCTACTTTAGTGGGAACAATGAGTCTGCGTCTAACGGATATAAGGAGCTGTTTCAATGAAAACAGGAGCGACATTTCGCCGAGCACTTGACTTTATGCAGGTAGCCAGACAGTGGGACATCTATGGAGTCAGATTTGGGTCAATATTCTAGCGCAAAACAAGCTACTCACGAGCGGAAAATGTGCTTTTACACGCGCATAAAATGACCCTTGCGTCCCTCTTGCTCCCTCGCGGGAGTGTCCGCCTCACTCGCTCGCGGAGTCTGTCTACGCGCGCGTGAAAAGTTTCTGGCACTTTGGGGCGGAGCCACTGGACTTTGATTGACAGCTGCAAGGAAGCCCAGAGTTGCCAGGTTTGATAAATGCCTGAACTACCAAGAGCCGAGGAGTGACGGCAGCAAAATCAGTTGGACGAGATTGAATGGTAAAGTTGTCCATAAAAAACTATTATATTCGTAAAGTGTACAGCTAATATATATATATCAATTCATTTGATATAAAACAATATTACATTACATTACATTGCATTTAGCTGACGCTTTTATCCAAAGCGACTTACAATAAGTGCGTTCGACCAACAAGATACAAACTTGAAGAAAACAGAATCATAAAGTACATCAGGTTTCATAGAGCAAATCATTTCAAGTGCTACTCAACTGGCAATATATTTTTGAGTGGGCTGTATCTGTCAAAAACTGCTACTATACTGTCTGCTGTAAACACACTATAGAACACTCCTAATAGTGATATTGTCATAGTGAATGCATATTATTACTATCGTGTTTGTAAAAGTATTACTATAGTGTTTTTGTTGGTGTTTCCGTATTAAGACTATATTATTTTAAATAGTACTACTATAGTATAATATATGGTGTTTCTGGAGTTGTTTTTTGAACACACTATAGAACACTCGTATAGTAATAGCATATTGTCATAATGAATGCATATTATTACTATAGTGTTCGTAAAAGTATTGCACTCCTAGAATTAATGTCATTTTCTGATATCAAATGAATTGATATATATATTAGCTGTACACTTTACGAATGTAATAGTTTTTTATGGACAACTTTACCATTCAATCTCGTCCAACTGATCTTGCAGCTGTCACTCCTCGGCTCTTGGTAGTTCAGGCATTTATCAAACCTGGCAACTCCAGGGTTCCTGGCAGCTGTCAATCAAAGTCCAGTGGCCCAAAGTGTCAGAAAGTTTTCACGTGCGCGCGTAGACAGACTCCGCGAGCGAGTGAGGCTGACACTCCCGCGAGGGAGCAAGAGGCTGTCATTTTATGCACGTGTAAAAGCACATTTTCCACTCGTGAGTAGCTTGTTTTAAGCGCTAGAATATTGACCCAAATCTGACTCCATAGACATTGTACGAAAAGTCAGCACACTAAGCACGGAGAGTGCGCGCAACATGATTGCAGCGTCCAGGCAGCTCCCATTCGAGCATATGCCTTGAGTTGCACATAGCTCCAACGATCCATCACAGTGTCTCTATATATAAAAACATATCTGTCCCCACTCCCCATCATTGTCCACGAGTCAATTCATTAGTGTTGTGGAAAATATACTGGCTTACAGTATCGTCGCTTTCACAGCAGTTCCATTGAACTGAGCTGAAATGAGGAGCCCTGGTAACGGATGGAGTAACACGCATCGACCTAAAGCCATCACACACACACCTCCATTGTATATGACCCCATTCACCACTGGAGGGTGTGGTAGAGCCGTGTTGGTTGATTATATCTATATGCTATATGTGTTTTTCTTGTTTGTGTATTTATTTTCTTATCCCTCACACACACACACACTCATGAAAAAGAGCTTCTAGTTCTTGTTTAAAAAGGGAGAGTCACACACAGCCTATCACTGACCTGCAGTCTTGTGTTCATCTCCAGGAAGTAGAAGTTCTTCTTGGAATCCACCAGGAACTCCACGGTGCCGGCGGAGGAGTACTGCACCGCCTTGGCCAGCTTCACCGCCTGCTCCCCCATCGCCCGCCGGGTCTCCGGGTCCAGGAAGGTACTGGAGACAAACAATACACACTGAGAGTGACATATTCTACGGCCTAATGTTCAACAAACCTCCTATCTTTTTGGATACAAACTAGAAAACTCCTGTACTTTTATTTAACAGATGTGGCAGCATTCCAACATGACAGCCGTCTGCCCTTTTGCATTACATTTTGAAGTATTGCACTATAGGGCTGTGACTCTGGTGTAAGACCATGAGTTCAGTTGGCCTGACATACAAACAGCAGTTCCTCACTGACCTGGGAGCCTCCTCCACCACCTTCTGGTTCCTCCTCTGGATGGAGCACTCCCTCTCATTCAGCCACAGAGCGTTACCGTGTTTATCAGCCAGAACCTAACACAGACAGGAAATAGGAATGTATTCATTTTTTTGTGTTGTTGTTAGATTTGGATTCACATTTCTGCTGCATTAACGATGTATTTATTTAACGAGCTATCTCCAGAAAGTTCATGAGTTTCTCTGAGAAACAGCCCCGTCTTCGGCATTGTGACAAGCTGATCTGATACACTTTGTTTAGCTTAGGAAAAACACACAACCTAAATACCTGAGACCGGTCCTGAGGTAACTGTTCTTAGCAACATGTCCCCACTGGTTCTGTCGTATATGGCTTCGCCCTCTAAGGCTATCGCTATTGGGTAATCCCCCTGCGCCCCCGCGCAGCACTGAAACACTTGTAGTCCATGGCCACCCGCTAGGTGGGCCCCACCCTCGGGCCTCCTTCCGGTATAAATAGGAAGGAGGCCCGGAAATCTGCTCCCTCTTTTCTTCAGCAAACCAGCAGTTACTGAAGCACAGCAAATGAGAATCATCATGAGCAACAACTGCGTCCGTGATTGTCCCTCATGTGGCTCTGGGTTCATAATGAGTTATGACCAGCTGAGATAAAAGCAGTATGCGAATCTTGCCTGGGGTCAGCGCACGCGGCTCTAAACCAGCAGGTAGCATGCACACACTGCGCTCGTCTCCCCTCGGGCGACAGGAAGCGGCGATTGGACGCTCTTGCCACGCCGGCCGCAAGCGGAGAGACGCCCACAGCAACCGCCTCTGCATCAGACTCGCCCTTCGGCGGCTGCAGGGGCTCCATCCCATGTCTCCGCTACCCCACCACCCCAGAGACAGGGTCTCCCGGCGGCGAGTCAAGGGGAGTGAGGCTCCCCCGCTCCTGGTCTGCTCCGCAAGAGCCTCCGAGGAAGCAGAGCCGGTAATTAAGCCAGCTATGGCGGCTCCCTCGCAGCCCTTTCGCCTCACGGGCAGTGGCGGCGAGGGCAATGACGTGGCTCGTCACCATGACGACCATTACAGGCTGAGTGCCCCCAGCGGCAGCGCCAGCGCCCGCGCTGCAGAAGCCTGCTGGTTTTAACCTATCGGTTAATTAACTGCAGAGCTCGCTAACTAAGCCAGCTGCCACTAATCTGTTGATTAAGCAGACAGCAGGGCTCGCGGCAGAAGCTGCCGGTTTTAACCTCGGTTAATAACCTGTAGAGCTCGCGGCATTCCTCTGTCCGAGACACGCCTCCTACACACGGTCTTAATAAACCCATGAGCACCGTTATAACGCCTCATGTGGACAGCTCTGCACACACCTCCACTCATCCCCTGAGCGTGTACACGCCTCACGATGAGAGCCGGAGTGAGACGCAGCGTGTGGAGGCCCCCGCGCAGCCCTTTCGGTCCAAGCTCACCTTGGGTTGCCTCACGGGCAGCGGCAGCAGGGGCGTGGCTCGTCACCATGACGACCAAAAACACATCTCGAGCACGTGCGCCCGCTCTCAGAGTTTTTCTCAGAGTGGCAGCGGGTGGGTCTGATGGACAGATGGATGAGCAGGCTGATCAGCAGAGGGTAGCCTACACCTTGCAGCCCACCTCTCCACGATCTGCGCAGCTTCTGAACGCAGCCAGGCGGCTGCTGTTCTGGGCGCGCACACACGTTGCTCTCCATCAGAGCAATTTCTATTCCCGGTGAATTGAACCGAGGGGCTCGCAGAGCGCAGCAGCCGTGTTAGGCGAGGAGTACGGAGACTCAGACCTGTGTCACGCACACTGGCGCCTCAGTGGGATTTAACTTTGGTGTTACGCGCACGAAGCAAAGCCCCATTTGAACCTTTAGACCAGGTTCCCCTTAAACTGTTGTCAGCCAAAGTAGCTCTGCTTGTGGCTCCATCAGAGAAAAGGGTGAGTGATGTGTCTGCTCTCTTGGTGGCTCCGTCAGCTCTCCGGATCCAAGGAGATGCAGTTCAGCTGTTTTACGCTCTAACCCGGCTTCATGCCTAAGGTCATCACAACTCTTTTAGGTCAAGAGTGATCACCCTGGCTTCTTCCCCCCTCCTCACAGGTCGGAGGAAGAAGCCACGTCTCGTCTCCTCTGTCCTGTGCGCGCCCTGTCCTGCTATGTGGCGCGCACGGCGGCCTGGCGCCGTTCTCAGCGCCTGTTTGTGCACTATAGAGAGCGCTCGATCGGGCAACCTCTGTCTGCACAACGGCTGTCACACTGGCTGTGTGAGGCTGTGTCGCAGGCATATGTCTCCTCTGGGGTGGAGCCCCCGGAGAACATTAAGGTGCACTCCACCAGAGGAATTCCTCCTCCACGGCTTGGCACGGAGGAATGTCAGTGGAAGATATTTGCACTGCTGCATCTTGGTCTTCCCCCTGTTCATGTATTCATTTTTATTTGAGGGATGTCTCCCTTTCCTCTCTGACGCACCCTGTACTGGGTGTCCTGTCGGAGTGAGTGACGTCAGGGATCCAGCGGTGCGCCTCTCTCCTGCCTCTCGGCACGCGGAGAGCGGCCCTTTTTCACTCTTATAGGAGGGATGTTCCCTTTACTCTGACACACTTCGTACGGAGTGTCTGGTCAGAGTGAGTGACGTCAGGGATCCAGCTGAGCGCTCTCCTGCCTGTCTGCACGCAGAGAGCAGCTGATCCCCCTCTATGATCGCAGGATAAGGTGGGACCTTCGTCTCTACTTTCTCACAGCGGCCGGTATGTATTGTTCCCAGCCTTCACCCCGTCGGGAAGATAGGCATGTGTTGCTATGTTCCAGGGACGAGGAGGCGCCATTACGCATGGCACAACAGGCAGGGGGTGTTATTGAGCAGGTGTGTCTGTGCTTCTAGTGCCGGGCGGACCCAGTGGGGCGCAGACTACATCATGCTTCCCCCTTAACCCAATAGCGATAGCCTTAGAGGGCGAAGCCATATACGAAAGAGAACTGGGGTTACCTACTGTAACCCAGCTTCTATGAGTAATGGTGCAGCCCTCTGAGCACCTGGCGGGTGGGCGTGGACTACAAGTGTTTCAGTGCTGCGCGGGGGTGCAGGGGGATTACCCAATAGCGATAGCCTTAGAGGGCTGCACCATTACTCATAGAAGCTGTGGTTACAGTAGGTAACCTCAGTTTACCTGTATCTCGATGTGTCTGGGGTTGTCGATGAACTTCTCGATAAGCAGCCGGTCGTCTCCAAAGCTGGACGCTGCCTCCTGAGACGAGAAGCGGAAACCCTCCCTGTGACAGAACACACACAGGAGATGCATCAGAATTACAGGTAGGAAACACAACAGCAGTCTCTCCAGTGGTGCGTAGTAGTAGATGTAGTAATAATAGTGTAAAGAGGACTTATTGATGTCAGAAGAGTAGCCGAGGTGTTGGAAGTAGAAAGTGGAGCAGCAGGTGTTTCAAGAGTAGGAGTAATAATAGATATTAACTGTAGAAACAACTTAAGGAGAGTAAGGTGAGGGAGAACCAAGTCACAAAGAGCAGCGGGAGTCATTATTACATGTGGTATTAGCGATTGAGCTACAGTTTGCAATGGAAGGTTTCGGCCCTGCGGTTCAGCTGTTCAAGTCTTTTGAGTGACAGACTGAACAGTAGTTGTGGAAGCAGAGTAACTGCCACGTTGTTCAAGCAATACAATTTCTGATTTATTAATAAGTAGTTAAGAGCAGAGCAATTTCTTCACATAATGAAAGTAAGGATTGTTGCGTAACTAATCCATTTGGAAGGTAATGACAGTTTGGCAATTTTATTTCCTTCTGCCTTTGAACTTTCCTCCTACGCAGTGTCACTGCACGTCTGCAGGAAGCTGAGAGTTCAGCTTTCAGTGTTGAGCATCGATGAAGGGATTAAAAAAAGACATTGTTGTTTAAAAGGCGTGACAGAAACACAGGAATACAACACCTTGTCTCATTATCATTCCAGGCAATCCTCATCCCTTTCCCTCCTCCTCCTGCCGAAGCTTTGATCATCACCGGGTAGCCTAGCAACAAGACAAAGATAAATCAACATCACAAAAAAGATGCATTTGAACGAGTGAAAACGAAAAAAAACACACACACACACACACTGCAGTGCACCAAATCTCTCACAGGGACGACAATGTTAGCGTGCCAAATGATGAACACTTACCAATTTGCTGTGAGATCGTCACGGCTTCCTCAGCAGTCTGACACAGTGAGAGAGAGAGAGAGAGAGAGAGAGAGAGAGAGAGAGAGAGAGAGAGAGGAGAGAGAGAGAGAGAGAGGAGAGAGAGAGAGAGAGGAGAGAGAGAGAGAGAGAGAGAGGGTTATTATTATTACGGATGATGAACTATGGACATGTCATCAATGCTTTGAACTGTCACCAGACTGTCATGATTGTTTCAGGATTCAAGCAGCTTCTTGCTTAAACTGTTGTTGTGTACTGTGGTTTGATTAGATATCTCAGGTTGTTTGTGAGTACTGAAATGTCTGTGTGTCTGTCTGTGAGTACGTCTGTCTGTCTGTCTGTCTGTGTGTATGTGTGTATGTGCATATGTCTGTCTGCCTGCGTGTTGCCTGCGTGTGGTGTGTGTGTGTGTGTGTGTGTGTGTACATGTCTATGTCTGTGTGTGTGTGTATGTGTGTGTGTGTGTATGTGTGTATGTGCATATGTCTGTCTGCCTGCGTGTTGCCTACGTGTGTGTGTGTGTGTGTGTGTGTGTGTGTACATGTCTATGTCTGTGTGTGTGTGTGTGTGTGTGTGTACATGTCTGTGTGTGTGTGTGTGTTTCCGAGTTTTGATATCTCTACAACCCTTGAGCAAACATATTTCACACTTGCTTTGTCTGCATCAGAGTGCGGTGCGGCACATGATGGCACAAGTAAACAACATCTGACTAATGTCCACTGTCTGTAAACAATAAGCCTGATTTTAAAAATCTAGTAAATGTTATCACATTGTAAATGTAAAGGGAGGAAGGAGCTTGGATCTCCTGCACTTGCTGCACATACCTTGACGACTCCATCATATCCTGGGATGGTGTTGACCTCAGCAGCCTTAGCGATCAGCTTGCTCTCAATTTTATCTCCCATTGCCATGATGGCATGGGTGTCTGGACCAATGAATGCCACGTTCTCTGCTGCCTAGCAAGACAAATAACAACACCATGAAAGTAGGCGGATCAGACTTATGGTGATACCACAGAGGGAACAAAGACTCACTATGTTGCACACTGCAAATCTATCATCCACCTTTCTCAAAAAGGATTCAATATAATACCAGGATGTATTGTCCACGTTTCATTAAGTAGCTACCGAGCTGATCACTACTACATTTGAGTCTGGTGATTCCAAGCCACAGTTCAACATACCTTTATTAAAGCAAGATAAAACGCTCAGTACAGATCTGATGCATGTGTGCCGTCTGAGCGAGGAAGGATTCTTTCAAACATCAAGTGCTATTGCATGCCGATTGTTTACTTTCATACACACTAACAATCATGACTTGTGCTTTTTCTCAAAAATGTTTTATTATTCCTAAATAGAAATTATTACTGTTAAGAATAAAATAAACCATAAATACACTGAACAAAAATATAAATGCAACACTTTTGTTTTTGCTCCCATTTTTCATGAGATGAACTCAAAGATCTAAAACATTTTCTATAAACACAAAATAACCATTTCTCTCAAATATTGTTCACAAATCTGAAAAAAGGTGTGATAGTGAGCACTTCTCCTTTGCCGAGATAATCCATCCACCTCACAGGTGTGGCATATCAAGATGTTGATTAGACAGCATGATTATTGCACAGGTGTGCCTTAGGCTGGCCACAATAAAAGGCCACTCTGAAACGTGCAGTTTTATCTCACAGCACAATGCCACAGATGTCGCAAATTTTGAGGGAGCGTGCAATTGGCATGCTGACAGCAGGAATGTCCACCAGAGCTGTTGCCCGTGAATTGAATGTTCATGTCTCTACCATAAGCCGTCTCCAAAGCCGTTTCAGAGAATTTGGCAGTACATCCAACCGGCCTCACAACCGCAGACCACGTGTAACCACACCAGCCCAGGACCTCCACATCCAGCATGTTCACCTCCAAGATCTTCTGAGACCAGCCACTCGGACAGCTGCTGCAACAATCGCTTTGCATAACCAAAGAATTTCTGCTGTCAGAAACCGTCTCAGGGAAGCTCATCTGCATGCTCGTCGTCCTTATCGGGGTCTCCACCTGACTCCGGTTCGTTGTCGTAACCGACTTGAGTGGGAAAATGCTCACATTCGATGGCGTCTGGCACGTTGGAGAGGTGTTCTCTTCAGGTGAATCCCGGTTTTCACTGTTCAGGGCAGATGGCAGACAGCGTGTGTGGCGTCGTGTGGGTGAGCGGTTTTCTGATGTCAATGTTGTGAATCGAGTGGCCCATGGTGGTGGTGGGGTTATGGTATGAGCAGGCGTATGTTATGGACCACGAACACAGGTGCATTTTATTGATGGCATTGTGAATGCACAGAGATACCGTGACGGGATCCTGAGGCCCATTGTTGTGCCATTCATCCACGACCATCACCTCATGTTGCAGCATGATAATGCACGGCCCCATGTTGCAAGGATCTGTACACAATTCCTGGAGGCTGAAAACATCCCAGTTCTTGCATGGCCAGCATACTCACCGGACATGTCGCCCATTGAGCATGTTTGGGATGCTCTGGATCGGCGTATACGACAGCGTGTTCCAGTTCCTGCTAATATCCAGCAGCTTGGCTCAGCCATTGAAGAGGAGTGGACCAACATGCCACAGGCCACAATCAACAACCTGATCAACTATGCGAAGGAGTTGTGTTGCACTGCGTGAGGCAAATGGTGGTCACACCAGATACTGACTGATTTTCGGACCCCCCCCAGACCCCCCCAATAAAGCAAAACTGCACGTTTCAGAGTGGCCTTTTATTATGGCCAGCCTAAGGCACACCTGTGCAATAATCATGCTGTCTAATCAGCATCTTGATATGCCACACCTGTGAGGTGGGATGGATTATCTCAGCAAAGGAGAAGTGCTCACTATCACAGATTGTTTCAGATTTGTGAACAATATTTGAGAGAAATGGTTATTTTGTATATATAGAAAATGTTTTAGATCTTTGAGTTCATCTCATGAAAAATGGGAACAAAAACAAAAGTGTTGCATTTATATTTTTGTTCAGTGTAGTTCAAAGATCGTTAGAATAAATCAGAGTTAAAGCTGTTGGTCTTTCATTCTTTTTGAACTTGTTGTAGTAAAGGATGCGTTAAAGGAAATAAGTCATTACTCACCAGTCGCTTTGCAAACTCTTTGTTTTCAGACAGAAATCCGTAGCCAGGATGAACCTTTACAGAGGGGAACATTGCAAACACAAATCCTTAGCTGTGAGCATACTGTATAAAGCCAAGGATGTTTTCAATAGATCCTCTCAGCACATTGATGATGCAACCATAGATCTGTTTATTTTGTCTATGAGCATGCTCATCAAGTACAGAACACTTATTGCACATCTCCTATGGCTGTCATATAGTGTCATATTAAGTGTGATTGAAAAGCTTACAGCTTGTGCTCCAGTCGCTCTGACGGCCTCCATGATGGCGTCCATGTTGAGGTAGCTCTTGTTGGTGGGGGCGGGGCCAACACACACTGCCTCATCAGCCATCTTTACATGAACCTAGATACAACATGCACAGGGAAGACAAAGACAGTTGTTTGTTTGCATCAGGACATTGCAACAGTTTTCAGAAAGACGAATTCATAGGAAATACAATATTAACATTCCTAACAGTGGATGAACAGAGGGGGACAGAGGGGGACTCACAGCACTGGAGTCCACGTCGCTGTGGACAGCTACAGTCTGGATGCCCATCTTGCGACATGTCTTGATCACCTGATGAGAAAACACACAACATTAACGCTCATGCTTCACTCTATAGTCAATGTGATATTTATAGGTACCGGCTGCAATGTGTTAACATGGAAATAAACTATTAACAAAGTTTGTGGTCAAAAATATTCAAAAGGATTCCCTTTACTATCAGCAGACAAACCATTTCAACGGTGAACTTCTGCATTCATATCTTAATAACACACCAAGGTATCTCTTTATTGTGATATACATTTGATATATTGTAGTGCAATGTGCACGATATGTGACAATCATTTTACTTTGACATTTTCATTTACTTTTACGTTTATAAAATTATCTTTATTTAATTGCGTATTTGTATTGCAAGTTCTTACCTTACATTTTGATGTTTAAATAAATATGTTCCTTTATTATTTTGGAGTGGTGCCAGGTCAGGCTTTAGTAAGACTTTGGTATGTTAATGTACATTAACTCTGTGTGTTTCTTACCCTGCAAGCAATCTCTCCTCTGTTGGCAATGAGGATCTTATCGAAGGTCTGAGGAAGGAAACAGATTAGGACTTTCTTCACTTGTCTCAGACACATATATGTCAAACGCAAGACATTGCCTCTCAATATCACATGTGGACAGTCTCTTCAGTGTTAAGCTGCTGATGAGAGAACAGATGTTTACCTTCTCACTGGGACTGGAGACGGTGGAGTAGTGAGCGTAGCAGTGTCCTGCACAGCATCTGGACTGGAATGAGGAATACTACAAAACAAAAAGATACAGCGACTTTTACACGTTTTCATTATTATATACAATTAGGTTTACTTTTAATTATATGTGTAAGGGTGTGGATGATTTCATCAGAACCATTCCTGATTCTACTCATCACCTTCTATTTGAATATGTTTGACAAATGTAAAAATGTTGAGAGAAAAGCGACCTTTATTCTCAGATTATTTAGGCTGGTTAATGGTATAATGGTTGTTTCCCTTCTTGATCAATGAAGTGCAGGGCGATATTCCCAAAATATAATATCATATATATATAAAAAGATCATTTCAAAACTTGATGAGGATTTGTATGCATATTTATGTATGTATTATTTATATTCCTCGTGTGTGAATGTTTGAGAAATAGATTCTCATTTGAAAGTTTTAAGTGAAAAAAAAATAATATTTTTTTAAATAAATATAGACTAAGCCCCAAGGCGATAGAAAGGAGATCGACAAATATATATGATACACATTTTATATTGTTATGAAACAGAATGTGAATTGATGCAAAAGCTACAGTTTTACAGCGCCACTTAATGAGTAATGCACAAGTACTGGTTGTTGAGTGAAGAACACACTGGGCACACACAACACTTGTTACAAAGTACAGCTTGTATCCAAACTGAAGCACAGTGGTTTGTAGAGTAATATAGAGATGGACAGTCAAAATGCCTTTATATTTTTGGATTGCATACACTTATACATGGGAACGATTAACTTGAACAAGCAAAAACCCTCTGACTTATGACTACCTCAGCATGCAGGTCAGTGTTAGAATGAAGAATTCATGCTATGTCTGGGTTAAAGAAAGGGTTTGTTTAGCTTTCTCAGAAAACCTGTTGAGGGGCCAAACAGTCATTTTACTTGAGGGCCCCCTACTCGGCTGACCCGGTCAAGCATGAGACCTTTTAAAAGGAGGCAGTCAAATAAAAACACGTTGCAGCAACAGTCTGGACTCTTGTAAGCGATGCAGCGAGGTCAAACATTTACAAAACATGTCTGAGTCAAAGTCACACCTGCTTTACGTTACTCTATTTTTGACTCAATAAACGCAGGACACCATTATGTACCTGTCAAGCTTTGATAACAAACTTTTTTCTAATGTTAGCATAGCAATGTGGCGTTATCTCTCAAGAACCTTCAGGACTGTGCTAGCTTCACCAGTCATTAGCATTCTAAGAACTCTGCTAACAGCTGCCGCCTTGCTTGTGTGCTTACAGCAAACACACGGCTCTCTCTCTCTGTGTGTCCACGAAGCTCGCGCTCTGCACACTCCTGTAAGCTGCTCACCTTTACCGCGAACAGCAGTCTGTTCAGTGATGGAGAGAGCCTGTGCGCCGCCATGTTGCCAAACTGAGACCCACAGACTGACGTGATGACGTAATAGTTTTGAAGAGACATGAGTGGTGGAGAGAGAGGCGTCAACACCGTTAAAAATTTTTTCAATTTAACTTTATTGAAAAGTATAGTAACTAATTTGTCTTAGGCCCTTTCTCATTTCTCTAATTCCCCTCCTCGACTCCTATTTTAGTCCCGACCTCAGGAGATGCGAGCGGAGGAGTCGAGGAGGGGAACCGAGGAGAGAGGAGGGGAAGCAGCAGGCGGTTAGAGAAATTAGAAATCCTCTCCTCTGAGCGGTCTTTTTAAAGAGACGTCCGTTAATGATGACAGGAGGCACAGCAGTAGTCTGATGGACAGAACTGTGTTCATGATGACTTATATATTTACTTTTAATTAATTCACAGTGCTGTATAATGAGACAATAACAGGCTACAGACAGGACATATACACACACACACATATTTAGGCCTGTATATATATATTTATATAAATATATACAATTTCAGATTCAAACACCTCAAAACGGCTCTCTGGCCAAAAATTGTATTTACAAGTATTAAAAACTAAGCATAGGACACCAAACCAACTGAGACCTGTCTGTTCGCCCATGGCCGGTCCTAGACATTTTGGTGCCCAGGCGGGATTATGATTTGGTGCCCCCCCCCCTCCAAGTAAATACACAATAGAATATATAAAGAATAAATCTCTACAAAAGACCAATACACTACAAAAACTGAAACGTATTGACATGTTGGTTATACATAAAGAAGGTTTCAAATGTATTCATTATTGTATGAACATGTTTTAATTGGGGGATGACGTCATATCCTCTAGTGGGGATATGCCCCCCCCGGAAAGATTAGTTTTAAACATTTTAAAGTAAAATGCTTCAATCTGGTGCACTTTGAGAAGAATTACTAGAGACTAGATCTAGGGGTACAACTCTAAACGGCCATATGAAAAAGATCGGTTTACATTTTAATAACCAAATAAGTATGTGAACATAACCAATAACCTACCATAGCCAATAACAAATAAAAGTAACGTATTTTTTTTTGTGTTCATTTATACCTTATTTTACCTAGTTAACATTTATTTATTCATGCATTTTTTTTACATCTCAGTTTTAAACGATATTTGAGTGTGAATGCTGACACAGCATTCCAACTATCTGTTATGCTACGCACACAATTCTTTATTATTCCGCTGCTTCTTCTCCCACATTGAACATCGCAGAAACTCCGTTCAAACATCAAAAACGTTCAACTCGGTCGGGAATCAATGGCTATTACTTTTATCATTCATAACTTTCAGAATTCCAGAGATACATCCCATAATACATCCCATTTTTAACATGGAAGTCAATGGAGAACTCTTCAGACTTCAACAATGTTCATGCAACTTCAACTGCTAACTGCTCCTTCTTCAACTGCTAACTGCTCCTTCATACTTTCACTCAGAAACCTCATTCCAACACAAATTTTAAATCTGATTCTTACTTTTACAGATATTAAACATTGTTCAGACCTTGGCAAAGAGACCTTCATCAGATTTTAGAGTGTGTGATGTCACAGCTAGAGTGGAGGACAGATTTAATTTTGCCTTCATATTTTCTTTTAAACCTGCCATAATTACCAAACCTTACATTCCTGAGACATAATAAGATCTCGTAGCTTGAAAGATTAAAAAAAATTAGCAAAATAATTAAACAAAATGCCTCTTGAGGGCATGAAGTGACAAAAACTTTCAACATGTCTCCATTAAAGCCCATTGTAAATTCAGCCTCACCTTTCCCCACCACAGCAGCCGCACACCTTTAGTTAATCTGCCAAAAAGGCCACATTATTAACCTGAAAGTATACAAAAAGTAAATTTCAGATACTCAAGTTCCTTAACATGCTTCACGCTTTGAAATGTCACAGATATCTGTTACGGTTCTTCAACAAAACGTTCACATGTAACAGGTTTATCTCTCATTCAGAACAATGAAAATGCTCTCCTCTCACTGATCACCATGGAAATCTTTGATCTCTGGAGTAATTTTGGAGAAACCAGCGTGAGTGCGCTAAAATTTGAAAATACACAGCCGTAAAAAATCTGCCACTTTCTTACAGAGCCCCTCCTCCAACACACGAACGCGCACATGACCAATGAGGGCACGAGATAAGTTTGTGCACAGATGGAAGGCTGACAGGCAGGTACATAGGCCATCCAGTTACTTTAGCGGGGCCGGCTAAAATGATTGGTCGTGCTTTTTACAGTACTACGGCTTCCACAGATGACATTTTTTTATGGATTTTTTGTCAAAGCACTTAATATATTCATTGCTATCGGGATGTTAAGACCATTCCATGGAATATAACAAAAAGTTTATCTCGAGCCGGTTTCTCAAACTTACCTACCCCACCTTTAACAAACCTGGTACAAATGTGTTGTTCAACAAATGTGAGCCTTTGCCACATTTATTTGATCACCATGGAAACCTTTGATCTCTGGACACGTTGTTAGCTTCAATATAAACACCTGTGTCATGGAATACGATGATGTCATAACTCCAACTGACATCCTCAGAGCAGCAGACTTCAGATAATGGTCCTGCCCTCAACAGCTCTACGTCAATTATGGGGTCAATTATGGGGTGTCATCATATGCCGTCGCAATAAAACACGATGTCGCTGTAACTCCAATGGACACGGCCCGATCGCCCCCCAAACTTTGCTTGTATATCACCGGTCCATGCCTCAACAGCTTTATGCCAAATGTGAGATCTCACCATAGGCTGTTGCCATGGAAAGAAATCGCTCGCCATAAAACACGATGTCGCTGTAGCTCCAATGGACACGGTCCGGACGTCCGGTTGTCCCACAATCTTCACCTGTATATCACTTCTCCACGCCTCAACAGCTATACGTCAAATCTGACATCTCACTATATGCTGTTTCCATGGAAACGCATCCCTCGCCATAAAAGACGATGTCGCTATAACTCCTATGAAAATGTTCAAAAAGTGCTCAAACTTCACATGTGTGCTAACAGTCCAGCCGTGAAGACATCTACGGGACCGTTTTGAGATTTCTTCAAATGCCGTTGCCATGGCAACACAATGCTCACCATGAAACATGGCTTTCTCATAACTTCAGTGAAAAATCTCCAAATGGCCCAGAACTTCACAGGTTTGGTAACGATGCAGCCATCAACGCATCTAAGCGTATTATGGAATGTCATCAAATGCCGTTGGCATGGCGACAGATCATTCACCATCAAGTTAGTTCAAAAGTTTGCAGTTCAAATATTCTGCTGCTTTTCCAAGCCTTTTTGCTTTCTTTTCTTCTCTCGTCACACATTCAAGCCCCCAGTGTTCATGTATCATTTCAATCAAAATTATTCACTTTCTTCTTACACATTACATTTCAGCTTAGCAGTTTAGCGTCAGCTTTTCAGCATAAAGCATTCCCAGTAGGAATTTCTTCAGGAATTGCATTCTCTAGTTTTGGTTTACTGTCCTATAGTATTGGGATGGTTTCAAACCTGTTTTTATTTATCCTAATAATTATAAAGGTGTGCCTTGGAAATATTTGTTTACATAAATTGTGACCAAACCGTTTGAGACCCACTGAGATAACTTAGACTAAAGTGAACTATCTAAACACTCAAGAGTCCTTTACTTCACTGAGCTGTAGTTATCAGCCTCAATCCAACAACAATCCACGGTACCGATGCAAGCCCTCTCTCTCTCTCTCTCTCTCTTGCTCGCTCGGAGGCTCGCTCGCACTTTGGCTGTGAGCTGCGGGTGCCTGATAAGTCAACATCCCCCACTTTCATCACTTACAGGCAGCACCCATCGTACAGGGCAAATGAAAAGTGTAACCGAGGTGAAAAGGGTGTTACATTTACTTAATTATGAATGTTGTTGCATTAAGGCTGAAAATTAGGACGAGCCAAACAATCAAAACAATTTTTTTCCCTCCCAGAACCAGTGCAGCGTCCCCCCCAGATCTGGCGCCCTAGCCGCATCTACGCACACACATACACACCCTGTACCACACGCACCTACACACTGTACAACACGCACCTACAGCTCCTAAAGCATATAATATCGGGATACAGCCGTTGTGTATTTTATTATGTGAAGCACTAAATGGTTTTAGAAAAATATTGACTCTTTGTTTGGAGATATCTACTAAACTAAAGCATATACATAAAGAAAGTAATGTAGGCCTGTTATACTGAGTGATATACACACTGCTCTGCTTTCTGAACGGACCTCACAGCTGTTCTCACTGTAAAGTTTAAACATCACATCGACGAAAGCAGTTAATAAAATAATATCCAGGGGATGCATGCAGAGCTGTCATTGGCTGAGATAAGTCCGGCCGTGCGTCACGACCAAGCGGCAAACAGAAAGGAGCAATTTCCATAGACCCCCATGTTAAAATGCCCAACTTTATAGCATAAGAAAACATGTTTCTACCAAGCGGCAAACTCTGGGGAACAGCCGGGACGCCAATACGGAAGTGCCACACACTGCAGTTCATACATGGGCCGTTACGGACTGGCTGCAGAAAGGAGCAATTTCCATAGACCCCCATGTTAAAATGCCCACATTTACAGCAGAAAAAAACATGTTTCTAGCCATGGATGCAATAAATATTATTATCGATATAGTTAGATTCCACCTTCATGATTGTGAATCTGTGATTGAATTGTTTTGTAACACGACCCTTTTATTTATATTAGGTCTTAACGTTTTTGCATAAATTAGGGCGTGGTCACTTTGATGGACATGTGCCTCACTGTCAGCTAACAGCAACTTGTCCACTCTGCTAAGCTACACCCATAGAGGCTACAACGTTAGTTAGTCATAGTACTGTACTTGCAGGGGCTAGCTCCAGCCGGCGTCCCGGAGCTAGCCCACTGCGGCTCCGTTAGGTCCGGGCGTTGGAGTCCGTCGTTATAACTGGAGATCAAGGAATGCAGCGAAACGCAGACTTGGTTCGCCTGCTGTAGTATTAGCAAAATAAATTATGTTGAACAAGGCTTATTAAGCTGAACATCGCCACAATTGTTCTGCTATGTATCGGTACTTATTTTCTTAACGTGTGAATGACAAGCATTAAGAATAACAAAATATAGCTAATTCTCTTGCAGATTGTCTCATTTGACTATGAATGTAACGTTTATATAGGGGAACTACACTGTTAGCAGTAACTTGGTATGCATGTATTTCATGTTAGCTTAGCTTCTTAGCTTGAGCTAGCTCTGTTTAATTCCAGTTCTGAGGCAGCAGGTCCCGCCTCGGCTCCACCTCTTTGCCCTTATTTGGAGCAGGCGGGATTAGACTCTGACATTGCTGTCAAGCCGTTAGTGGCCGACTCCGCCAACTAAGGGCTTCTCTGCAACTGCAGAATCCTATGGGTGACGTCACGGACCCTACGTCCATTTATATATACAGTCTATGATTTCCACCCATGGATGTAATAAATAATATTATCGATATAGTTAGATTCCACCTTCATGATTATGGATCTGTGAGTGAATTGTTTTCTAACGCGACCCTTTTATTTATATTAGGTCTTAAAGTGTGTGCATAAATTAGGGCGTGGTCACATTGAGTGACGGCTCTGTCAAGTGCCTGCCGCTCTTTGCTTCTTGTCTCTCCGCTAGCTGCTCCGTGAAGCTAGCTACAGGGACTCTGCCTGCTCAGCTCATCCAGGGAACACAACTTGAAGCCGGCCGTGGTTGTTTGTTCTTCATGCTTATATATCGGACTATTGTGACTCGCTCTGCGGTTAAAACAGACGGTGCATGCATGCGGTTTTGTGGTAAGTGAAAATCGAGTACTTATTTATGTGTTAATGATTTTAATCGTCTACGTAATGAATGTTAAAGGTCACATGTCATGGCCATTTCCACTGATCATAATTCCATTGTTGTGGTCTACTAGAATAGATTTATACTGTGCAATTTTCCAAACTCACATTGGTTTCGCATACAGCATCTCTGTAAAGTATGTGTATTCACTCTCTCCACTAAACGGCTCTTTGCAGCTCTTGCTCCCTGTGAGCCCAGTGTGCTCCGATTGGTCGGGACCAGTCGGGACCAGTCGGGACGTGGTGAATCGCGCTAAGCTCCGTGGAGGTGTGATTTCCTTGTTTAGCGATACACAGGGCCGCCCCTCCCTCCAGGCCAATCACGCAGGCTGCATGGGGCCCCGCCTTGCGCAGGGGGCTCCCGCCCAGAGGGCCTCAGCTGCTGTGCGCAGTTCTCCGCTCAGTTCTCCACGCACCCCCCGCGAGAGTGAGAGGTGAGAAGGCCTCTGCAGCTCATTCAGAATGCAGCGGCTCGTCTGGTCTTCAACCTTCCAACATTTTCCCACACCACGCCGCTCCTCCGCTCGCTTCACTGGCTTCCGGTAACGGCTAGAATTCACTTCAAGACACTGTTCAAGATCCATGCTGCGAATGGATCTGGCCCTTCCTACATCCAGGACATGGTTAAACCGTACACCCCAGCACGTGCACTCCGCTCTGCATCAGCCAAACGGCTCGCTGCACCCTCACTGCGAGGGGGACCCAAGTTCCCATCAGCTAAAACATGTGGGTTTGCTATCCTGGCCCCAAAATGGTGGAATGAGCTCCCATTGAAATCAGGACCGCAGAAAGCTTACACACCTTCCGGCGCAGACTGAAAACTCATCTCTTTCGACTCCACTTCGAGCGATAGAATGACTAACAAAGAACTACTAACAGAGCACTTATATACTAATAAAGGTCTGGCTTATCTACAGCCAGTTGAGTAGCACTTGAAACGATTGGCTCTTTGAAACCTGATGTACTTATATGATTCTGTTTTCTTCAAGGTTGTGTCTTCCTGGTCGAATGTACTTATTGTAAGTCGCTTTGGATAAAAGCGTCAGCTAAATGCAATGTAATGTAATGTAAAAAGGGGAGCACGTCTGTAACCCAACACCGTTGCAATGAATTGACATCTGACCAATCACGGCTTTGACACGGCCACTAGTGCAGGTGAAGAGATGTCGGTGAAAAGACAGTTTCAGTCCGGCACAAGCAAGAGGAGAAAAAAACAAAACAAGAAGACACTAGAGCATCAGCCGAAGGTGGGTTATTGTATGAGTCAAATGTACAACTTGCGAATGTTGTATAAGTCAAATTGCCAATTGCCATATTAAAACATCAGCCGCAATTCACGACATGAATAAGGCAGTCTCTGCAGAGCATATAAGCTAATGGAGATGCAGTTATATCCAGCATTCTTTATTTAACATTCATTCAAGTATGTGATGCCTTTTATCTGCTAATGTACAGGAGGAAGAGTGATAAACTGTCTGTCTAGTTGGCTTACATAACAGTTACAGTTTACAGCTTAAAAAACATGGAGCATTTTCCCCCTTTTATTCATTTTTTTGTCAATTTTCACATTTCATGGTGATGCTCAGCCTCTCCCCTTAACTCCTAACAGTCATCATCATGTCAACCACAACACAGAAAAATACTGATAGAAATGTGTGTGTAGTTGTTGATACATTGCTGACAGAGAGAACTACATTTGAATACAGATTTAAGAAATATCAGTTTTTAAGCATGTCATAAGCATGTTTTGTTTTGACTATATTACAACTAAATTATAATAAAATAATATAGTATTTATATTATTGAATTGATTATGATTATTATTATTAGTAGAAGTAGTTTATTTGCATTCATTATATTTTAATCTTTTTGAGGCTAGTATTTGGCAAGAAATGCAGACGTACATGCACATTTACCATTTACCTCACTGTATAAAAAAGTAACTGTGTTGATACTAATAATAAACCGGAATTATATTTGCAAAGTAGCCTACTTTGTTTCCAAAAAAATGTGTTTCACTCCTGTCGGTTGCCTCATCTCACAATGTCGCTTGGGGCCCCAAGTTGGCCAGGGGCGGCCCTGGCGATACACAGCGAAACACAGCCAAACTCACCCTGAGCACACACAAAGTCACAGCCGAAGTCAAAACAATAAGCAGTGGCGAGCCGTCAGGGCCCTCTAGGCCCTCTATTCTAAAAAATAATATTTGAAAACATTAAAAAAAAACGTTTTTTTTGGGCGGGCTTTATTTTCGCGGACTTTATGACAAGTTCCGCCCGCTGTGAGGTCTATGCAAGTGGTGCAGTGACGCGTCCTAAACCCCGGAAGTAAGCTTCGCTCGGATTCCCTCGACAGAAAGCAGTGGGATTTCTCCATAGGGTTTTGGAAAATAGCTCGAAATAAGGTCTGTGGAAAACTAACCGATTAGATAAATGCACATTTTGTTCAGACGGATAATATCCACATGTCTACCCTACTTTTATTATTTTCTAATCATAAATCTAATCGATAGATTTATGATCGATAGATTTACAATTAGCATAAGTTCGTTCATGATGGCTCACTTCAGTGATAGTGAGGACATCGTTGCGAAATTATTAACCGAGTCATTTTCAAGATTGAGTTACAATGATAAACTGGAGTGGCAAAGGGTCAGCTGCATGACCCGCAAGTGCTTCATCCAAAAGAACAGGAGGATGGACTTTGTGTTTCAGTGATTTGATCATCAAAGGTAGGCCTAAGTCATTTTCAATGTGGGCCGCCGTGCCGACTTCATTCATTTGTAATTGTTACTTGGCTGTGGGTGCCCTGTCATGATAGGTGTAGGTATAAATGATGTTATTTTGTGTGGTAGAGAGTCGCTGTCATTGATGCGTTTCACCCCAGACCGCTGTTTTGATATTCCGCTGAAGTATACGTTGAGACGTAATATCTCTTCCTTTTTTTCTAGGGAAGGGGGGGTCAGAGGGCCTAGGTGTAAAAGTCACGGCTCGCCACTGACAATAAGTGTGGCTTGATATTGAGTAAGAAAAAGGTTGATAAACGCTGTGAGAATGGGTCTGCAGAGAGAATTTCGCCGCGGTCCCAACTGTCTGTTATCAGCCTGCAGCCAGGGAGGAGAAATCAGCAGAGCTGCATGCACTGAGTGTGAAGTCCGTGGATTGGTCAATTTGGACCAATCAGCGGGGGCTTAACGTAACGGCTCCGCGGACGTAACGTAACGGCTCCGCAGATTGGTCCATTTCGTTCCGGGGACGACATGACATCATGATGTCCCCGGAAGAATCAAATGGACAGTGACGTATCTCCAACGAGGCGTTTTGGGGAGGTATTTTCTGTTTTAGAGTTTTACTCCCTACATGGTGTATATTGAGGGTTTTGACTCTGCAGACCGTTTACATGCATACAAACCTTCATAACACACAAGGGGACGGGCAATAACCGGAAAAGCATGACATGTCACCTTTAAAGAGCCTGTGACACGGTTTTCCCCCCATCATCCAAACCCATCAATTTGAGTACATATTGTCCCCTTGAAAACCGTTACTGAACTGATTTCGGATATTTGTACTTTGATAACCATTATTCTGCCTTCAATGTTGACAATTTTCTGGATCTTCTCGCGGATTCTTCAAGTCCCGCCATATGATGGGTGACGTCATTGTGGGCACAGCGCTCCAGCTGCACCGTTCAGGATCCCAGCTTCTGCATGTAAACGCACGATGGCGCACACAGCAGCAAGCTCAGACAGCGATGACAGGTTAATGTTGAACGTGTCTGAGAGCTCATGAGGCTGAAGGATCGGTTCATGTTGTATCTGTTAGAAGTTTAGGAATGAGGTGCGTCAATATGGGCGATCATACGGTCATGTAGCCAGTGGTGGAATGGGACTACAAATCATCCCGGGACTCTCGACCGGCCCACTTCCGTACCGCTAGTAAATTGTCAACGGGGGGAGTGGGGGATGTCAGGGGCGGCGGGTGCTGTAGATAGTAAATGTAAATATGTGTGTCACTGCATCCTGGTAAAATACAAATCTAATGTATAATGTCTGTGTCTTTGACATTAGCGCTGCTAGCCACCTGTGCCCTGTACTACGAAGCCAGTTCAACAGACCCTGGATATGTTTGAGTAAAAAACAAACTAACAACAACAAACTAACAAACGAGATCTCGCTAAGCGGTCCTACGACGCTGGTCATCAACTCGGTAAATCAAGCCAGGGTTTCTCTCTCCAGCTGAGAACGTGTTCACGTCTAAGACACGATTGGATCTGACTTTAATTACATTTGTCTCGAGTGTTTCGTCAACATAATGTGTTAAATAATACTTCTGCATCCAGTCTGTGACGCTGTGAGTGTTGCACGGCCAGATGAGGCTGGAGAAGCTGACTCAGATAAGGAAATATATGATATATTATGATATTATATGATCGATGATCTGATTGATGATGTAATATGAATGATAAGTGCGACACGTCGGCGTCTTCTCTGCATACGGCAGTTTAAACTGTATTTCCTTTATCCTGTAATATGACTTGAGAGATTTAAACTCCGCACACTGAGTTGATCTCTTCTCTATAGACGCCGGAGGCGGGCAGCGTCAGGTAAAAGAAGTTATTTAGCCTTCTCAAACCTGAGCCTCACGCGCCGCCTATGGGGGATGTGCTAGTGACTTATCCGACCGGCCCACGTCGGTACCGGCCCATCGGGATTCGTCCCGATGGCCAGTCCGCCACTGCACCCAGCCCACGTAAACTGTCAACGGGGGGGAGCCTCGCTGCGGGGTGTGGAAATTGATGTGAGATATTGTACCAAAGAAGTGTGTTACATTTAAAATGGCAAAGTCTTGTTGCAATTTCCAGACACTAAAAGAGGTCCTTTGAGTTTCAATAGTAGCAGTTAAGTGAATACTGTTCAAACAATACCTGTGTTTGTGTTTTATAGTGATTTCTCTGTTTTTATCCTTTCCTACAAGGGAGGACTGAAATGGAGAGAGACAAAGGGCTGTAAAATAAGTTGTATTGCAGTGGGGGAGGTCGAGGTATGCAACCCAGTGGTGTGGGGAGAGGAAATTCTGTTTGAGATCTCTGGCAGGCCATGTTTTAAGGAAATCTATGTATCTTGAATAAGTATATGTGTGAGTTTATACATTCCTGTGTGTTAATAGTTGAAGGAACAAAAGGTACATTTTTCCTCTCAAATATAGAGAGGTTTTTTATAGATTTCTGAAACAATGTTCCCTTTTTCTTAGAATAGATGAGCACAATAGTTTTTTCTTTGACTGTTTACCTGTTTATCAAAAGAGTGTTTGAAGCTAGTTTGTGAAAAAGGAAGATGCAGAATTAAGGGGGATTTCTGTTTGGAGTGTAAAGATTATCCCTGATAATGTTTTTTGGGTTAAACCATCGAGAGGTTTTACAAATGGGGAGGGACATTTTCGTTGAGTTTTAATGAGGTGCCTTTCCAACACCTGTGGCTTTCAAAAGCTACCAGACGCTGATTTCCCTGTGAGATAGCGTTTTGGGATCTCCCCAATGAAACGCCACCCCTTCTTTGTACTAGGGAAATGTTTTCTGGTTGTTGGGTCTCTCTCTTCATGCGCTGACAAGACGATAAGATGTCCGCAGTGCGTGAATAAAGGGCGGGAGTACTCCACACGTTGCTTATATGATTCTTTGAATTGTATAGTAATGTATTATTGTATATCGTATTGCATTATTACTACTTTGTTTAATTAAAACGGATTATTGTTTAACTGGTATCCTGGTGTCTTCTAAATTCCCTCCCTGTTATGATTTCAAGCAGGACTCGTCAAAACAACACGCGGTGAGGAGTTGGGTTGAAAAAACCCCAATCTCGCTTCAGGGGAAATGGTGGACCTCGTGTCCCGATCGGAGTGGGAATAATAATAATAATAATCCGTGTATTTTATCCATTAATTTCCCCAACATTGTGGTAAAAAAACACACGTTTAATCCATGTTGGTGTACTACAACTACAAAACGCATCGGTTTGTTTTCTCATCAGGAAATGCAGACCGGCTCAAACAAACGATCATTTAATGTATCATATGTTCGCCGAATTGACATGAAAGCACTAATAAATGTAGTTTCATCCACTTGAGTTTACAACCACAAAAATAATCGATTTGTTTTTATATCACATCCGACAGGAGGAAATTCAGCAGCTCTCACTCCCGATTTTTAATCCTAATGTAATCATCATCTTCACCACGATCATTTATGTTTATGTCGCCGAATTGACATGAAAGCACTGACGAATATGAATATACTGTAGTCAACTTCATTAAAACGTTATTAACGTGCCTAATATCAGTAATTCACCATTTCTACGCATGACGACACACTTTGTCCGTGTTTGGCTCTCGAAGCGTTCCCGCATTGACGTCACTTCCGGCTTCCCCCAAAACTTAAAAATGAGTCGAAGGAATTTCCCCGCGATGTACGAAATTATTGATATTTAACGGAACGGTATCGCTTTTTCTTTTTTAAACTGACGGTTCGAGATGACTAGTAGCCCAATATTTCATTGCACAACAGTTGTTGGGATGCTGTCACAGGCTCTTTAAGGCTTGGTTTAGTGTGTAAGCGAGTCGTAGCTACATCGGTGCTAACGATGCTAATCGTAGCCTCCAAGTTAAAACCATAGATAGACTGTATATATAAAGGTTAAAACGAAAGAGACAAGTGTTAAGCGTTAAGTGGGATAATACTGTAGAACAAACGGCTTCTGTTTGAGGTTGATAAAATAAGGTCATCTTTGTAACTTAGAGAGATATTTTATTATGTAGGTAGGAACTGTATGCATCGCTAAGATTAATTTAAATTGGCTATGCTCAAGTATTTAGACAAGCTAACGTCAAAGTATTGTATGTGAAATCAACCTCACAATAAGATGTGTGTATATTACAATTGATTAATGTCATATTTCAAGATGATTAGTTAGATATTACAATATGGTTGGTTGAGCTGGAGTTCATTATTGAGCTTACACGTTAACGTCACAGTCATCTGAAGAACGAACCCAAACCTTGTTGTTTTTATTAATTGCATTACCGAATGGGTATCAAACAGTAAGCATTGGTAACACAACTTCCAAAGTTACAGTAAAATTAAAAGGACCCTGACTCGGACAATACACAATCCAACATGTTCAGCAGCAGAGAATCAGTTATATTGTTTGTACACATGGTACTTTACATATATATCTGTTTGTTTAAGGTGTCCAGGTGATGCAGACAGGCTGGACCAGAGAGTGAGAGACAGAACTGGACTCCTCACAGCAGTGAACTTCAGCTCAGGTACAAAGACTCTTTTTTTCATACTGTACAAAGAATCAAGAAAGATATTGGTTTAAATGAATGAAATATTGACTTGAATACACTGATACGGTTGCTGTTTGTCTGCTCCTTAATCTGCCTGTGAGTGTTTTCAGCTGTGTGTGTGTTTATCCAAATGAGCTGTGTGATTGCTCCAACATCCTTGGCTGCACATCCCCTGATCCGACTCTGAAGATGGTGATTGGATTGACGACGTCCAATCGCAGCGCACAGCCGGCACACACCTGCTGGGGAGGAGTACAAAGGCTGGGACTACCCCCACTCTGGGGGCTCTGACATGTGGACAGACGCCTCTCGCTACTTGCTCTAAATATAATTCTCTTAACTGTGGTTAAACTTGTGTGATTAGTAGTGTCTAGAGTAGTTTAGTTAGTGTTTAGAGTAGATTAGGATGTTGTGACTGTTGCCTTTTAGTTTAGCTGTGTGTTTTGTATACATTTCCTGTCTTAGTCTGTACCACTTTTAAAGTGAGGTTTTGTTTCTTTAGTTAGCATATTAGTATTTATTTTCCCTGTATGCCTTTAGACTCCTTTTGAGTCCTCCCTTAGGTTATCTGTCAACCTGTGCCCTTTTGCCCCTTTTGGCCCCTTTTGTTTGTTTCAGGCTGCATGCCTTCCATTTTGTTTACCGCTGCTATTTAAAATAAATCACCTATAATTATACCAATCTGGTTGTGTTTCTTCCCTTTAGTTCCCCTAGCCTAATAGGGAACGTAACATACACTGATATACATTCCATTAAACAATACTAAATACTAGATCACCTACACATCAGTTAAGTTGAGGGTTTTTTCCATGCAAAAAGTTACATTTTAGATATTTAGCAATATGACTTTGTCAGCTTTCTAATTTAATGTATTGAAGGCAAAGATATTTAACACAGTGAGAACTGCTACTATTTATCTATCTCAATATTGTCTGTAAAAAACGTGGTAAAAGTTATTATTTCAGTGAGACAACAGAGCAAGCTTCCACAGTTGCACTACGTTTTGATAAGTTAAATATTATTTTGATAATAATATATATTTCAATTTTGATGAACTTCATACTGTTCATTCATGTCTTTGTAGCTCTGTTGAAATAAAAAAAAACATTACAATTACAAAATAATTATATCTACAGCCCCTAAACACACAAACACACCACTTTCATAAATAACACACTTGTTCTGCAATAATACATTTTATGTTTCCTGTCATTTTTGTTAGGAAAGGACATGCCTGAAAGACACAACACTTTCTCCTTCTCTGAGGGTCAAGGAGAACATCCAAGAGGAACATTAAAGGCGGATGTTATGAGATTTTAAGACCAGTACAGGACATTCACGAAGAAACTACTTTTATTGTGAAGACACAGTCAGCTGATGGGATGCATCTATTTCCACATCTACACTCCATCAGCTTATTATTTCTATTTGCCTCGCTTTATGAGCTTCACATCACTTGTGCCTTGTACCACAGAGTTTGCAACATCACAAATAAATGGGGCCAATCTTCAGTCAGATGGGAATGTGAAATCTAACATTTTCAGTAAGAATAATGGACGAAAGGAATGCAAATACAAATACAATGTATTGAAATGTGAACCAAAAGTTAATCAAATGTTTTAAATAAAAAGCACATATGGATAGAAGGTGTAAACCTATTAAATGTATAAGTAAACACATTTAGTCAAATAACATGACAGACTACGCCTGTGCAGTTGGCATCAGCTTTGCCCAGCATGGGCTCCTCCATCAGGCCTGGTCCTCCTCGCAGAGGAAAGACCCTCAGTCCTCTCCAAACCAACAGACAGGACGTCCACGGAGGTTTCTCCCTGAAGTCTCTGCAGCCCTCTGGACACCACGCTATCTCAATCCGTCCACACTGAATATGAGAGGGGAAAAATGAAAATAATAAATGCTTTAGACAATAAGAAATATGAAGTTGACTGTTGAGTTGCTCAGTTTTTTTAGATTGTCAATACTATTACTGTATAACTAATATCTCAGGTTAAGACGGACATTCAAATAAAGATTGGTCTTTAAATACATTTTGTCTTTTGAATTGTTTGTCTAAAGTCAAGGATCTATAACTGGTACTTAGTTTGAATAATACAGTCTGGTTATTATGCCGTTTGGAGGAGGCCTCACAGGTAAGAGCACTAACTAGCTACCATCACATGTACCTTAGCTTGACTTAAATGTATTAAACGTATAATTAAGTGATATCAAAATATAAATAACTAATGTCATGCAAACATATTAATATTTGCTTGATCCCAGTGTTGAATTTAGCACAATTACATACAAACGTTAAGGGATTTGAAGATTCTGAAGTATTATGCTAAAAACTCAATAACTTGTAATTTATAGTTTTGCTGAATAGTTTCAAGGCTGCTTACCTTATAAACGTAAAATGCCACGGCAGTGTGCAGATGGGGAGCATGTTAGCTTAGCTTGGTAGCGTCAGCTAGCTCTTGAACTTCCAGCTCGGTGGCAGCAGGTCCCGCCTCGGCTCCGCCTCTTTGCCCTTATTTGGAGCAGACGGGAGTTGAACTCTGACGTCACTGTCGAGCCGTTAGTGGCCGACTCCGCCTACTAAGGGCTTCTCAGCAAGGCTGCAGAATCCTATGAGTGACGTCACGGACCCTACGTCCATTTATATATACAGTCTATGGTCACGACTCTTTTAAACATCTCTGTTGCCGAAAATACATCCACGGAAATCCGAGAAAAACAGAGAACAAAAACTGAAAGCGCTCACGCAGTGAGGAATCAAAAACCTTTCAAGAGTACCAGGAGCATAGACCTTACCATGACAATAGACAAGAACGAACTGACACTGAACACTGGAAGACAGGGGAATTTAAAAACCGGGTAACAAGACACAGGTGGGAACAATCAGGGGCGGGGCTGACACTGATGAGCACAGAAGACACAAAAGGTGACAGGTGAAAACAATCAGGAAATTAGACACACCAGGGAAACTAACGATAGTTACGGCTGTAGCTACGGTTCTATGAGTCCGGGATGACCGCCAGAGGCGGTGCTTTTAGCACTGGATATGTCCATCGCACGCATGCGCAGTTCGAGTACCAAATAACAACAAAGTCACCTGTGACCCATGTGACTACGGCTACATAGGCCGGCGTCTTTAGTGGATAGGTTCCCGGAATCCCGCGAGCACACGAATTCTGAGTGACCGGAAACTCTAGCGGTCATCCGGGACTCATAGGACCGTAGTTACAGCCGTAACTATCATTCTATTTCGTCCCTAATGACCGCCAGAGGCGATGCTTTTAGCACTGGATGACTATACCAACCATGTCATGAAGAATCCGAACACTTGCTTACCTAGCTGAATGTGCCAGACGATGCCCACGACGCCGCAGCGCAGATAGTCTCCAGGGACACCCCTCTCAGGGCAGCCCAAGACATTGAGATGCTCCTTGTAGAGTGACATCTCACCCCTGATGGCGGGGGGCGGCCACTGGCCCCATAGGCATGTGTGATTGTATCCGCAACCCAGTGGGACAGCCACTGTTTGGAGAGAGCACAGCCCCTTCTCGTGCCGCTATGGCAGATGAAGAGCTGCTCTGACTGTCGTATATGGGCCGTAGCAACAATATACACCTCTAGGGCACGCACAGGGCACAGCAACTCCGTTGTGCCGTTCTCCTGTGGGACATTAAAGCGCGCCAGCTGGATAGGCCGATTGGAGTGGGCTAGTGGAAGCACTTTGGGCAGGAACGCCACGTTTGGCCAGAGGGCAATACCCGAGCCATCGGAGTTCCACCTCAGGCATGTATCCCTCACAGAGAGGGCATGCAGCTCTCCAACTCGTTTCCCTGAGGTCATGGCCAGCAGAAATGCTGCCTTCAGGGACAGTCACTTAAGCTCCACCTGGGCTAGGGGCCCGAAGGGAGGAGATGACAGGGCATCCAGCACTAGGGGCAAGTCCCAAGCTGGAGCCCTCTGGGTGCTAGGGGGATGCTGCCGTAAAGCCCCTCTCAGGAAGAGGGACAATAACCTGTGGCGCCCCACTGTGGCGCCGTCCACTCCCACATGACGGGCAGATATAGCAGCCGTATAGACCTTCAAGGTGGAGAGGGAACGACCACTATCTAGAAGGGACTGCAGAAACTCTAAAATGGTGGCCACCGAGCAACGCTCCGGATTCTCGGGGCCTTATCCGAACACCAGTGGGAGAAGAGCTTCCATTTGTACTCGTACTGTACTCGAGTGGATGGTGCTCTGGCCTTCAGGATAGTTTCCCTGACAGATGCCGTGAAAACGCTCAACAGTGGGTTTGGCCCCTCAGAGGCCAGGCCCAGAGCTGAAGGCGGTGAGGGTCGGGATGCCAGATGCCGACCCCCGAGCTGTGACAGAAGGTCCTTCCTGTCGGGGAGACACCATGGTGGGCTGCAGCAGAGACTGTGCAGCAGTGGGAACCAGACTCTCCCCGGCCAGCAGGGGGCGACTAGAAGGAGCCTGTGCCCCTGAGTAAGAACCCTGTAAAGCGCCTGCAATATCAGAGGCAGTGGCGGGAAGGCATACAGGAGACTGTCTGACCAGTCATGCGCCAGAGCATCCTGCCCCATCGGGCTGGTCACCTCCGACCAGGAGAACCAGAGGGGGCAGTGCCTCGATTCTTCCGTGGCGAAAAGGTCCACCTTGGCCTTGCCAAAAAGGCTCCAAATTGTCTCCACCACCTCTGGATGAAGCCTCCACTCCCCTGATGGGGGTTTGTGCCGAGAGAGGAAATCCGCAACCTGATTTCGGTCTCCTGGTAAAAAGGCTGCCCGCAGACTGGTCAAGCGGGGAGACGCCCAAGACAAGAGGTTCTGTGAAAGCCGGAGCAACTGCACGGACCTGGTGCCCCCTTGGTGGTTGATATGGGCAACGGCGGACATGTTGTCCGAACAAACAAGCACATGCCTGCCCGCCAGTTGGGGTAGAAAGTGCTTGAGTGCGAGCAGCACAGTCCGAAGCTCTAGCACATTGATATGGTGCGCCCCCTCCTGGGTGGACCATTGACCCTGAGCAATTCTGCCCTGCCACACTGCACCCCACCCAGAGAGACATGCATCCACAGTGACAGTCTCCCGGCAGGATGGGACGACGCCCATGGGCGCACCCATCAGAAGATAGGCCCTGTCCCCCCAGGATGACAGAGAGCAGAGGCACAGCTGTGACACCCTGCCTCTCCTGTGCCTTTGCCACTTGGCATCCAAGTGGAGGCTGTTCAGCCACATCTGTATGGGGTGCAAAGACAGCAGGCCTAAGGGCACAACGGCTGAGGCAGCCGACAGTGTGCCCAGGAGCCGGAGGAACTGGCTGTAAGGCACCATCTCGCCCAGCCTGAAGGTGGGAAATGTCGTCCACATGACGAGGTGTCAGATAGGCCCTCATGGCGACCGAGTCTAGGACCATCCCAAGGTAAATAACCTGTTGGGCAGGGTCCAGACAACTCTTCTCGATGTTCACTCTCAGGCCCAACCGGGCTACGTGAGACAAGAGGCGCGCCGTATCCTGGGCCACTTGAGGCCGGGATGGCGCGCAGACCAGCCAGTCGCCTAGATACGGCAGGACCTTTACGCCCTGCTTTTGCAGGGGTGCGAGAGCTGCCGCCACGACCCTGGTGAACACCCTTGGAGAGAGGGAGAGACCGAAGGGAAGCACCCGGAACTGATAGTGTTGGCCCTGAAAGGCGAACCTCAGGAACTTCCGGTGATGGGGTGCAATCGGCACGTGGAAGTAGGCGTCCCTCAAATCCACGGTTGCAAACCACTCCCCCTGTGTGACAACACGAAGGGTGTCTGTTGTGGTCAGCATATGAAAGGGCAGCACCTTGAGGAATCTGTTGAGTCCCCTGAGGTCCAGTACTGGATAGAATCCGCCGACTTTCTTGGTTACAAGAAAGTATGCCGAGTAGAACCCCTCGGTCTGAAACAGAGGGTCTACCGGCTCGATTGCGCCCTTGGCCAAGAGGACGGATAACTCTTGGGCCAGAGCTAAGGCCTTCGCCGGGTCGCTGACAACTGTCATTCTGACAACTGTCATTCTGACCCGGTTGAAGGCTAGGGGCCGGCGTCGGAACTGCAATTCGTATCTCCGGGTTAGGATGGAAAATACTGACTTTGTTGTTATTTGGTACTCAAACTGCGCATGCGTGCGATGGACATATCCGGTGCTAAAAGCACCGCCTCTGGCGGTCATTAGGGACGAAATAGAACGACAGACATGAAAACACAGGGAAAAAAGACCAGACAATATACAGGGAGGAAACATGACAAGGAGAATGGAAAAACACCCACTCCTAGACATAGAAACGTGACATGACATAATAATCCTGACAAGCTCCTCCAGAGAGCCTCCGCGGCGCTCGATCCTCAGTCTTCGAAGTGCATTTAGAGAAATTAGATGTCCTTCAACATGGCGCGCTGAAATCCATTTCCGGGTCACTACCGGAGGACCGAGGAGTCAAGGAGTCGAGGAGTCGAGGAGTCGAGGAGTCGAGGAGTCGAGGAGGGGACATTAGTGAAATGAGAAAGGGCCCGAGTATCAGCGGCGGTTCTAGACCAATTTGACTTGGGGGCCAGTGGCCAGTTATTTTCTGAGGGGGGCACAATAAATGTAGGACGAAAAAGAAAAAGACAGTATGAAGTAATTGCTCATAAGAAAACAATACAATACAGTTATTGGTATTTGTTTCATTACACATATTTATTTCAGATACTTATAGTTACAGTTTTTACGCTCTAATGCAGGGGTCCATTTTTAGGATGAGAGCTACTTTCAAAAAATAAAACAAGTCCTGAGCTACTTTTACTCCTTTTTTTTGTTTTTTGCAGTGTATATATTTAGCACATTTTAACATTATTATATGCTTACCTTTAACCTTTGTGTGCTGTTTGGGTCTGTGAGACCCGTTTCTAGTGTTTACTAAAAGAAAATGTATGCAATTTAATGATTTGAACCTGCTTTATTTGGGGGTGGACCTCACATCCTCTAAAGGGGTCCGCGGGCATGCACCCCGGGGAATATCTTTTTAAATGTTGAAGTTAAAAGCATCAATTTGGTGCACTTTGAGCACAAAATGAATTTATGGATACAGCTCTCAACACTCATATGAAAGAGAGCTGTATGCTTTTCAATAATCCAAAGATAGATATAGAGTTGTGGTAAGTAGATAGAGTTTGCTATGATTGAGGTTTCGTTTATGCATAGGGTAGATTATTTTAATTACATTTCCTTTTTTTATGTGTGTATTTTTGACATTTTGGATTTCCTTGGCGAGCTACTTATTGAGGGCTTGCGAATACTGGAATACCGTGTTGGAGACCCCTGCAGTCGAATGGGTCTGCTGTCTTTTTCCTCTTCAGGGGGGCCACAGGGGGGTCCAACGTCAGTGTTAGGGGGGCACTGCCCCCCCCCTAGAACCGCACCTGGTATCATAGACGTAATTACAAAAATAATAATAAATGAGCTACCTTGAAATTAGTCTGGAAGAAGTGTAATCCATGCCTAAACAATTAAAACATGCACTTGTTGTGTTAAATATACTTGTCTTGAGACAAGATGTATATAAAGTTGTAAAAAAAGTGGTTTCAAAATATTATTTAAAATCTCAAATAGCTCTCGAACAATCCCTAAAATGGCCTTTTTCTCTTGTCCCCGCTTCTTGGTGACCAACTTGCATGTCAAATATAACGTTTAAAATAGGGTTTTTATTTACTTTCTTTGGTATTATTCTATTGATATATTTCTGTTGTAATGGTAAAATAAATGTGTTAAATCATAAATATATTTGAAATGAAAGTACATGCGTGCATCCCTGTTACCGAAACCTTTTTAGCTTGGCAGAGGAAGGGAAAAAACAGTTTGTCACATGACACAGTGGAAAGGACATCAGCAAGCCATGTGCTAAACTGGGTAGACCAAAAGTAAGTCCTCTCTCTTTTATTTTTTATATTTCCAATCTTGGGTGGTACTCATACAAACGCAACCCTCTTACTCAAATTATGAGACTAAAACAAATTAATTTAAAATGTATCTTTCTTTAGTTACATTATCTAAGTGTGTCCATTCCTTGACAATAGCATTACATTGTGTTAGCATTAATTCCTGAGATGAAAGCTACAATTAGCATTGATTTGCAACCCTGTTACTTGCAACCCAGGGTTGATTCTTCATTGGAAAATATATATAAAATATTATCAAACAACATTTCTGTGATCCTGAGTATGTACTTGTCTCATTTCTGTCATGATCTACACAATCAAAAGTAATGTAGCCATTCAACCCTGTTACTTTACGCAACCCTGTCTAATTTCAACCCTGTTACTATCATTTTCTATTAAAATAATTGAATTAAACCAGTTTTATCTAAAAACTACATGAGTATTTAATGGAAATGTGACTTTGCTTTACTTAATAGTAAACAATTGTATTGAAGAATATTTTCGAAAATACTTTTTTCTGCTTAATGAGTATTTGTAACAGGGTTGCAAAAAGCACGGCACACAACAAATAAAACATCTAATAAAAAATGTACATTTGATGCCTTAGCTGGGCAAATCACTTTTTTTGATGGTTTATTATCTGTTTTTCCTAAAAACATAACAAAAAAGAATAAAATAAAATGTTCATATTTTAAAAAGTGTTGATGTCTAAATTGTCCTCCAATGGTCAAGGTCTGTAACTGGTCAATTCCAACTGTATTTCCTCCTGAATAGCTTCACTTGCTTATCTTTCAGAGCAGTTGTTCTAAACATGTCTGTGTCAAGGACATCTTTTTCAATCACAGACTAAAATAAAATAAAGATTGTTCTTATTAAGACCAGAATTGTAGTTTGTCATCTGCAATCTAGGAGATAACCGTTGATAAAGTGAAACCTGTGATCAACAAATAGATACTCTCATCATGACTCTTAATCACATTAGGCTCACTTAATATTGAATTAAACATTGAGAATAAAATGTGTCCTGTTTTCCAAGGACCCCCTTGAACTCCCTCAAGAAACCCCAGCTAACAGAGCCGGCCAGCTAACCAATCACAACAGAGCCGCCAGCTAACCAATCAGAGCAGACTGGGCTCTGGTTTCAGACAGAGGGTGAAAAGAGGTGCTGCAGCACAGCCAGTATGAGAAAAATAAAGAGCATTCTGAACATTAAAGGATGGAGACATGTCCCAGTGGACACTACATACTGATATGAACCTGAAAAGGAGCAGCATATGGCCCCATTATATGTTTGCATACACCTAAGATAAGCCACAAAGATAACAATACTACCAAAACAGGCAATTTTAGCGAACTCCAAGGACATGTTTCACCATTAGGTTTGGTTAACACTAGCCTTTTCTCTAATGTTTTACCTTTAAACTTAACACAGAAACAGCCAGTCAGTGTCAATGTGTTACTATGGAAACATGTAGTGTTGAGCGTAACGTTTTCTAGCGTTTTGTTGTCGAGTAATAAATGACAAACACATTGTGCAGTCATAGTCAAACAAAAAAAATGTATCTCTATTGTCACAACCCCATTTGTAAAATGAATTGTTACCTGCTACATGTGTGTTTGAAAAAAGACTGCGAATGTATCAAGATTTAAATGTTTTATTTAACAAATTACATTTTTTCATGTGCATGAGAAAAACAACTCGATGAGAAAGTCATTATAGATTTTTTGTATTGCTTTGTGAGGACCGTGACTCTTGCTGTAAACCAGTGGGCCCGCATGAAAAATGCAACTTTACTCACCGTTAGTAAGTAACCAGAAACTTGCAAGTGCCTCCAACCAGTAACGCAGGCTACGTTTAATAATAATTTAAAAAAACAGACAAATAAATATACTTGTTAACTTATGTACTACACGTTCAGTTTGTTTGTGACAGAGTCCTTGAATCAATTATACTCGTCTTGTATCTCTCGACTGCTCGGTTCTGTGACTCACTGCTGCCTGCCTGCCTGCATCAGTACTGTTAGCAGAGTGGAGATGGGTACCGGCCTATGCTAACTTACAATTAGCTTGTTGGGCAGTAGATTTCAGATTCATCCCTGAAGTCAGTTTATAATTAGACTTAGCACCAGGATGTATTTAGTTGGCTTGTGGTTAGAAGAAAGCATTTGTCTCGTGAACACAAACATCCCCTCAGAAGTTCAGCTAGTGGTGAACACATCTTATTCCCGGGCCATTAATAGCTTTTCTCAGAACATCTCATGGTCGTAGATGAAGTCTGAGCCAGTAAGTGGGCTTTTGTCACTGTCAGAAGTCATATTTCCAGAGGTGCAGTAGTTAGCACTCACAGCGTCAGGTTCTGTTAGGAGTTTGCATGTTCTCCCATCAGTGTGGCTTTGTATCCCACTTCCTCCAAAGTGTACTGACATGCAGATCAGGGTAAATGGAGTACTATGCAGACTGGGAAGTCAAATGATACTTTGATTGTGTACATGGAATCAATTTAATTCTGGACACCCAGGTTCAAAATCCAGCTGCTTTGTCCTGCTTCCTGTCACCTTGCATGACCTCTGAGCTGCAGTGATTCCTCAAGGGAACAAGGAAGCCGTGAAGCAGTTAGACTGAACTGAGTGTATGTTATGTATTAAAATGGCCTTCCATGTTAATCTCTTGACCTAAAACGTAACTTTAGCCTTTGTTCTCTTCAAATCTGATGAGCCTGGTTAATAATCACAACAGACGAGGCGGTAGTCATTTCATATCACCTTCATGTCCAACTGAATCAAATGAATTTGACTTGCGTGTGTGGATGGTGGGAGAACACTCCACTCAGATCCAGGAAGTGCTGCCTGTGAGGTGACGGGGCAAACCACCGCTCCACTCTGAGGATCGTGTGCATAACGCCTAACTGGGTGGCTGGTCGCTCATGTCTACAGAGTATTGCTGAAACTTCAATTACACAATTCTGTGGTGCATTTCTGATTAGCTCAATAGTTTTGTCAGTAGTCAAACTGAAAATTACATTCTCAAATCATTTAAATTGTTTAAAGGGAAATTCTGTTTTATTCGACTTGGGTGTTATTTGCAGTTGTGTCCAACAGTCCTATCAGTGAAAATGATAATGCACAAGTTACTAACCTGGGAAAACAAACGCCAACGTCATCCAAACTGACTCGGAATAGAAGCCAAAGATGAACGTTAAAAACACGTTTCCAAACTAACTTAAACTATCTGTGTCAGGCAGCTCTCCTATCCCAGGTCCAAACCCAGCCTGACATGGCTTACTCGTGGATGGATAATGTACATTAGTAAAAGTCACTTATCAACCATTTAAAGTGATCTCAATGCAGTTGCTTCAAATGGATGCCGCTTTTCTCCAAGCTGTACCACAGTCTCATACATTACATTCTGCTTGGTGCCCAGATTCATTGATGCTCTGCTTTCAAACCCAAGATCCACCTCGTATGGCTGCATCACAGGGAACATGTTTTCACTTAAGACACATGTTAAAGGAATATGTGTACATGGTCATTTTGCAAACCTTGGGGTCTGGACTAAATGGTACATGGACTGTAAACAGGGCAGGGGCCTGACCAACAGAGAGGTCCACTTCTATTGTCTTCAAGCTGCAGCTTCACTGGCTGCTGGGTCGGGTTGGTCGTCACATTAAATACTTGTTATTACCAATGTTTGGTAAGTTAAGGCCTGTTTGCTTCAAACAAAGAGCTTTCTGGATCACACGACAGCATATGGAACCTGTTTCTGACAGAAGATACAAGCTGCTTTCATCAATGTGTGTAGCTATCTGACGGACTAGTGTGTTCCAAACATACTGACGCCTACCACTCAGCTCCACCCTGTAAGCCTGCTGTGTTGCCATGTGTACGGACTAGCTATCGTACGCTAACAATAAGCGCTTTCCGTCAGTGTCGATGTCGCCCGTGACAGTTCTTTATCCAGGTGAAGCTCTCAGATACATTGGTCAATGATCCGTCTCCCTCATCATGTACACACACCTGTCCTTCAACAGCCAGCAGCGCAGTACCCAGCGTCCCCTGGTCCATTTGTACACAGTCCTCCCATTCAGTTAGTTCCGGTTAGCTAGAACACTGATGGAGAACTCGCAGTGTTTGTCAAACATTTAGTTTGATAACCATGACGATGGATTTACTCTTGTCCCTTCTGGCAACATTAGAGCCGCCATTGATTTTGGTCCACAGATAGTGATGATGGCCGAGCTGAGTTTTGTTTTAGAGACAGTTAAAAGGTCTCCCTCTGATCACAGCGTACTCTGGGCCCTCGTGTTGAACCATACAGCTGCTGGTCCTGAAATGCACAGAACCTTTGATCACACAGAGCTTCCTCTGGCCTGACCTGGGCCTGACAGTACATGTTCTTCAAGTCCAAACTCACCGGCCCCTCCCCCCTACGTGACGTACTCCTCGTCATCGATAGGTTCTGATTTGATGTGGTCAGGGTGGAGCAGAGGGAAGTGAGGTACTGAACTCCTGGTGCACACGTACCACTCCTTAATGTTAGAAAGCTGAGGTAAGGCGGGGTTCACGGAGCGCTGGCTCCTGCGGGGGGTCCTCCCACTCTGCTGCCTCTGGGCCAGCTGACTCTTCAGGCCCGATAGAGACAGATCCAGAGGCATCGCCATGGGAGACGAGCTCCGCAGCAGCAGCTTACTGTCAACGTCGCTGGCAGGGCTGAGATCCAACTCGTGTTTGGCCACAAGAGGGAAATGAGTGTGGAAATTGGCATGGGAGGGGGAGTGGCGGTGGATTTTAAGGTCGAGGGGCTCCAGGAGAGCCTGGTGAGGTTGTTGGAGGTGATGAGAGATGGAGTCGTACATGTCCTGGGGGTCCGAGGTAGGGGACGACTTGACGTGGACCTTCATGTGTTTGCGCAGGGAGCTGGGGTGGGTGTAGGACTTGGTGCAGCCCAGGGCCTTGCAGTCGTAGGGCTTGGAGGCCGTGTGGACCTGGGAGTGCTTCTTCCTGTCGCTGCTGTTGGCGAATCGTCGCTCGCAAAACTCACACTGGAATGGCTTCTCACCTGCAACACAAACATCACACAGACCATTATCACCTCACCACTAAGGGGGGGGGGCTGTTTGTTTACAGCTGAAGCGACACCTCAACCACCGAGTTTATGACCCTGAGTGTATTTTCATTTGACTGATGGATGACTTCAGTACCCATGGTGTAAAGTGGTGCATCTTGACGTATGTGAGTAGGCCTTGTACCGGATGAGATTGACAGAAAATAGTACCATAGACTTTGACAGGCAAACTGAGTGTTTATGTTCTACTGAGTGTTTAGAGAATGTTCTCATGCATGGCTCATGTTCAAATATAAATGCAATGGTATGTCTTCAAAGAGGTGAGAGGCAAGTGTATTCATGATCTTAAAGGAGGGAGGAAAAGGTTTTATGTTGCTGTTCATATGCACTTTGTTGTTATGTAATAGGGATGCATCGTCTATTAGACATTTACAGTACCAATAGGGACACTGTTATTTTAAAGTTCTGAACAATACATGAAATACATTATTTATCAAATCTCTGCTTTCTACTGCCAACAGATAGTTTGACCCAGTCTTATAATAACCATATTAATAATCATCAGGGTTCAAACTAAGCAGTAACACCGCATACAGCTTCTTTTGTCAGCCTCCAGGCTTTCAGCAGTGCAATGTGTTTTGGCTTTTAGAGACAGCATTGGCTGGAACAGTGCATGCGTCGTGCCACGTGTTTCACAGGCTGCATTTCAGTGCAGACTTCTCTTCAGACCAGGGCTGTCAAACTCAATTTCATCGCGGGCCACATCAGCATTATTGTTGCACTCAAAGGGCCGGTTGTAACTTTAAGACTATATAAAAATACATGTATAAATGTTTAATATATATAAAATAATGTATTATATTACATTATTGCCTCTGCATTGGATTATTATGGGATAGGGTAATAACTTCATAATTAACTACGTCTGAAAGCAGAAGTCTAGGGCTAATCATTGCAAGTCTTTTCAGTGAGAACGTCACAAAATGATTTTAAAAGAAAAGCCGAATTCTGGAGGAAAAAAAGTGATATTTTGAAAAAAAAAGTCAAATTCTGAGAAAAAAAAGACATATTTGAGATGCATTGTGGGACATGTAGTTTATGAGCAACGCGCTTCTGTAAAGCGGCATGTAACCATATAATACACATATTATATTCTTTGCAAGCTCTTGTGGGGCCACAGAAAATGGAGTCACGGGCCGGATTTGGCCCCCGAGCCTTGAGTTTGACACCCCTGCTTTAGTCAGATAGGATTGTTCTCCTCTGGTTCCTCCATTATCGAGAAGCAAACTTATTGCAGTTCGTTTTTGTTAATCATATTTATTAAAAAAAACTTGCTGTAAATTAGTGACACCACTGAATGGATGCATTTTGACCAACAGGTTTCGAGTCATTACAAAATGCACAATAGCTGTGCTGTTCCTAAAGTATCTTCCTACAAGTGACGTTAGGATTTGACAAACGGCCAAAAGAACTTGCAATATGTTTTTAAGGATACAAGGAACCCTGAAACACACTACTTGCATCTTTCTTTGAAAAAAGGTTTCGATAAATAGGTTTGCTTGGGGATTGCAAAATGATGATATTATATTTATATTTCATCATTTTTACAGTTGCCAGAAGCACAAACATTGAACTGCATACAAGCTAGCCAATAAAAGGTTTACATCAATCATTAAAAAAGTCCAAGAGTAACAAATATTTTAATAATTATATTTGTGGGTCCGGGCCTTTAAATCTTTGGGATAGATTTGATTTATTAGAATACTTATTATTTGTACTTCTCTTTGTCTAGGTGGGCCCTTTTTCTGTGTAGCTGTCGACTGCCTCAGTAGTGTTTCTATATTCCCATGTAATGTCTCATGTATAGCCTCACACCACATGTGTGCATGTTCAGTTATGTAATGCACACTATGCCAGTATTGTACAGTATTTTGTTTGTATGGTTGGGGTTGTTTTGGGAAAATATAATTGAATAATAAGCGTTTTTTTAAACACTGCATTGTTTCATGACCTAAACACACTGTATTGGCTGTTCATTGGACCCACCTAAATGAAGCTATGGCTGTCTACGGTAACAGCTCTGCATGCATCCGACCTCACTGGCCGTTTTCATATCAGTTGGCATTTGGCATGTGGCATTTCATAAAGGTGTTGATTTAACGTGTGCTGGTTATACCTTACTAACATGAGGGGAGATGGTTCACATCGTGTCCAGCATGTATTATTCATCTCCAGTGAGAAAGGCATCTGCAAATATGATTGATCTGTTGGGTTCTTGAAATAATTAATAAAGTGTTAAGTTGCAGTTATTAGATGTTAATACAGTTATTCTGTTGCGGTGTCCTGGTTGCCTGAGAGTTTGACTAAACACTCTTCCCTTACTCTATCAAAAAACATGTGATTCCTCTATTTGTTCTAAAACCACAACCTTGCAGCGTATAACCCGTGCACAGAGGATGTGCACGCTCTGACAAAAACTGTGATTCTCTTTTGAAACTGCCTAAGTTTACATCATTCTGCACAAATTGTCCAAAATAGGGTATGATTATGGGTATTTGTAAAAAAAAATTAAACTCCTGTAAACTGTTTCTATGCAGACTTGGAATTAAAATGATAAATATAGCCACAATTCTGCAGTGTGCATGGAATCAATTTCACTCTGCACACCCCCCTGGTTTAAAATCCAGCTGCTTTGTCCTGCTTCCTGTCACCTTGCATGACTCCTGAGCTGCAGTGATTCCTTAAGGAGATAAGGAAGCAGTGAAGGCCGGATGTGGAAATGGTACTGAACTGTGCCTACGTAAACATGGAGGGGATTCCTATCAGACTGGGAACAGCCTCTGTTCGCCTCTGTGTTCTCTGTGTGTGTCGGGGGCTGCTGTCTGAACGGGTGTCACGGATGTACAGACCATAATGACTTTATGAATCACAGCGCTGTGTGCAGTCACACAAACATGAACCCCTACCAGTGTGCGTGCGCGTGTGGATCTTGAGGTTCTCTGAGCGTGCGAACATCTTGCCGCAGTTGGGAAATGCGCATGAAAAAGGCTTCTCCCCGGTGTGCACGCGAATGTGGTTGATGAGTTTGTATTTGGCTTTGAACGCCTTCCCGCCGCGCAGACACTCGTCCCACATGCAGACATGACTGAGGGTCTCGAGCCCCGCTGCTACATGCTCGGTGGTGACGTGGTCCACCAGCTCGTGCATGGAGCTGAAAGTTTGCTCGCAGACGGATGTCGCCGTCCGCCCCAGCCTCTGTCTCGAAGAAGTTCGGTCAATCCATTTACACACCAGCTCCGTTTTCACGGTGGGGCCTTTGGAAAAATCCAGCAGGCCGTCCATCCCAACGCCCGCACAACTGTCGGCAGAAGCGGAGATATGAGCGGCTCTCTGCTGATGCGGGGAGACGATGCTCGAGGAGTTGTTGTTCCCCAGCGGAGAGACGAGGCCATTGTGCCTGGCCACTACAGCCGCCCGCTTCATGCTCAGCGCGGCGGGCTGCCCCGCTCCTGTGTCCGACTACAGTCCTCTCTTCCACGGAAAACAGGTTAAATCCAAGTGGCAAAGCGTTCGTCGCTTTTCTGCTTCCTTCCTGTGTGTTTTGGTGAAAGGGAGAGCGCATGCGGCAGTGTCTTACCCCCCGCTGTTCGGTATTAGATCCCGAGAGTCAGAGCCTCCATGCTTTTATTTACTGTGTGAATGGAGGTGAATGGAGTCGAAGAAATACAGCGGGCCGCGAACCAACACTGTCGGGGGGCGTCCTTGTCTCCTTTCCTTGTTTGGTCCTCTCACATTCCCTTTCCTATTTACATTCAACAGACCCACAGAGGTCTGATTAGAGAAATTCACTCCCAGTGATGACTCCCTGTCACAGGCTTCATCATGGGGATAAACTCATTTGTCAATCCAACATCTCATGGATATTTGTGTTGTGTGTGAATAAATAAAAATAAATGCTATAAAATCTATACACTAGGCCTATTTGTGTAACGTGAATTTAAGATGACACCCTAGTGTATTTCGCTTCCATTCAATGTTTTGTAGGACAATTTAGGATTTCATTTCCTGATTTTGCGAATCATCATTCCTAGATAATGCATAATAATGTATTCATTATATCATAATATAAAGAAAACACATTTTTAATGGTAAGGAAAAATAGTAATTGCTTGAGTTAATTAATGTGTGAGTCAAAAGTCATTATAGAATAAAACAATTGTATTTCAGACAAAAATGGTTGTTATTTTCACCAAATATTTTGATAACACTCTGACACTGTGTCACAGAACTATGTGGCTATGGAACAGGGTGTAAACAGGAGGAAATAAACTCATACAAGTCAAATATTAAATACATCTCTGAAATACAAAATTAAACATTACTTCAAAAACTACTCACTTAAAAAATAACTAAGGTCTATTTCTTTATATATTATATATTAACCTTTTGTTTCATATTGAATGGTTTTGTTACCCATCCTAAAACAATGTACATTATTTTGGTAAATAAAATCCCATAGTTTTCCAACTTGTACCTGCTCTTCCAGTTCAATGCGTAGCCTGTTACCCTATATCCTTAGATAAAAAGGGCCCATTCTAAGGTAACAAAAACACATTTATTTCCTGGTGACAATAATGAAAACATTGTTATTAACATTATATTCCATCCATCTTCTACCGCTTATCCGGAGTCGGGTTGCCATTTACTGCCAATAGATTCCTCCTAAGTACTGCAATTAATAAAGTATTAGGTGCCTTTCTGAGGTACTTCCTTTTGACTTTGTCTTCCCTACATTCAACAGTTAAATATTACACCTCTACACTACATGTATTAACGTGGAGTTACTTTTTCAATTAAGATTTCAATTAAAATACAAACCATACGAGCAGTTTTCGAAATATGATCTTTTGTCCCAGATTTGACTACCAAGAGTGTATGAGGAGTTGAAATTAGGTCCACCTTAAGAATCGCTAACATAAATACAGGTTACATAATTATACTTCAAAATGATCCAAAAATCATCCAGTAATATAGTTTACCAAGAGAAGCGTCTCTTGTGGCCAATTGTGAAATATTTGATCTGTGATACTATATGTTAATTTTGGTGCATTAGTTTTATACTTGAACTTAAGTTTACATTTCTAATGCACTTCTACTTTTAATGGAGTATTACTGTGGTGTACTTTTTCAGAAGTAAAGGATTTTAATACTCCCTCCACCACCACCAATGACCTCGATTGACCTCTAGGTAAATGTTCACATTGATGCCATGTGGATTCTGATTTGTAACACCTGTTATACACACTGGGTATGTGTGTGTTTTTCTTTAGAGGTTCACATTCCAAACTAAAGGAGAGTGATGGTTCCCCCTGCCCTGCACCACTAGGCGTTTAACTCTTATCAGCTGCTGTATCTTCACTTCCCTATGATTTACACAACACAGTTTTCTCATCCATGTCACTTTAACATGACCTTTATTATTGATACACCACTGTTGCAATATCTTTTTCTATTACATGTTATTTATGACCAACTTTGACCCTTTTCACCTAACATCCTCCTTCAGCCATTGCCATTTGTTCCACCTGCTCCTCACAAGGTTTGTCACACAACCATTAACCAACTTTTTTACAGGTGGTGGTCTGCTTGGATTTGAACTTTGTCACCAAGCTGCTGAGCAGTGTCCTGTCCCACTAAAACCATCTGCTCGTGCTGCTTATCCCTGTCACAATGCCATTAAAGTATTACATATTATAGATAGAGAGACAGGAGTGATAATATTGCATCCTGATGTTGTTATTCATTTATAGGATGTTCTTGTTTTTTGGTTGATTTTGTATCAGGGATTTTGTGCATGTTAGGTGTGATTGTCTGTCCTCTTTATCTATAACATCAAGGACCACTTTCTTCTATATTCATAAATAAAATCCATCAATCAAGCAAAGTTCTGTTATGATATTTTTGCTGACTACACTGTAAAAAATGGCTGTTAAATCCACAGTTATTTATAGTGTTTGTTCTGACACCATAGGGTATTGGCAAAAGTCGGTACTGTAGCTTTAAGGCACCAAATAGCGCGACTCTCCTTCTTGTGTTTTAGTTTACACAGCAAAGCCATGCAGAGCACATCGTAGCTCAGTTCTATACCACAGATCATTTTGTTTAATCCTTGGAGTAGATCTGTCTGTAAGTACTAACTTACCTGTGTGCCAAGTTATGTTTCAAAAATGTGGTTTAATTGATTGTGTGGTTTCAATGTTTAAGATAAGCTAAGCTAACTAGCTGCTAAGCTAACGGACATAGCTCATTCTTAGCATAGGCTGTTGATTATACTGCACTCTATTTGCATTATGTTGCACATGTATTATTTCAATTGTGTAACTTGTATTGTATTCTTCTGTTTATTCTTGCAGTTTTACAATTTCAAGCCTCAGTAAATGGTCAACTCAACAACTGTCTTCTGAGTCTTTGTTAGCTATCTGTTAAGCTATGCAGTGCGACGCATACGCAAGGGCAGAAAAGTAAAAAGACACTACTCAGCTGGAAAGGCAGCGAAATAATTCTGTGATCAGCACGCTACTACTTCAACCTAAAGACTCATTCATCAGACAGCAGTAAGATGAATGACCAGGAAGAAGAACTCCGGTCTGTGGAGACCAGGTCCCGGGCCTCAAGTCACAAGTCATCAACAAGGTCAAGCAAGTCATCTGCCAGTGCTGCAGCGACAAAGGCAAGAGCTAAAGCCGAAGCAGCAAACATAAAGGTATCCTTCGCAGAAAGGGAGGCAGCCATGATGAGGCAGAAAGCAGAGGTGGAGGCAAACCTTTATGTGTTGAAGCTGGAAAGTAAAGCTGTAGCCGCATCTAAAGAGGCAGCCATATTTGAAGCAGCTGCAGCAGATTTCGAAGAAGGACATCTTTGTGAGTTACAGGATGTAGCTCAGGAGGATCCAGCAAGACGCACAACAGAATACATTGATAAACATTCATTTTTACAAAACACTCACCAACAGTTTCAAAACGTGGAAACACAGAAACTCACTTCTCACAATAACGGACAGCAGGGCATACATTGGCCACACAAGGGTGCAGATGAGCACAAACCCACTGAGGACCTACACTATGCATCTCTTCCTGTCTCTCCAGCATTCGTTCCAAATAACTACTCAGCTCCAACTCCTCATACTCCTGATCTTGCTCAGTATCTCGTGAGAAAAGAGATGGTGAGTTCTGGGCTCCTTGCCTTTGATGATCGTCCAGAAAATTACTGGGCATGGAAATCATCATTCCAAGCGGTTACAAGGGAGCTGTATCTGTCTGACCACGAAGAGCTCAACCTACTTGTCAAATGGCTTGGACCGGAGTCAGCAGCACATGCAAAGCGGATAAGGTCAGTGCACGTTCATAACCCCACAGCAGGTGTCAGTATGATATGGAGGCGCTTAGAGGAATGTTATGGATGCCCAGAGGTGATCGAAAATGCCCTTCTAAAACGAATAGAGACATTTCCAACCACCTCAAACAAAGACATCCACCAGCTCAGAGAGCTAGGTGACTTGCTACTGGAGATAGATGCTGCTAAATCTGGTGGATTCCTGCCTGGCCTAGCATATTTGGACACTGCACGAGGTGTTAATCCAATAGTGGAAAAGCTTCCTTACAGCCTACGAGAGCGCTGGGTAACACAAGGTTCCAGGTATAAGGAAGATAATCTTGTGCCTTTCCCACCTTTCAGCTTCTTTGTGAAATTTGTATGTGCCCAGGCAAAGATCAGAAATGATCCAAGTTTTGCATTCAGTCTCTCCTCTTCCCAAAGGGACATTAGTGTGGACAGAACACCTAAATACACTCCGAGAACAGCTGTTTCAGTTAGGAAAACTGAAGTGACTGCTTCTGCCTCACAGTATAGCTCAGCTATCAAGACAGAGGAACCAGACAAACAATGCCCAGTGCATAACAAGCCTCATCCACTGTCAAAATGTCGTTGGTTTCGAGGAAGACACCTTGATGAGAGAATAACCTATTTAAAGGAGAAATCCATCTGCTTTCGATGTTGTGAATCCACAAAGCATATTGCCAAAGATTGCGAGGCAACACTTAAATGCAAGGAGTGTGAAAGTGACAAACATACCTCAGCCATGCATCCTGGTCCAGCTCCTTGGTCGTTTGGTATGTTCAGACCTGAGAATGAGCAAAGCGGAGAGTCTGGAGGACAAAGGCCACCTGAAGTAACTTCCATGTGTACAGAAATCTGCTGTGGTGCTCCCAAGCCCAGATCATGCTCGAAAATCTGCTTGGTGAATGTATACCAGGCTGATTATCCCAACAAGTCACACAGAGTGTATGCAGTGCTGGATGATCAAAGTAATCGGTCGTTAGCAAAATCACAATTCTTCGATTTGTTTGGCTTGAATGGCAATGCATCTCCCTATACTCTAACAACATGCTCAGGCAAAGTGGAGACAGCAGGAAGAAAAGCATGCAACATTATAGTGGAGTCACTTGATGGGAAAACTAAAGCAGCACTCCCTCCTCTGTTGGAATGTAACAACTTGCCTGACGACAGGTCAGAGATTCCCACTCCGGAGATCACACAGCATTTTCCACACCTCAGGCAAGTGACTGACAAGATTCCCCCCCTCGACACCAATGCTCCTATTCTCCTTCTGCTCGGAAGAGACATTCTGCGTCTACATAAGGTGCGTGAACAGTGTAACGGGCCTCACAACTCACCCTACGCCCAGCGCCTTGACCTTGGCTGGGTCATAGTTGGAGAAATATGCCTGGATGGGACTCACAATTCAAACAATGTCAACGTCTACAAGACCCATGTCCTTCAAAATGGACGCCCATCCTTTCTTAAGCCGTGCACGAACAGCATTTAGGTGAAGGAGAGGTTAAATGGTCCAGCCAAGCATCAGCTTCCAGCCCCTTCTCACAGCCTGGAAAACGTCCTTAATGGAAGTTTAGATTGTATAGGAGAAAGTGTGTTTCGAAGAACACCTGATGACGACAAACCAGCCCTGTCTGTGGATGACAAGGTCTTTCTCCGAATCATGGAAAACGAGGTGTATATGGATGATGAAAACCACTGGGTGGCACCACTGCCCTTTCGCTTCCCCCGCAAGCCCCTTCCTAATAACAGGGAACATGCCTTGCAGCGTCTCTCCTCTCTCCAGCGCTCATTCAGAAGGAGACCAGACATGAAAGAGCATTTCTTTGACTTCATGCAGAAGGTCATTGACAACCATCAAGCCGAGCCAGCTCCACAACTGCAGCATGGACAAGAGTGCTGGTATTTGCCTACATTTGGTTTTTACCACCCGCAAAAACCAAGGAAAATAAGAGTAGTTTTTGATTCCAGCTCTCAGTACAAAGGAGTGTCATTGAACGACATTCTCCTCAGTGGACCCAACCTCAACAACACTCTAATTGGGGTCCTACTGAGATTCAGAAGGGAGCAAATAGCTGTCACAGCTGACGTAGAACAGATGTTCTATTGTTTCAAGGTCAGACAGGACCATCGCAACTTCCTGCGGTTTTTGTGGCACAGAGACAACGACCCAGATAAGGAGATGGTTGACTACTGGATGACAGTGCACGTGTTTGGGAACAGTCCATCACCAGCAGTAGCAACATACGGGCTGAGAAAGGCTGCAGAGCAAGGGGAAACTGAACATGGCACAGACTCAAAGGAGTTTGTATTCAGGAACTTTTATGTCGATGATGGACTAATTTCAGTGTCAAAAGAAGATGAAGCCATTGATCTGCTACAGCGAACCAAGAGCCTACTGGCTGAGTCTAATTTGAGGCTTCACAAAATAGCTTCAAACAGTGCCAGGGTCATGGAGGCCTTTCCTCTTGAAGAACGAACAAGCGACTTTAAAGATCTAGATCTGGGAGCCGACCCTTTGCCTCTCCAACGGAGTCTGGGCATAAGCTGGGAACTCAATAATGACAGTTTCACCTTTAAAGTTTCACAGGACATTAAACCGTTCACTCGTCGAGGCATACTGTCCACTGTGAACAGTCTCTTTGATCCCCTGGGATTTGCATCTCCCATCACTGTGCAAGGCAAGGCGTTGGTAAGAGAACTTTCTTCAGAGCAGTACGAGTGGGACGTCCCACTCCCACCAGAGAAGGAAGCTCAGTGGAAAGCTTGGACTGACTCCTTAACTGAGCTAGAACAGATTCAAGTACCTAGACCATATACCCCGGTCTCAATGTCATCTTGCAAACAAACAGAACTTTGTGTTTTCTCAGACGCTTCTACAAGGGCAATTGCTGCCGTAGCATACCTACGTGTTCTTGACCCTGATGGGAAATGGCATGTAGGCTTTTTGATGGGCAAATCAAAGCTAGCTCCTTACCCATTGCACACCATACCTCGCCTGGAGCTGTGTGGGGCAGTCTTGGCGGTTGAACTGGCAGAACTAATCAAGTCTGAGATTGACTTGGAGTTTAAGGCAGTCAGGTTCTTCACGGACAGTCGTGTTGTTCTTGGCTACATCTACAACAATTCAAGGCGGTTCTACACCTACGTAGCTAACAGAGTAGCTCGCATAAGGAACAGTACTAACCCAGAACAGTGGCTCTATGTGAAAACTGAAGTGAACCCTGCTGACCACGGAACAAGGCCAATACCAGCAGCTTGTCTGATGTCATCCAGTTGGTTTTTTGGCCCTCAATTTCTCCGTCAGACAGACACAGAGCAAGAAAATAAGACTGAATCATTTGAACTTGTGCAACCAGAGACTGATAAAGAAATGTATCCTCAAGTTCTCTCTCTTGCAACCAAGGTCACAGAGCAGAGTCTCGGATCACAACGGTTCAAACATTTCTCTACTTGGAAGGCTATAGTAAGAGGTATGGCAACACTCATTCATGTAGCCAAGTCCTATTCCAGCAAGTCTCACACTGTAGAGTGCAATGGATGGCATCACTGCAAACAGTCACACACCTCAGAGCTCTCTCAGGCCAAAACAATCATCTTGAAGGCAGTGCAGCAGGATGTTTACAAGAACGAGGTGGACTGCGCAACTCAGGGCATTAATGTTCATCGCCACAGCTCTCTTGTGAAACTGGACCCATTTCTTGACAAGGATGGATTGCTGAGAGTTGGGGGTCGCATCCATAAAGCCCAATTGGAAGACCAAGAAAAACATCCACTCATCCTGCCAGCCAGTCATCATGTTGCCACTCTCTTAGTCCGACACTATCATGATCAAGCAGCTCACCAAGGTCGCCATTTAACAGAGGGCGCACTGCGCACTGCCGGTGTCTGGATAGTAGGAGGGAAGAGGCTCATTTCGAGTACAATATTCAAATGTGTCATCTGCAGGAAGTTGAGAGGCAAGTTTGAGGTTCAGAAAATGTCCGATCTGCCTGCTGACAGACTGTCCATGGATCCACCTTTTACACATGTAGGGCTTGATGTCTTTGGTCCATGGAGTGTGATAACTCGTCGCACAAGAGGTGGTGCTGCTGAGAGTAAAAGATGGGCAGTCATTTTCACATGTCTCAGTATGAGAGCTGTTCACTTGGAGGTTATTGAAACCATGACCACCTCAAGTTTCAATAATGCCTTGAGGCGCTTCCTGTCGATTCGTGGACCTGTCAAACACCTCAGGTCAGACAGAGGCACAAACTTTATTGGAGCATGCAGAGAGCTTCAGATAAACACGGACGATCCTGAGATCAAGGACTATCTGCAAGACCATGGTTGTACATGGATATTTAACGCACCTCATTCCTCACATATGGGTGGAGCTTGGGAGAGGATGATTGGTGTGGCTCGACGGGTCCTTGATGCACTGCTGTTGAAGAATAAGGATAAACTGACCCATGAAGTCCTGGCCACTTTGATGGCTGAAGTTATGGCCATCATGAACGCCAGGCCTCTGGTTCCCATCTCTTATGATATAGACCTTCCTGAGATACTCTCACCTGCTACTCTTCTAACCCAGAAGGCGAGTGTGACACCCACACCCCCGGGGGACTTTGAACTGGATCACCTATGTAAGGCACAGTGGCGCCAGGTTCAGAGCTTGGCAAACTCCTTCTGGAAACGGTGGAAGCAGGAGTATCTGGCAACTCTTCAGCCTCGGAGGAAGTGGACCGAGGATCGGCCTAATCTCCAGGATGGTGACGTTGTTTTGTTAAAGGACGTTCAAGCACAACGTAATGACTGGCCTCTTGGTCTGATAGTAAAGGTCATTCCAAGTTCGGACGGCAAGGTGCGAAAGCTCATGGTGAAGACCTTAGGTCAAGGGACAGCTAAAGAGTACCTTAGGCCCATCAGCGATGTGGTGTTACTGATACCAAGGGTAAAGAGATGTAAATAGTGGTAAACAGGTTTACCAAGCGGGGAGTGTTCTGACACCATAGGGTATTGGCAAAAGTCGGTACTGTAGCTTTAAGGCACCAAATAGCGCGACTCTCCTTCTTGTGTTTTAGTTTACACAGCAAAGCCATGCAGAGCACATCGTAGCTCAGTTCTATACCACAGATCATTTTGTTTAATCCTTGGAGTAGATCTGTCTGTAAGTACTAACTTACCTGTGTGCCAAGTTATGTTTCAAAAATGTGGTTTAATTGATTGTGTGGTTTCAATGTTTAAGATAAGCTAAGCTAACTAGCTGCTAAGCTAACGGACATAGCTCATTCTTAGCATAGGCTGTTGATTATACTGCACTCTATTTGCATTATGTTGCACATGTATTATTTCAATTGTGTAACTTGTATTGTATTCTTCTGTTTATTCTTGCAGTTTTAAAATTTCAAGCCTCAGTAAATGGTCAACTCAACAACTGTCTTCTGAGTCTTTGTTAGCTATCTGTTAAGCTATGCAGTGCGACGCATACGCAAGGGCAGAATAGTGTTTGTGCACAGTAAATTACTGTATACTATTTTAGAGTATAATACCGTGTTTCCAAACAAAAATTACAGCAACTCTGGAGTTATTTAAAAAATATCAGTAGTAACGTGTAGAAAATCACAGTAACCAACAATGTACTGTAGATAATCACAGTAACCAACAATGTACTGTAGAAGATCACAGTAACCAAAAAAGAAAGAACCAACCGAAAACCCCCATTTCTAGAATAGTTAAATATCTAAAATATCTTAAATAAATATTTGTTCATTTTTTTTTCATAATCTTGATGCAGTGTAATTACTAGTTTGGCTATACTAGATATTGTATATACCTAGTAGATATATATATATATTAGGGATGCACGATAATTATCGGCCCGATAATTATCGGCCCGATATTAGGAATTATGACGTCATCCCGATAAACCGATAACAGTATTAATAGCCCCGATAATATACAATATATTTTTTGGGTGGGTTGGGATGAGGGGCGCTTGTTTTTCCCTCGGCTCCTCCCGTTGTGCCAGTACTGTGGTGTTAGTGGTTTAGGAAGAGGGGAGTTCTTCACAAATCCAGCGCTCCCTAATACTTCGAACCTGATCAGTCACCTGAAACATCGCCATCGCTACGATGGTGTGTTAAAAGCGTACGAAGACAATAATACAATACTGTGTGTGTGTGTGTGTGTGTGTGTGTGTCTGCGCGCGCGCGTTGGAGCTATGTGCAACTCAAGGCATATGCTCGAACCGGAGCTGCCTGGACGCTGCAATCATGTTGCTGAGTGTGCTGACTTCTCCTACAATGTCCCGCTGTCCGCTTCCTGCATCAAGTCAAGTGCTCGGCGCAGTTGTGTGGATAGAGCGCTCCTCTGTTTTCATTTAAACAGCTCCTTATATCCGTTAGCGCAGCTAGCTAGCACCAGATGCTAACAACAACAATGCTCGCTCGGACCACACGCACCCTCCCGGTCCTCCAGATGGCCAGTCGGTGCCTGCCGGTGAGCGTGGAAGTGTGGTCTGCCACAAGCGGGCGGCAGGAGCGGGACTGTCAGCATCAGCTTGTAGATGGTATTTTAAACTCGATGCGCTCTGAAGCTACGGGGCGGCCGAGGAAAAAAAAATACACATGCGTTAATCGCATTAAAATAATTAGTGGCGTAATTTTAATTTTTATTATCGGTTATCGGTATCGGTCTTGAGAAGCAGGAAGTTATCGGTATCGGTATCGGTTTCAAAAAACCAATATCGTGCATCCCTAATATATATATATATTTTTTTTAACCAGTTTAGCCCTGAGCCTGTTTTTCAGGTCTCAGGATCGAAAATTACATTCCCAGAACAAATGACCATATCTTCCCTTCTAAAAGGGTTACATTAATAATCCTTTTCCTCAAAGTAATGATAAACCTGTGAGTTGGATGTAGAAAAGTGAGAATCAAAAAAGATGTTTTTTTATTTTAAAGAAAATTCAGATTGAACATTATAGTGTCCGTCCAAAGATTATTTTGTAATTATAGTGGAAAATAACCTTGGATGATGGTAAGTGTGAAGGAAATATTTAATGAGATCTGTGCATGGAAGACTTTTAGTGATTTCTCTCTTTGTCTCCTTCAAGTAATTTCTCAGGTCAAAAGGTCCTTTGCCTTTCCTGTGGGGGGAGGGGTATAGGCCCATGAGAAGTTGCCATACAAACAGTTTTTGTTCCAGGGTCTGGTATTGATTACCAGAGGCTGGAAAATAGGCCACGCCTTATGGATATACAGACCATGTATTTTGTCTTATGTCTTCAGAGATTGCAAGGTTGCCCACATGAAAGTGTGACCATGCTGTGTAATCTCTCCCGGCCGTTGGATCTCTCAATAAATCCCAGTGTTTGACATTCAGAATTCCTGCTCCTCCCGTGTCTCTCTGAGTCCTGATTTCCATTTCAACAGAAGTTTCCCTTACAAATTGGCGTCACGGAACAGGATACCAAAAGATCTTCAGAGGCTGGTAAGTACATTTCTATTTTGAGATTGGCTTTCCAGTATCTGTGGTTGACGGTATCATAACATTACCTGATCCGTGCAAGTCCTATTTTAACTGACTTTAGTTTCTAATATTAATGATAATTTGATTTCAACCCATAAGTAATTATTTAAATTAACTCAACATTTCACATGATGGATTAGTGTTCCACATTTTTCCCACTAATTTGTTTTATGATTAGGCCAATGGTAAAGAGAGACATTGATGACCCTGTGTTCCGTTTGTTGGTACGTGGATGGCTTCGGACGGCTTCACTAAAAGTCACCCAGTTCTGCCCTGCTACAGTCCGGCTGAGTGCAGTCACAGAGATGCTATGGCTGCTCTACATGACATTAATGGTCTGGTCCGAGAATGGACACCATTTCCTGCTCACAGAGAGAATGACATTCCTCAAACTGAACTTTACAAGCCGTTGATACTGTCTCCCATGGGTCTGCTTCCCCCCCACCGAGCCATGAACTGAAAGCTTGACGTCTGCTCTGAACACTTGGAACTGTCATACCAGCACCAAACCCTTGGGTCAGTCAGATGAGACTAACGGCTTCACCTAGGGCATAAGGGTCAGAAATATGACTCTCGTTACCACAGAGTGGTTTGTTTGTTTTTTGAGGCTATCCATACTGCTATGCAGAGGATGCCTGTAAGATTGGCAAGCTGTGAAAAGCCCCTACTATTTTGGTATAGGCCTGATGTCAAATACAACCATTCTGTTCTGCTCTAACGATTCAATTTCTAGATTCTATATCAAAATAGTTTGTTTTTATTGTTTCCAATGATAACGTCACCTTAAGTGGAGGAATGCAAACCTGTTTTCAAATGTAAGGTTTTGAATTAGTTTGACATTTCTCAGTAAAGACACCCTCAGACGCCCACTATCATTCATGCTCCTTCAGTGGTAACTCAGATGTTAAGGGGGTTGAAGCTTTTCCTCCCAAATCAGAGATGCTTTGTTTTTTCAACAAAGGTGTGCATTTCCTGTATAATATGTTTCTCACAATTGTTTTTGTTAGTTGCGCACAGCTGATACTGAGTTTTCTCGAGTGATGGATTATGACCTCTACCATGCTTACATGGACTCGTATGTTTTATTTCATATCTAACTGAAGTAAGAGAGAATAGAGAGAGCTGTGAGAGAGATGGGAGATGAGGATGAGAGAGTGATGTGGAAGAGAGAATAGAGAGATGAGGATAAGAGAGGGATAGGAAAGAGAGAAGAGTTATTTGCAAGTTGCATGCTGATACTGAGTTTTCTCGATTAATAGCTTATAGACAATACCATGTTTAAATAGACTCCTACGTTGTTATTACATTATGTGACATATGTAAGAAAAGGGAGGGGAGAGTAATTGATCTCATATTGAAACATTCATTTCTCAAACCTATGTTATGGAAGAGGAAATGTACGCCTGATAAACTAATCTTTTATCAAACGGTAAATGGTGAATTAATATAACATTTAGAATAATTGAGAAAGGGTTATATCCACAGGGACTAGCTCACATTTAACTTAAAATAATAATTCTCTGCTTTGGACTGATGAGTATATGATTATTGCATGTTAAATGACTAACACAAACCTTACATTTATGCAGGTGCATGTGTCAGGAAGGCTCCCAAATAATTCTGAGGGGCCTATCCTATTTTTGTAATTGAATGATAATGTGCTAATCCATTACCTTGAGTTGTCTGCACTCAGGAAAACATCCCTATCAAGTGTTAACCCAATAACTAGGACAGCTCTGAAGGCCAAGGGTCAGAGAGAGAGGGTCACACCCTCTGGCTGCAGAGAGCACCCCCAACCACGGGTAAGGAGGCACGAGGTCTTTCGAGATGAGAGGATTCTAATCTTCAACTTTCTGATGGGATGGGATGCTTCTTCATCTTTCTGCTCAGACAACTCTGCAGGACGAGCGATGGCTTCAGAGGCTCCATGTTTCTTGGAGGGGCAGATTTCTTCCTAAACATCTTACATCACGGGTCGGGGCATCTGGATGTGCTACTTGGAATAGGCTCTGCTCTCAAGCAGATAGCAGAAGGAATGCAGGCAGATGAGCCTCTGTTTCACTGGGAAATAATAAAGTGCTCACTGAATGAGCCACAAAAAGCAGAGCAATTGGGGGGGTTTGAAATATGGCGCTCTGGTGAAGAAGAGTTTTGAGCCAATCAGCACCTCAGTGCTAATCTACAGTATCAGGATGCCTTCACACACCAAACATTCTGTGTCATAAAGAAAGGAGGAGAACGAGTCAGGACGACATGTTTTTTTCTAGCTCATGTACAAAGATAACATTTGAATTGAATGACCAGATGATTACAGATGTACAATTAATGATTGTTTTTATATTTCCGATGAACAGATATGTGTTAAATAGTGGTGACAAATATATTTTGTCAGATCAGATTACACTTTCACACTAAACAAAATAAATGAATTGATATTTTCAGATTGATAAGGTATTGAACAATAAGATATTTCTAATATTATAACAGACAATGTTACTATCCTTAATCATTACCAGGTAAAATGTACAATGAGGAAACCAGATTACCAGGTTCCCAATCCAGGTGCTACTGCATGCTAAATTTAGATAAAAAAACAAATGTTCTATCCACTCCACTTAAATGCTCCGCAGGTGATGTAGATTTTTAAAAAAGGCCTTAATCACTCCTTTTAAACGAACTAAAACTAATTCTGCAGCAAGTTCAATGTTAGACTATGCACATGAACGCAATATTAGCGACTGTTTGCTGTGTTAAAATATGCCAGAATCTATGCATTCTCCTATGTTTAGCCCAATTCCTTTCACGAAAGCCGGTTTAGTGAGCTGGACATAGCATCCAGAATTAGCGATGAGGCTGAGGATTGGTACACCTTTTCCTACCCATAGACTCTGAGCAATCTTTACAGTACGAGGGCTTAGTCTCTCTCATTGTTGATAAAGTAAATAAAAATGACCTGCCTGACGGTTTCAAATGAATAGATGTTTTGATTTTTCCTTGAATAAAGAACAGATGTTTTGATTTTTCCTTCCTCAGGTTGTTACAATAAGATGTCTGACTTTTCCTTTTCAGATTTTGAACAAATGTATTTGAATAAAATGTATGTAGTAAAGTGCCTTACTCTTGAATTAAGCGTACTGAAGTAAACGTAATGTAATGTTAAAGATTAAGGACACTGTACCTTTACAGATTACAGATTGATCGATTCATCACTGTGAATTTATACCTTAACTGGGAATCTTAACTGGATCTCTCATGATTCTGATTTAATACCTCAATTGGATGTCTTATAATCCTAAATTCTAATTGTAAAAAAAAGTAATTGCCTTGAAGTGAATCTTTGAGATGTAAGCTGATTTTGAATTTGTGTTTGATGAATGAGATGAACTGAGTGATAAATGAAAAAAGATCTTGTTTTTTTAAACATATATTTTACTATTATATTTTTGTATTGCATGTGTGTTATTATTGTGTTTTTGACAAAAGAAATCAACCACTGAAGAGAGATGATTTTTCTATTGTGGTTGTCTGTATCAACCATTGTGATTGAATGTTTCAATCTTATTCTGCTTTTGATGTAATTAATGTAATGGGAACCCACACAACTCTGAGGACGTTTTATTTGATTCAAGTAGTGACTGAAATATTCTTAGACTAATGTTAATTGGTTATCAATAAATTGATAAAAGGGAAGATCTGTGAAGGAAATATTTAATGAGATCTGTGCATGGAAGACTTTTAGTGATTTCTCTCTTTGTCTCCTTCAAGTAATTTCTCAGGAAGACACAAGTCAAAAGGTCCTTTGCCTTTCCTGTGGGGGGGAGGGGTATAGGCACATGAGAAGTTGCCATACAAACAGTTTTGTTCCAGGATCTGGTATTGATTATCAGAGTCGGGAAAATAGGCCACGCCCAGAGTTGGGTGTAACGTGTTACTGTAATAATATTACTTTGTCGGTAACGGAGTAGTGTAATGCGCTACTAATTCAGTAATCACACTACAGTTACTAACATTGCCCTGACACGCGTTACTTCGTTACTTTCTAAAATCAGTCATAATCAAACCTCAACAAACACCTGCAAAGAACACATGCTAACGTGAAGCTAACGCACATAGCTGTTGTTTATTTATATCACACACGTAGTCTGTTCTTCTTCTCTGTTTTCCGGTTGTTGCCTGTTTTGAATGACGAATACACACTACCGCCGCCTGCTGGTAAGGAGAGTTATTGCCACTTACGCATGCGCAGTTCGTACGTGCTCGGCTGAAGTCTTTCCGGTGTGCTCCAGTCTGGCTCCAGTGCAACACATGGCCAACACGCAGGAGAACACGCTGACGCAACAGCGTGAGCAGAGATAGACTGCGCAAAATATACAGATAGCAGGAGACAGAGGACAGCCTGTCCAGCTATCTGGATCAGTCTTATGCGACAATGGAAACTGAACTAAAGAGAACATTTGAAACTTTAGCAGTCTGTGTGATCTGCCTGTAGGGAGGGGCGGGCCGGCCCTGCGAGTAAAGTAACGAGTAAAGTAACTAGTAAAGTAACGAAGTAGTGTAATATATTACTTTTTTTTAAAGTAATATGTAATATGTAATATATTACTTTTTTTTAGTAACGACCCCATCTCTGGCCATGCCTCATGGATATACAGACCATGTATTTTGTTTTATGTCTTCAGAGATTGCAAGGTTGCCCACATGAAAATGTGACTATGCTGTGTAATCTCTCCCGGCCGTTGGATCTCTCAATAAATCCCAGTGTTTGACATTCAGAATTCCTGCTCCTCCCGTGTCTCTCTGAGTCCTGATTTCCATTGCAACAGAAGTTTCCCTTACAGTAAGGTAGACTAAAAGCTTTAGGAATCCAAAGTACAAATTATAATAAGTACCCTGTATCAAGATTGATGCAAAACAAGTGACATTTGACCTTTTTAGAGAGGTTTAGCAAAGAAAAACTCCACCTCTGAGGTGATTTGGGTGGAAATGGGGGTTTTACCGTTTCTCTGGAACCCATTGGTCGATTTTGGTGATTGACATCTCTTTCTGACCGTTAAAGGCAGTAGAATGGGAGGGGGATATTCCCACTCACACACATGGTAAAACAAAAAGGTGGGGACTTCGTGCACACAGTTTTGCATGAGAGTGACCCTATCTCTCGCTCTGACATCTGAAAACCGAAAAGCAGGTTTATTGCTCATGGATTATCAGAAATCATTTCAAAGGGACACAGACACATTGGATTAACCTATGGATTAACTTCAGCAGCGTTTTTATTGTTTTAATGCCATTGAAGACCACTTTTGACCAGACTACGACACAGGTGAGCCATGTTAGCGTTTTTAGCTACCTAGCGCCATATGTTTCGATGTCTGTTCTTGTTATTATCTCCGAGAGTTCGTATAATTGAGTGATAATGAAGGGTACCCCTCGATTCTGTGTCACCTCACGATGTGAAACGATGGGTTGGATGTGCAGCAAAGATAAATAATAAGGTTTTGTGAGTGAATTTTGGTGCAGTCATCTGTTAGCAAGTTTCGCTTGTTGCTAATTCAGAGGCTCAGCGTTAGCATTGTGTTTTTTTTTAAATATATATTTTTTAATTATCAGTTAGATGAGTTTCTTCCCGTTACATGGATATAAAACATTCATAGTTTATTAAATGAACATGCCCTCAGACACTGTTTCCTGCAAGATGTTGCAGGAGGGCCCCGGTACCGGGTCTCTCGGGCTTAACAGACCCTATGTCTTTGCAAACCGGAAGAACTACAAATGTGGTGCTGATTTATACAAAGAATGTGTCTTGGCATTGCACCTTAAAAACGCATCACTGAGGAACCAAAATAAACAAAAACAAGGTAATAATCATTTTGTATTTAACTGGCAGCAATTGACAAGTTACTTACTGTAATTCATTTTACAGTAAGTAACTTGTCAATTGTTGCCGGTTACATACTGTGAATTTCACGGTACGTTTCTTACAGTGTATATTCTAGTTGTCATCGTAGTTATAAACAACAGAGCTTATATTTCTCTCATACATCATTCCAATAACTTGCATATTGACTCTTATTGCACTATTTCACTTTTTTAAACTATTTTTCTTTTTGTATTTACTATTTACTTGCACTATATTTTTCTGTTTATCTGTGTTATTGTGTTGCACTGTTGGAGAAGCCTGTGACCTAAGATTTTCATCGGCATAACTACACTGTAGCTATGTTCGTATGACAAAATAAAGAACCTTGAACCTAGAACCTATAACAGTGCTTAGTGTTTAAAGATGAATGTGTTTTCACATTCCTAGGACCACCCTCTTTTATTAAAATATAATATACAATTTTTCTATCTTCTATATTGCCTGATTTGACATGTACAGTATATGGTTCACTTATCCTGCATTCCTTGCACACTGGTCTTTTATTTTATTTGTATGGCTTATAGTCTATAGTTGTCAGATAAGTGAACCTGGAAATGTTGTGAACCCCAAATGATAGATGATAGAAATGTAAAGTAGGGGTCCCCAGCACATAGAAACTGCCGGATGCTAACTTGCATGTTGGGTAATTTGCACAATTAGCATGAATGAATGGCATTATAGCCTATGTAAACAATAGTAAAAAATGCAGTTTCAACCAGAGTGTCTATATTTATACTCTCAGTGGGCTGATTTGGCCACCTTGAGAGTGCACAAATACTGTGGTTATAACATATCTAAATAATGCTGGAATAGAAATTGAAGAGAAATTACTTTTCCACCGTGGCTACCTTGGTGCTTTTGGTTAACAGTGGTCACATACAGTATATACACGTCTTTTTGAAACCTTATTTGCTTTAAAGTGTTTTCTGTATGCTACCCAGAGTATTCATTACATGTTACTTGTTAGATCAGGGGTCACCAACCTTTTTTAGGGTGAGAGCTACTTTCAAAAAATAAAACAAGTCGAGGACTACTTTTACTCCTTTTTTTTGTTTTTTGCAGTGTATATATTTAGTAACATTATTTAACATTATTTAACATTATGATATGCTTATGTATTCAATTTAATTATTTTAACCTGCTTTATTTGGGGGTGGACGGGCCTCACCTCCTCTAGGGGGGTCCGGGGGCATGCATGGAAGATTTGTTTAAAATGTTGAAGTTAAAAGCATCAATCTGGTGCCCTTCGAGCACAGAATGAATTTATGGATACAGGGAAAGGGAGCTGTATACTTTTCAATATTTCAAACATCTTTAGAATATGATCACAACCAATAACACATAATTTAAACTTGTTTATTGTGATCTTATGTTACCTAGTTAGCATTCTTTCTTTTTATTTATGCATATTTTACTAATCACTCCCCTTTTAAAACATTTGTTGTACTGTCCTATAGTACACACTGGAATGATTTCTTACTTTCAATCCCCACAGGATTGAGTTTGGGGGTGAAGTGTCTTGCCCAGACACAAGGACATGTTGACTGCAGCGGGGGTTTGAACCTGTGACCCCCCTGATCCCAACACCAAGGCTCTATCCACTGCGCCAAAGCTGGGGAACAATAGTCTTGCAAGGGGGGGGGAAGAAGGAAGAAGAAGGGGGAAGAAGAAAAAGGAAGAAAAAAACGAACGACAGAGGGTGGAGCAGGGAAGAGCTGCAGCTGGGGACGCAGCTTTAAAGTTGCCGGTGTTGCTGTTGTGGGTGAGGCCTTCCTCTTTAGCTTTACCTGGCCAACGGTGCTACTTGGGAGGATGTAATGGTGAGCAACACCTGGCTGGGGGGCTGCTGATTGGGGGCGAACATTGGCAGGGGGAAGAGGGTCAGATGCCACAGACAGGCGGCTAGGCAAGACCAGCCCCTGCAACACCACTGCATGGTCTTCCCTTTTCACCCTCTTATTGTGCCACTGCACCGGGTGGTGTGGCTGCTCACGTCCACCAGCTGCAGGGTGGTCTGCTGCATCACGGTCCCATTGGACAGAATGCGGCGCCTGATTTTCCTGTAGTCCTCCAGGATGAGATCCCATCTTGACACTGTGCCAGTCCCCCTCTTCCTGGGACTACGGTGGATAACACAGAGCCTGACAAAGATGGCCTCAATCAGGCGGCAGCAATCTGGCCACTGTGCAAGTGGGGCAGTGGTGGTGAGAGCATGCCTCTTCAAACTCTCCACCCCTGGAGTGAACTCCTGCTTCTTCTTAGGAGACCTGAACCGCCCTGTGTCCAGCCTGCTCTGATGTCTGGCAGCAAAAACCACCCTTTGCGTATCATAGTCCAGCAGGTTCTGCCACAGAGCAACTCACCTGAGAGAGGGAGAACACAGCACATAAGACACGCATATCTCAAAGTGTGCACTTGGATATGCACAGAGGAAAAGCAGCTTGACTGTTCATGATCCTGACCTGCTGGTTTGATAGGACCATAGTCAGCTGGTTCCTCAGCTCCACCAGACACTCTGCCAAGCTGTCCACTCGGTCCATGCCTGCCATGCCAGAGTCATCCACAGCCTGCCAACATATAGAAAAGAGAAGAAGAATGTGAGGACAGTGAAAAAGGACAACCACAGCTTAAACAAATCATTGCATATTGATTTATATACCCCAGACTCATCAGGAGGCGCAGAATCAAGTGCTGAAGAGACACCTGGCTGAGGCATGGAGGCATGGAGGCTGGAGCCTGCGAGGAGGCAGAAGGTCGAGAGGCGGCAGCGGACAGGGAGGGCAGAGAGGAGGCACAAGGGTGCAAGGAGTCAGCAGCATGGGTGGATGCCGCAGCTTGCTCGGACGCAGCAGCCAGGGAGGAGGAAGCAACCAGGGAGGAAGAAGCAACCAGGGAGGAGGAAGCAGCTGTGGAGGAGGAAGCAACTGTGGAGGAGGAAGCAGCCAGGGCGGAGGAAGCAACCAGGGAGGAGGAAGCAGCCAGGGAGGAGGAAGCAGCCAGGGAGGAGGAGAGTGTTGCAGAGGGACAAGGCAAGGAGGAGATGGAGATCCCTGGGTCAGCAAGGAGGAGGATTGGGACTGTGGGCTCCTCAAAGCCCTCATCTTCCTCTTCCTCACCTTCATCCACATCCTCCAACATGTTCTCAGTCTCCTCGGAATCAGGGACGATTCGAAGAGGCCGTCCAGTCTGACTGAGCAAGTAGTCAACACCAATGATAGTTGTTTAACTTAGTAAATTCACAGAGACCTTAAACCCAAAGTGTAATGAAGCCAGATATCAATGATACATACCAGTGTATTTGGCAGGCGGCCTGAAGGTCGGCACAAATGCTCGGCCAAACACCTTGAGGCTGTTGGTGTTGACACAGTGGGCCACATCCCCAGCATATGTCAGCAGTGATGCCTGCTTGCTGGTCACCGCAGCAGCCCCTCTATCCTGGTTCCACCTGTTCAGACCTTCCAGGAGGTACAATTGGAAATTCAGTGCATTTGCACTGGTTCCTGGAAATACAAATATTTTTGCCATTGAAAAATGTTTTCCTTTTCAAAATGAATACTTATGTCATAAAGAAAAACATACACACAATTGAACCAACCTGGAATAAACGTGTTCAGGTGGAGATGGAATGACTCCAGCGAATTAGAGCCTCTTGCACAGCGGTACCTTGTTAGCAGGATGCCACTCTTTGTGGTGGTTCCTGTCACGGTGTACAGCTGCACACCTGGCACATCCTGGATGCACTTCACGTGGCGTCTCTGCACACGCCACATGTGCTCCATGCGCACCCCCATAAGGTCTCTCCCATTATCCCCCCCCAGTTTCTCCAGCAGCTGCTCAATGAGGGTGATCGTGGCCACTTCCCCGCGCGTCCTCCTGCGGGCAGTACAGGCTCAGCTCCTTTTTACTGATCTTTCCGTCCACCATCTGATCAGTAAGACCTGGCACACCCTCCTGCACGAGTTGCGCCCTCTTTGCCTGCCGCAACAGAGTGAGGTCCCTTGCGTCCCACTCAAAGATGCATGCAGACAGGCAGCCCGTGAAGGTGGGGTAAAGGGGATGAGCGTCAGTGGTGCAGCCAACAGCCAACCTCCTCATGAAATGCCAGATGTCCAGCCGAATGTGGAGATCTGGCCAATCACTGAACCTGCTGTGCAGCATGCTTGTCCCGTCACTCACACAGCAGCCACAGTCAACATACAGCAGCACTGGGGGTGGAACAGCTGCCTGGCGATACCGCTCCATCACACCAGAGACCATCGTGTCCAGTGCAGGCCCCTCCTGTACTGTGAGGACACTTGTCACAATCTGGCCGACCTCATTACCAATGGAGGTCACCCAGAGAGCTGTCCCCTTGGCGTGGCCAGACAGCTTCTTTGTGATCTGGAATGTGACAACAGCAAAGTTAAAGCATAAATTATCTATAGCAGTAAATGTATGTAGATCGATTACACTGAAAACATGTACAATAGAAACAATATTTGTAATGTTATCACTGCGGAAAAAGATGATTGTGTATAGAAGAGTATAACATACATGGAAATTGAATACACAGTCACATTATGTATTACCTTTTTGGTTGAGTCCATCTTTAAAATGGAACCAAATGTCGAGGTGATGCTTGCCTTGATGTGGCCCATGCGGGAGAGTATATCTCTGCCGTACACGGACAGCACCCAGCGACTGCTTGGGATGTCGATGGGCTCTGGGGGCTCCTGGCAAACCACAGGGAAGAGGCTGGGCCGAGCCACAAAGTCAGCACACTCTCCAAGATAGTGTGCCAACCGGTTCAGCCATTCCTCCCCATGGTTCTCCTCCAGCTGCTTCACAAGACGTGTTGGGCTGCTGCCGAGTGTTCTCTCCCGAAGCAACCGAATGACACGGATGTCACAAGCATACCTGAAATGCACATTTCATTGTATTTGTTCAAAATACAGAAAGTGTGTGATAAACCCATTGCATCAGATGTAACACAAGGTTAATTTGTATCAGTTTTACCTTCTAGTTTAAATAGTTTACACGGGGCTGGGACCAGGAGGGGACAAAATAAGACATACCACAGCTGTATTTAACTAATTAAGAAGACATTTGAAATGTATTAAATGATTTTCATGTAATATACAATGGTTGACTATATATTTGTTTGCAGTGGTTTAAGTCTTCTCAATCACCATCTTTTAAAAACTGCTTTACTCACTTGTGGGTCAGAATCAGCCGGAACATGTTCTGTGCGGCAGGTCCAGCTGGTCCCGCACGGTCTGACTGGTCGACAGAAAGTTCACGACACACACGCTGCACCTGCATCAGGTAATACCTGTCGATGTCCAAGACCTTCCGAGACCTCCTATGGACACCCCCGCCCGTCAGCTGCTTCCCACATGTTGGGCAGAACACCCTCACGTTCCACAGGTGGTAGGGCATCCACACCATCAGCCGATGGGTGAAGAAGCGGTCTGGCATCGGGGTCTGGTGGTATATGAGGGCTGGGACAGGAGGCTCGTACCACAGCTTCAAATGTGGCCGCAGTTTGCCAGAATGAAAAAGGGTGTTGGAAATCCACCTCTGGTCCTGCACAGGGATGGCCTTGCTCATTTCCCGAGGCAACCAGAATGAAGCTGCAGCAGCAGTGGCTAGCTCATCTCCTCCAGACTCATTCTATTCGGGCGAGAACAACAAATTGTTGAATATATAAAGGCGACATTTAGATTTACAACAGAGCCATACAAACGAGTAGACACAGTACTCACAGAGCCTACTGCCAGGATGGTGTTTACAGCAGTGCTCACAGGGGATGGAGCAGGCATGGAGGTCCTCACAGAGGATGGAGCAGGCATGGAGGTCCTCACAGAGGATGGAGCAGGCATGGAGGTCCTCACAGGGGATGGAGCAGGCATGGAGGTCCTCACAGAGGATGGAGCAGGCATGGAGGTCCTCACAGAGGATGGAGAGGGAGAACTCACAGAGGATGGAGCAGGCATGAAGGTCCTCACAGAGGATGGAGAGGGAGAACTCACAGAGGATGGAGAGGGAGAACTCACAGAGGATGGAGCAGGCATGGAGGTCCTCACAGAGGATGGAGAGGGAGAACTCACAGAGGATGGAGAGGGAGAACTCACAGAGGATGGAGCAGGCATGAAGGTCCTCACAGAGGATGGAGAGGGAGAACTCACAGAGGATGGAGAGGGAGAACTCACAGAGGATGGAGCAGGCATGGAGGTCCTCACAGAGGATGGAGAGGGAGAACTCACAGAGGATGGGAGGGAGAACTCACAGAGGATGGAGCAGGCATGGAGGTCCTCACAGAGGATGGAGAGGGAGGGGAAGAGCTGGGGGACTTCCTAGGCACTAAATGTGGCTTCAGTGAGACAGATTGTGACCCACCAAAGCGTGATTTAGTCGACTAAGAGAAAAGACAGAGGTTAATTTATTGTGCAAGACAAACTAAATAATTAAAACAAAACCGTAATTACTAAGGAAATATTTACCATTGATAAACTCGGAGGGGGCCGCAGGAATGTCCGCTGGGCTGAGGCAGTTGCTCCAGGGGCTGAGACTGAGGCTACAGACTGCGGGGCATTGGCAGGCTAAAACAACAGCATTCAATCTATCAATCATGTAATGCAATACAACATGTCATGTGACATCAACAGCATTAAAGCACTGTAAAAGGCACGCAAGCAAGAACAACAATAATTTTATTTTATTTTCAAATACATCACCTTAACGACATGATATCCACAGTTGCAGGCCATGGACCCGCCAAAGAGGGAGGTCTGTCCACGGGCCTGCATGGGGCATTTTTCAATCTGAAATGATCATAATTCTTTTTTAGTCTGGAGTGAGTTACTCGATTGATAATATTTGCACCAGTATCTTGTCTATTTTCAGTAATACAGTATACTTTTACTTTAATAAGTACTAACTACTAAGTAATAGGTACATGTGTTGCTATACTTTACCTTCTGATAGAGGGCATACCATTTCCGTTGCCTCGGAGCTGGTTTATTCCCCCCCCTCTGAAGGCCAAACTCCAGAGATAGCAAAGGCCTTCAGCCGGGCCAGCCATTCGGAATCGCCCATCGCTTTGTGGGTTTTGGGTTTAGTGCTCATCTAAGTAAAATAACAAGTGTTAAGAGCAAACTACAGCGCAAAGCAAACAACACTGATAACATGTTATCAGTTATATATAAGAATAATAAGAATAATACATGTTATTTATATATTGCTTTTCCTGGTGCTTACATCACGTATATATACATGTTATCTACACATATTATCTTATATAAACACATGTTAATATTTATACCATGAAGTTCTCCTTCTATCAATTATGAGTGTATATATTGAATTACAATTAATGTAATCTTATATACAGTATAAAGCTATCTTTAATATATATTTAACAATATACTGTATCCCTCCTGCATCACATAAACACACACGTATACATATATTCATATTATCATATAATACTGAGTTAAAGCATATCATTTTATCATTTAGATGTCTATATTAACAATACACTTAAACCATGCAACGCATAAACTAACTCATAAAACGCCCCGTTACCGATAGGGATCTCCAATTACAGTGGGTAATATTAAAGTTGGTTCTTGTAAAACCTTAATAAGTATACATGTATACACCGCACCTATTGTCAACAACGCTGTATGATTAATGCTGGTGTTACCACAGGTCAAAAAGTGTAATAAGCTAATTACAACATGTCCATTCATCTGATAATTGTATGACAATCGGACAATCGGATGTACATATTTACACATGGCTGTTGACAATTATTAAAATGACAGTTAACGTTTATTTAAAATCGGAATATTAGCGTTAGCAATGCTGGCGATGCTAACTAATTTGATGCAGACTGACTGACTGAAGTTGCCGTATACCGTCATGTAAAAGTTGACGGCAAAATAGTAAAATGACATCGAGTGACGGTTGTAAAATTGGGTTTTATGACTGTCAAACAGGGAAAAAGGTAACATGTAGTGTTCTGTTGGTACTTACTCTGGATATCTTGCGCTTCGCGAGGACTCCAACAAGTCCACTGTCAATCAAAAAGCGTGAGGGGGCGGCTTCGGAGAGAAGCCGCGCCGTGAGTGGCTCTGTCCATTGTGATGCCGTGACGTGATTGGCTCAGTCCATTTTGAACTCGCGTCGTGATTGGTTTAGGTCCAATCTCACAATGGACAGCGAGTATCATGATTGGGTGATATGATTGGATTTTGACAGACGGTCCTGCGCCAGCTAGCGCCACATGCCTCCTATTCAGGATTTACTAATGTTGTTTTGGGGGGTTACAGTTAAAGCTTTAATTCAATGTTGCATTAAGGTTTGTGGGATTTTTCTAGCCTAAAACTTTGCCTCACGATATACATTTTCCCTCTTTCTTTGCATGAATTTGCTTCCATAGGTCCTGTTGTTGTTGCTCCTTGTTTTGCTACAATATATGTCTCAGCCTGGGCATGATTGTGTGTGGAGGTTTATGGTTTGCTCAGCTGATAATACATGTGTGTGTTTGTCTAATATCCCTTGAGCTTTGTAAATGTTCAGAAATGTTTCAGCAGCAGGTGGACCTTTATGCTCATTATACCGCACTTCGAATGAATCAAAGTAAATATATGAGTCATCATGAACACATCTGTCCATCAGACAGAGGGCTGCTGTGCCTCCTGTCATCATTAATGGACGTCTCTTTAAAATGACCGCTCAGAGGAGAGGAGTTCTCATATCTCTAACCGCCTGCTGCTTCCCCTCCTCTCTCCTCGGTTCCCCTCCTCGACTCCTCCGCTCGCATCTCCTGTGGGCGGGAGTAAGACGAGGGGATAGGAGTCGAGGAGGGGAATTAGAGAAATGAGAAAGGGCCCCTTGCTGCAGTCGGATAGTTTAAAAATCAGCTCCTAAGTTCTAACCCTATCGTCTATTCCTTGACCTCTGTGTGAAACGTCACGGGGTTAAGGGATAGTGGATAGGAGAATTCAAAAGGACTTCATGACCGACTGCACTTTCACTATCCGACGTGTTTATGATGCTGAACTACAACTTTCCGAAAGCGGACTACAATAAGCGCATCATTAATACACGCTGTTATCGTGTTGTTTTATGCTTTATGAACGAGTGCAACAGCGAACAATATGTTGTTCATTAAGGTTAAAATGAAAGCAAATAAGTAAAATGAAAGAAAATCGTTGTCACATTGATAATTGTTGCTCACACTCACCTCACCCTCCTGGCAACATACAACACAATTGATGGAAACCGTGTTAGACGTAGACATGTATTGCTGTACATATCAGCATTCTTAAGTTTATAACATGTTGAATTAAAATATGGTCAAAAGTCTCAATTAGATTTGAAGCGGTATTGGCTTATTGATGTGTTATGGGACACAATAGTTGTTTACCCAAAGATAGTACTATCAAATGACCACAGGCCCAACACTGTTGCACTCAATGAATAACCAAGAATCACCCAGTTGAATAGCCTGTTGCTCAATGACCCTATTAGTGTCCTGCTATATAAGAGCAGGTGGGCAGTCTCACAGTTTCAGAGCAAGGTGGCAGATATGGCTGCTGTGTTGCAAAACAACAGAGCAAATATTCAGAGGAGGAGAGCACGACTGCAGAGGCTGGCAGTCTGATACTGGTTTTAATGATAAATTACAGATGCTTACATTGCACATACTATCAAGAGTATAGCTGAAATTGTTCCTGTATATGTTCTGTGTACCTGAGGGCTTTCTGACAGTAAATGGTCTTATGGTTTAGCCAACAAACATATTTCCAGTATTGGTTATTCATGGCAAACTTGAAGACTATCTCCTCCGATGTGCTTGCCTTACACAACAAATATGTATCAAAAAAGGAAAGCCACAATCTTAATGTATTTCATCCTTTTACTATTTACACCTGTTTTGTCTTCTACATGAGAGGATCAACATATACGCCAACCCCAACCACCATGTTCCTGTGGTAAAAATCTATATGGATCAGTCCAAAGATCTTAGATTTGACTACCGCCTACTTCTCTGTCCAGCTTCAGGGAATCTGTGACAGTTATGGCACATTCCTGGACATTTTTGTTGGCTACCCTGGTTCGGTCCACGACACCAGGGTGCTCAGGAACAGTCCAGTGTTCGTGAGGGGCTGTTACCCACCAGCTGGCCAATACATTGTGGGGGATGGAGGTTTCCCGTGCCTGAGGGAGCCTCTTAACCTCATCACACCGTACCGGGAACCGTTGAGGGGTAGAGTGGAGGCACGCTTCAACCGACACCATGCCAGAGCCCAATCGTTTGTGGAGAGGGCTTTTGGGATGATGAAGGCACGGTGGAGAGGGATCTTCTTCAAGGCCCTGGAAGTGCATCACACCTTTTCCCCCACGGTGATAGCAGTGTGTGCAGTGCTCCACAACATCTGCCTCACTGCTGGAGACATCCTGGAGCCAGGGCTCACGATCCAGGACACAGGACCGCAGCAACAGGATCATCCATGACTCCGGATCCCGGCGTATATAGACACCAAAAAGAAAGACATTTGGGGAAGCTGGGTTAATGGGAACATGAGAGTACACAGGTATAGACAGAGAGAAGGAAGAAGTAAGATGTCCCCCGACAAACTAAGCCTATATCAGCAAAACTAGGGGCTGAATCTAATCAGCCCTAACTATAAGCTTTATCAAAAAGGAAGGTCTTAAGCGCACTCTTAAAAACGGATAGGGTGTCTGCCGCCCGAACACAAACTGGAAGCTGATTCCACAAATGTGGAGCTTGATAAGAAAAGGCTCTGGCTCCCATTGTACTTTTAGAGACTCTAGGAACAACCAACAACCCTGCATTCTTGGAACGCAATGCCCTAGTAGGACAGTAGGGTATAATGAGTTCTTTAAGGTAAGATGGCGCCTGCCCATTAAGGGCTTTGTAGGCGAGAAGAAGAATTTTAAATTCTATCCTGTGTTCTATAGGGAGCCAATGTATGGCAGCCAGAACAGGAGTAATGTAGGTTGTCATGCTTGGATTGTTGCTACTCCTGCTGCAGCAGCATTTTCCAGTTGGAAGCAACTATGCTCCATCTTTTTCGTTGATGTTCACCCCGTTATGTTGTATTTTTGTCATGTTTATTTGTACATACAACACCTATTGTTTTGGGAGTTGTTCCTCATTGGCTGCAAGGGTCTAAGGACAGAGTGTGTCGTACACTGTCCACATTAGAAAGCCCCTGAGGCAAGTTTTTTTGGTTGTTAAATAAACATTTGTCTGATATATTTCACTGGAGTGGGTCTGTCATTTTGCATGTAGTGTTTGTCATTACACAACAGTCATTATTTTGCATTTAAAGCACAAATATTGTTGAAAGTAACTGTTGAAAAAGCTGCTATGACATGTGGTGCTTTTGGGCAATTTTCCGTTTTTTGTAAAGTGCTTGTTTATTGAAGCACTGCTTGAGTGTTATCCAAATCATCAATTGAAGAACTCCACTTTAGTGTTTTCAACAACTTAAACAGTTATTTATTTGTATTTCTCACAAGCTCTGATATTATATTAACAAGTCGCTCCTTCTGCTCATTGAGCGCTGCATCACAGGCCTCGTCCTTCTCTGCCTGCTTTTTCAGGAAGGCCAACACGCTGCTTCTTCGCCTTGGCCTTTTAGTATGTGGGTGGGAGCTGGTGGAGGGCACGGGCTCCTCCTCAGTGCGGAGGGAAAGGTGGAGGCCTCAGCAGCAGTCTGGCCATGGCTTGCCAACGGGCATGAGGCAACTAGGGTGGGAGGCTGGATTGATGGCCTTCCCCCAATTGCCTCATGCATAGCCTCAAACCACAACGCTGGAAACTAAGAATTAAATAGCCTAA